>CM032232.1:12217500-12270000 GCA_019009955.1 Riptortus pedestris
CCCTTCTTCTCATCGGTTATTTACATAGAATTAGAGTGAGGTGAGGTCACATGTATGCTACACCAGCATTTGGAAAATTTACTTAGTGCGGACTTTTATTGTTTACGTTTTTAGAAAAACTTTGATATTAAAAAATAAAGAAGGTTAAAATAATATTATTTTTATATTAAGAAACATACTTTCATTATAAGTCAACTCCATTAAATGTGGTGCACATAAAAACGTTAAAATAATAATTACTGGTTTATTTACTTACAGTGTTAACAGTAATAGGTTGGGGGTTGGTATTGATGTTGATGGAAGGGTTGAGAAGGTTATAGGACCTCTCGAATATCTCTGGGGAAATATTTTGCTCTTTCCCGGTTATATTTGTGTGCGGGTCGCTTCAAGTCTGTTTACCCTCGGCACACTCTATAACTATACATTTCCCCAGCACTGGAGGCGAATTATCTCATGTCCTATCTAGTTTAAGATTATCATGTTTGCTCTGGGAGATGCTTATTTTAGGAAATTAATTAATTATGGTATGAAAGGAGGAAGATTTGTGTTAATCGCCTCAAGTATGCACTTTTCTCTCATGCATATAACAATGAAGATCTTAATTATTTATTGAAGGTGCATTCTCTTAATACTTAACTAACGATTAAATGACTCATGGGTATTTAATTTATTATTTTATTCTTTAGCCAAGAGATGATGAAAAAGTCCGTCACGCAGGGGCTGCGTTAACTAAGATGATTTCCCACACGAGCCACTACAAAATTTCCATTTACCTCAATATATGACTTCAATGAGAACAATATTTGGTATTTATGCTTTGAAAATTGTGATTCATAATATAGTGGCTTATTTTTTCTATGCCATTAGCAAGAGAGGGGGGTTTCCTGAAGGCCGAAAACTAAAAAAATGCAAATATCTCAGTTAATAATCAGGATAAAAGTCCGTCACGCAGGGGCTACGTAAACGAAGCAGATTTCCCACGTGAAGTTTTAGAATAGAGAAATTTCAGAATAGAGAGTCAAACAATTACGGGAACGGCCCGAACTACCTCTTGACGGAAACTCACGACTTGACCCGAAGTTAACCGATCTCATCTCAGAGGCTGAAAACAGAAAAATGCAAATATCTCGGTTAATATTCAAGATACAGAATAAATGTATATAACAATATTTATAGTAAATTAAATTTGTAATAAGATTGGTTCTATATAATTTTTCAATCCGACGTATAGTAACGGAGATATTTCGAATTTTCGAAAATCCTCCCCTCTAAATCCCCCCTCCCACTAATCCGATTTCAGCCATTAACGAACTTGATCTTTATTTTTACATAAAACGTTTAAATATCGAGTTTGGTAACGATCAAACGAAAATTGCGACCGCTAGAGCGTTAACAGACAAATATATATATATATATATATATATATATATATATATATATATATATATATATATATATATATATAATTTTGAACGGACCTCATTTTCGTCATCTCCTGGGTAGGATCGATGGACATTTGAAGAAATTTTTCGAAACTCGCGTCATGAGTACGACCTCAATAGCTGATTTCCCCTAAGGGAAATCTGCTAAAAATAATGTTACTTAGTGGTGAAATCGGACCCGGATTTCCCCGGGGAAGGGGAATTTGAAAATTGAAAATATCTCCGTTACTAAGAGGCTGATCAAAAATGTTATAGGCCAAGTCTTTTAAGCTATTGATGTTTTGCAATTATTAATTTATACATTTTTTTTTCTGTAATCGTTGAATAATGGTAACATTATTGAAAAATTGTATAAATAAGTCATTTGAGGAAGTTTCTGGACGTTTGCCAAAGCACATTGAATAAAGAGGCTTTTCAATCTGAACTCCCTGGATTTTATCCTCTAGAAAATATACATGTAAGGCGTTTCCCAAATGTTATTTAATAATAAAAAATTATTTTTTCTGTAATCGTTGAATAATGGTAATATTACTAAACTGAAATGAGTGAAGAAAGTGAAACATTTTGCAATAGAGTGAAGAAAGTGAATTGCCTTCTTAATTAGTAATAAGTATAAATTAAAAAATAATTTGAAGTTGGAAATTAAATGCTTTTAAATGTTTCTTAACATTGTAAGAATTTATTTTAACAAAATAAATTGAAATGTGACTGAATTATTGGTGGAAATAATCAATATATTTTAAAATTTAAATTTAATAATAATTACCTTCCTTGTTTATAACCTGCACTTGTTTATAACCGCACTACTTCACAATCATCACTAGTTGTTTTATAACTATGCTTATAACCTTTCACAATCAGGCTTATAACCTACCAACAACATACCATAATCTTCACAACATCCTAATTTTGTTCATATTCTGGTTAGATCTGATCATGTATTACACGATTACAGAAAAAATTTAATATTACACTCGTGACGAAAGTAGAATTTACAACTCTCGTGAAATTACCATACTCGCTTCGCTCGTGTGGGTAAACGTTTCACTCGAGTTGTAAAATGATCTACTTTCGTCACTTGTATAATAAATAACTATTTCTTACTTCAAATCCTCCCATTATTAAAATCCAAAAGTGCTATTCATACACTCAGATTATAAAAAAAAAATTGGTTGCAATTTCCGTAATAAGTACAAGTAGGTTTTATTTTCATTATACTTAAGTATTATTTCATTATGATATACATGTTTAAAGGTGATAATGTCTTCTATTTTTAATTCGTCAGTACACACTCCATTCACATTTTGAAGTTAACGGATATAAGAGAACATTTATTGATTTTGAAAGACCAGTTTATTTACAATTCAAGTATATATATATATATATATATATATATATATTTGCCAATTAACACGTTGAGTGCTAAGGTGCCCGCCAGCAGGCAAATAGTACTTCCCCCCCAGGCGCCTTCCTACGCACTTTTACTCACCTTGGAACCCTTTTACTAGCCCCCACCACTCAGCTTCTACTTCGTTTCTTCATGGAATTCATTACAGAGTTGCGCCTTGAGCTTACAATTTTTTCAATACAAAAAAGTTCGTGTTTTGGATTTCTTAGATTTCACGTAAGTATTTAAAATTAATTCGCTTTAATTTTTTTTTCTCGGAAAATATTAGCCAGATTTTTATTTTTTTCTATTTTTCCGATAAATAAAATCTCTCAATGAAATAAAATATGAAGAAAACAAAAACATTTTTTTTTTTGCGCCATTAGCATGAAATTTGAATTTGGGGTCGCGCTTACAACGTGTTAACTATTTGCTCTAGCGGTGGCAATTTTTGTTGATCGTTACGAAACTTGATATTTAAACGTGGGTAAACGTTTCACTCGAGTTGTAAAATGATCTACTTTCGTCAATTGTATAATAAATAACTATTCGTAACTCAAGATTCAGGGAGTTATTAGAAATTTCGTGTTCACTAGTGATTTATTCCATCTCGTGTAATGTCTTCTAGTATACGCAGCCCCTGCGTGACGGACTTTATGAATATGTACAAATTCTGATGCTGGTTTGTGAGTAATTTTAAGTGCCTGTCTGACCGGAGTAATAAGAATAAAACAAAATTTATGGGATCGTTGAGAGAAACATTTACTCTGTGATATAGGCCATTTATCCTTATTTTTATTGGGGTGCTATAAATCATATCTAGGGGCAGAAATGTTTTGGTAGTATATTTATGTATTTCTGAACGTTCTTAAGAAATTCTATTTTCAGCGATTTCTCTAATCTTTTTAATCCCCATTGTAGCGTTCTTGTAAAATAAACAATAATTTATACAGTCCTTGTTCCCATTCTGTTTTAGCAGATTTCCGTTAAGGGAAATTGAGTATTAAGGTTGTAGGGAAATTGAGCTATTGAGGTTGTACTCATGACGGAATTTTCGAAATTTTTCTTCAAATGTCCATCGATCCTACCTAGTAGATGACGAAAATGGGGTCCGTTCAAAACTGTATATATATATATATATATATATATATATATATATATATATATTTGTCTGTTACCGCTCTAGCGGTCGCAATTTTTGTTTGATCGTTACCAAACTCGATATTTAGTCGTTTTATGTAAAAAGAAAGATCAAGTTCGTTAATGGCTGAAATCGGACCAGTAGGAGAGGGGGTTTAGAGGGGAGGATTTTCTAAAATTCGAAATATTTCCGTTACTATACGGATCGAAAAATTGTATAGAATCAATCTTATTGCAAATTAAATTTACTATAAATATTGTTCTATACATTTATTCTCTATCTTGAATATTAACCGAGATATTTGCATTTTTATGAAATCGGGGCGGATAACGGATGAGAGTGAGTTTCTCGCCAAAAGCTAGGTCGGCCGTTTTCTTAACTGTACGGCTCTCGTTAAATTTCTCTATTGTAAAACTTCACGTGGAAAATCTGCTTAGTTTACGCAGCCCCTGCGTGACGGACTTTTAATTATTTATACAGGAGCACCCGCAACTAGGTGATTTGGCTCAAAATTTAACAATGTAATAAAAACAATATAATAGAAAAATTATAAAAACTGTATCAACAAAAAAAAATTAAACACGATAAATAAACATTAAATACAAGTAATAAAAACAACCAAGAAACATTAATTTAGTAGTAAAGGTAATAATTTAAAAATTGTTTACTAAAAAAATACATATATTTTTTATTTCTATATACTAGTACATTTTTATTATCTAACATTATATTAAATTTCTCACTAAGTAAAACTATGTATCAAACAGAAAAGAACTTAAATTTTGTAAAACAAATTTAATTTTTTAAGGTGGTTTAGTTTATTGTCGATTGTGGGCTGTGCCATTCTGTTTCTCGCCTTTGTTAGCAGAAGCTATTGAGGTTGTACTCATGACGAGATTTTCGAAATTTTTCATCAAATGTCCATCGATCCTACCAAGGAGATGACGAAAATGAGGCCCGGTCACAACTGTATATATATATATAAATATATATATATATATATATATATAATTATTTATATATATATATATATATTTCTATATATATATATATATTTATATATATATATATATATATATATATATATATATATATAATATATGTCTGTTACCGCTCTAGTGGTCGCAATTTTTGACTTCTCGTTACCAAACTTGATATATAATCGTTTTATGCAAAAAGACAGATCAAGTTCGTTAATGGCTGAAATCGAACAAGGGGGAGGGGGGAGGGGTTTAGAGGGGGAGAATTTCGAAAATTCGTAATATCTCCGTTATTATGCGTCGGATCGAAAAATTGTATATAACCAACCTTATTACAAATGTAATGTTCTATAAATGTTGTTATGTTCTTTTTTTCACTATCTTGATTATTTACTGAGATATTTGCATTTTTTAGTTTTCTGTCTTCAGTAAAGGCCCACTCCTCCTCATCTCATATGTTCAATATTCTAGTTATGAAGTACTTTATTTTAAGCTTAAATACCAAATATTGTTCTCATTGAACTTTTACGTTTTGAGATAAATGCAAATACGTGGCGCACTTGGGAAATCTGCTAATTAAACGCAGCTCCTGCGTGACGGACTTTTGTTTTTTTTATAATCACTCTGTTGTAAACTTAGTCGAAGTGGTTTTGCTTATGTGCATTTGAACAGTAATTCAACATGGTTTTCATTTGAGTGATTGAGATAAAAATTATTCTGATTCATTATAAATTACAGTACTAGATATAATAAATGATTTACATTAAAATTAATATGTTATATTCAGATATATTTCAGTAATTGTTTTTCTTTCTTGTGAAGATTATGTCTATCTATCTGTTCAGCTGTGAGTGATTGGCAGACCTGATTGTTTACAATTGAGATGCTTTCCGTTGGAGCTTGTTAAAATTATGTGAATGATTTCTCATTGCCGTTTGTATTTATTCACGGTGGTAAATGTAACCAGAATACAGATTTCTCTATAGTAAAACATCACGTGGAAAATGTGTTCAGTTTACGCAGCCCCTGCGTGACGGACTTTTATATAAATAGAATTGGTTTTTCTTTTTCTTTTCCTAAGCCTTCTATGTTGTTTGAGTTAAAATATGTTTATTTTTTATGGTATGTTCGGACAGAAGTGTCTTCCCCTGGGACTGGTTTTGAATAAACCCCCTTTCCTACTCATGTAATATTAATTATAAGCTGTTATATTATGAAGCACTTTATTTCAAGCATAAATAATAGTTACTTATTATACAAGTGACGAAAGTAGATTATTTTATAACTCGAGTGAAACGTTTACCCACACGAGCGAAGCGAGTGTGGTAATTTCACGAGAGTTGTAAATTCTACTTTCCTCACGAGTGTAATATTAAATTTTTTTCTGTAATCGTGTAATACATGATCAGATCTAACCAAAATATGAACAAAATTAGGATGTTGTGAAGATTATGGTATGTTGTTGGTAGGTTATAAGCATGGTTGTGAAAGGTTATAAGCATAGTTATAAAACCACTAGTGTTGATTGTGAAGTAGTGCAGTTATAAACAAGGAAGGTAATTATTATTAAATTTAAATTTTAAAATATATTGATTATTTCCACCAATAATTCATTCACATTTCAATTTATTTTGTTAAAATAAATTCTTACAATGTTAAGAAACATTTAAAAGCATTTAATTTCCAACTTCAAATTATTTTTTTAATTTATACTTATTACTAATTAAGAAGGCAATTCACTTTCTTCACTCTATTGCAAAATGTTTCACTTTCTTCACTCATTTCAGTTTAGTAATGTTACCATTATTCAACGATTACAGAAAAAAAATATTTTACTCATCGGACTTTTACGTTTTGAGATAAATGCAAATACGTGGGGAATCTCCTTAATTAACGCAGCCCTTCGTGACGGATTTTACAAGATATCCTTATTTTATGCATTGATTAGTTCGAAGAAGGGTTAACAGGGTAGAAGTCCAATTAAGAAAGGGATGAAGACAGATTAATTAAATCCTTTAATGAGCGTTTTATTTGCCTGATTCCTGCCTTTCTGGGAAACCAATTACCAAAATTTGATGCAAGATTCCTAAGGCATAGATAATTATTTATTAAATGGTTTCTAAATATTTGAACTCTATACCTTCCAATTTCCTGGCTGGTGGTGAAAATGAATTATTCAGGTATAAAATAATCATAGGTTCCTCTCTTACATTTATTTCTCCTAAACTTCGCCGGCAGTTTATCAGACAATCGGAGATCAGAATACAAAGGCGTTGAAAACCTCAAAAAAATCTCTCACGCAGGGGCTGCGTAAAATAAAAATATTTCCGAATGGAATACGGGTATGACACACTTTTAATTTTAGTAAATATCCGATGACTAGGTGTGGATGTTTAAAGAACGATGAATACATGAATATAGGAACAACTCTCCCAAAATATGGTTTACGAATAAATATTATTTTATTATTATTTATTTATAAACGTCCACTTTTTAGCAGATTTCCCTTAAGGGAAATCAGCTATTGAGGTTGTACTCATGACGGAATTTTCGACATTTTTCTTCAAATGTCCATCGATCCTACCTAGTAGATGACGAAAATGAGGTCCGTTCAAAACTGTATATATATATATATATATATATATATATATATATATATATATATATATATTTGTCTGTTACCGCTCTAGCGGTCGCAATTTTTGTTTAATCCTTACCAAACTTCATATTTAAGCGTTTTATGTAAAAAGAAAGATCAAGTTCGTTAACGGCTGAAATCGGACCAGTGGGAGGGGGGGGGGGGGTTAGAGGGGAGGATTTTCGAAAATTCGAAATATCTCCGTTACCATACGTCGGATCGAAAAATTATACAGAATCAATCTTATTAAAAATTAAATTTACTATAAATATTGTTATATACATTTATTCTCTATCTTGAATATTAACCGAGATATTTGCATTTTTTAGTTTTCAGCAAACCGCCACTTCTACTCATGTTACGTAAACAATACTCTGATACATAATAAACCACATTATTGGAAGTTTAAATACCAAAAATTGTATTCAAGAGACCTTTATTATACGAGATACATGCAAATATATCCTGGTGCCCCCCCCCCATCTTAAAGTTTTGGACTACTAAAATTTCATTAATTGAGATAACAATTATTCTGACTCATTATTAATTACAGTACTAGATATAGTAAATAGTTCTCAATAAAATTAATGTGTTATATTCTGATATATTTCAGTAATTGTTTTTAGCAGTATGTATATTTATCTATTACTAAACTTCACGAGGGAAATCTGCTTAGTTTACGCAGTCCCTGCGTGAAGGACTTTTTACAACTAAGGCTAATTGGGACGAGTTATCTACAGGTTACCACCCTTTTCTTGCCAGGGTGGCATTCAGGATTTAACGAATTCCTTTGTTCAGGCGGGAATCGAACTCTCCACTCTATCATGCGAGATTAAAGGCAATACTTTAACTCAAATGTCTATCCTGAGCTCCGAATATGGTTGACGAATAAATATAAACAGTATCAATACCAAATTTTTAACAAGATTGGTTATTTAAAATATTTGTATCCGACTCTTAATAAATGAGATATTTTAAAATTTCGAACCCCCTTCTCTCTAAACCCCTTTTATTTATATTGAATACAATATTGACTATGGCATAGATCAATTAAACATTTTCCAGTCAACACAGAAAATTGAAAAAGACCTAACAATACGTATTCACATTTGTCTTACACAGTAAAAGTTCAATGAAGACAATATTTGGTATTCAATAATGAGATTCATGATATAACAGCTTATTATTAACCCTTCACAGGCAAGGCTGGGTCGCCGGTGACCCAGAGGTTGGTAAAAATAATATTCTGAGTAAAGTAAGGGGGGAAGGAGGGGAGGGAGAGTGCATTGTACCTCTCCCCTCCTTCCGAGAGTTTATGAAAAAGAAATTGAGAATCAGCCTGGACCCAGCACTTCAAGACGTCGGTGTGCTTTTTGTGAAAAATCAAGAGATCGTAAGGGTACATCAAACTGCGCTCATTGTAATCGCAGCCTATGTGCTGAGCATAGGCTAAGTATTTGTTCTCGATGCATTACCAGAGTCTTACCTGAAGAAGATGAAGAAATAGAAGATTGTTAGATTGTTCTGAGTTTGAAGTGTTAGTGAACTTTCATTACTAAGAGTTTATTCCCTTTTTTTGATTTTTTATCCCTCATATTTTCTTATTCCTTTTTCCGTAGAGTATTTTTTTATATATTTTTTTTCTGTAAGAGTTTAAACTATTTAATTTGATCTGGAAAGTTTTTGACTGTTCAGAGTAGGAAAAATTATTGCTGGACTGCCGGATAAAATAGAAGACTGATAACTTACTGAAAATTATTTAATCACTAAGATTTTATTAAATTTTCTCGTCTTTTATAGCTGGAAATTTCTTATTTTATCCCTTCTAGGAGTTTACTCGTTTAATTTTTATCTTTTATCCTATACGGATACCAAAGGTCTGGAACTCTACGTTCCTACTAATTTAAGTATAGTTCCTACTAATGTAAGTTTTTTGTATTTTTATCATATTATGTATATTGCTAAATAAAATAAATTTTTCAAACTATACTTTCTTTTTTTTATATAAAAAAAAACAACAACTGGAAAAATTTTGTTAAAATGAAAAAAATGTGCTATAAATATGACTAGGTCACCCGTGACCCAGCTTGCCTGCAATGTAATTTTCATATTCCTTGTCTGTGAAGGGTTAATATGGCACGAGTAGGAGTAAGGGTTTACTGATTGATGGAAACAAAAAATGTTAATGATCAAGATCCTGAAAAAACATATATAACAACAGACAGAACATTAAATTTGCAAGAAGATTGGTTCTATATAATTTTTCGATTTGACGTATAATAACGGAGAAACATGATTTTTTTTTAACATACCCCTCCTCTAAACACTTCTCCCTTCCCACTATTAACGATTTCAGCCATTAACGAACTACATAAAACGTTTTAAAATATAATTTGGTAACAATCAAACGAATAATGCCACCGGATGAAGGAAGTACGAATAAGGCTATTAGTGTTTAAATTACGAAAAAAAAAAGCATAGAATATCAATTATAGAGCAGCAATAGTTTAACAGGATTGGTTCATAACATTTTACGATTCAATAACAGATAAGTAATGAATTTTCGAATCACCGCCCCTCAAAACCCCCACTACCCTAGGTCCAAGTTCTCTAGATAACAATATTTTATGTATAGGCTTAGAATAGAGTGGTTCATGTTATAACAGCTAATTGTTAATATGACATGAGAAGGAGTAGGGGTTTACTGAAGGCTGAAAAATTAAACATTCAAATATCTCGGTTAATATTTACTTTAGAGAAAATATGTACATAACACTTTTTGTAGGTAATTTAATTTTCATATAGTTTGGATATGTACAATTCTTCGATCCGACTTATAGTAACGAAGATATCTCAAATTTTCGAAATTCTCCCTCTAACCCGCCCCTCCCACTTTTCTGATTTCCACCATTAACCAACTTCCCCTTTCTTTTTACAAAAATGAGTTAAATATCGAGTTTGGTAACGATCAAACAAAAAATACGACCGCTAGAGCGTTACAGACAAGTATTATATAAGAATATATATATATATATATATATATATATATATATATATATATATATACTTATATAACTTTGGTCGGGCATCAATTTTTCTGAAATTGTGCCATGTGTACGACCTCAATAGCTGATTTCCCTTAAAAGATTTATGCTAATAGAAACAAATAAGAAATGATGAAAACAGTTTTAATGAAGATTACTTGTTGCTAAAAATTGCAAGAAAAAAAATGTGAAAAAACTAAAAGCCTCGCAAAAGAATGAGAACTCCTTAAAATTGAGAAATCAATTTACTCTCAGGCGTTGGGAAGGAGTGTAAACTGATAAATCAACTGATTGAATTGGAAAAACGTAATATGAAATTGTTGATGAGAAAAGACAGAGAAAGAATCTATTGTTGAAGAGAATAGTGACTAATTCAAACACCGGAAAAGGAATGGAAAGGAACTTTGTAGTGAATATTTCAGGCGAAGAACTGCCTTCAACTGCAAAACTACAGGAGAAACATCAATAGTTGGGAATTCCAGAGCATAAAACGTTCAAGAGGGAAACTGGGAACGAAAAAAAAAACATTCGGAAAAGCTAAGCTCAGCCGAAAACGAGGGGAACATCATTACAAAAAAGAAAAAAAATTAAAAGTGAAAATGTTGATCCTAGACCTTTGAATAGTTTCAAGATTGGTTTTTGAAAAGGCTTTTTCGGTGATGAAAGGCAAGGATTAGTGAGAAAAAAAGAGCTGCGTAAACTAAGCAGATTTCCCACGTAAAGTTATACAATGAGACCTATCCATACGAGTGCCGAACAGTTACGGAAACGGCCTTTCGGCGGTAACGAATAGAAGCGACCATAGCTTGCCAGTTACACTTTATAAAAATACAAATATATCGATTAATATTCAAGATAGAGAATAAATGTATATAACAATATTTAGAGTAAATTTAATTTTCAATAAGATTAGTTCTATACTATTTTTCGATCCGACGTATAGTAACGGAGATATTTCGTATTTTCAAAATCCTCTCTAACCCCCCCCCCTCCCACTGTTCCGATTTCAGCCGTTAACGAACAAGATCTTCCTTTTTACATAAAACGATTAAATACCGAATTTGGTGACTATTAAACAAAAATAACGACCGCTAAAGTGTTATCAGACAAATATATATATATATATATATTTAGTTTTGAACGGACCTCATTGTCGGCATCTCCTGGGTAGGATCAATGGACATTTGAAGAAAAATTTCGAAAATTCCGTTCCTTAAGGGAAATCTGCTAAAAGTACAGCACGCAGGAGTTCCATAAATTGCTCTCATCTCGCTAAAATTCTCTATTTCTAAGTAAAATGAATGATGGCGACATCATATGACTCGATGAGGTATATGAAACCTCACAGAGTCAAAGTTCAACGAGGACAATATTTGGTATTTATGATCCTAATAAAGTGCTTCATAATAGAACAGTTATAGTTAAATAAAATACCTCAATCATATATTCTATAACATTTTATCTTAAATTAATCCATTTTAAATTATGCCGTGAAATAATCGATCCAATTGATTGACTGTAAATAATCGATTTTAATCAGCTGACTTAACCTACTTCGGGAACCTCTCAGTATCATCTACCTCCACTGTGAGGACAGTCGCAGCGAATTTAAAAAGAAAACGAGCACTTCAGAAATCCGACTTATCGTAGCGGAGATATTTCATATTTGAAATTTCTTCATCTAAACCCCCCCCCTCACCTCCCACTGATCCGATTTCTGTCAATAACGAACTTGATCTTTCTTTTACTTAAAAGGTTTAAATATCGAATTTGGTAACGATAAAACAAAAATCGTGAGGGATGGAACGTTAACAGACACATATATATATATATATATATATATATATATATATATATATATATAAACTCTCTATCTCTCTCTCTTTAAATATAAACTCTCAGCTCTCTTTAAACCCACCCCTTTAGCCGATTAACGAACTTGGCCATTAGTCTTGCATGAAACACTTATATATCGAGTTTGGCAACGAGCAAGCAATATGGAAATTCCACTTACCAGAGCAGTGTAGACACAAAGGTTTAATAACATCATAGTTTTTTAATTTGTAATACAAATGCAAAATGTAATTCAAATCATAGCTTGTTAACTACTTTATTAATTGCTCGTGGTTACATGAGATTTATACTAATACTAACAGACCCGACAGACGTTGTCCTGTATAATATTTCAAGCGACTAGGATATTAAATTTAATAATATTATAGCTACTTTACTATATCTCGTTTATACTTTGTTATATGACAAAAGTGAACATAACAAAAGTCCGTCACGCAGGGGCTGCGTAAACTCAGCAGATTTCCCACGTGAAGTATTAGCAATTGAGAAATCTGCCTAATAATAACAGTAGTAGTAACCTATTCTCACGAGGACGAATAGTTAGTGCAACGGCCACACTAGCCCGCTCGGCGGAAACTCCCGAACATAGCCGACCACACTCACAATACAAATGCAAATATCCTCGGTTAATAATAAAGATACAGAATAAATGCATAGAACAATATTTATAGTAAAATAAATTTGCAATAATATTGGTATACTATACAATAATATTTAATCGACGAATGGTAACGGAGATATTTCGAATTTTCGAAAAATCCCCCCTCTAACCCCCCCCCCCCTCCCACTGGATCAGATTTCAGCCATTAACGAACTTTGATCTTCCTTTTCACAATATAACGATTAAATTCCGAGTTTGGTAACGATCCAACAAAAATTGCGACCGCTAGAGCGTTAACAGACAAATATATATATATATATATATATATATATATATATATATATATATATATATATATATATATACAGTCATGGTCATAGAAATTGCATCACCTATGACTTTTATCTTTTTAATCCTAAATGTCTATACAATCTGTTGGAATGAATTTGTTTACCTACTAGTATTAGAGAGAGATGTTATCAGTGACTCATAGCTCAGTTGTGCCCAAGTAATCCAACATTAAGCACGTTATTTCCTATTATTATGTCCAATAGACTGAATTTCAAACAAATGTCTTATGAGCAAAAAGTTAAAATAGTGGCATTTGCTGAAGCTGGAATGTCTTCTCGTGAGATAGCAAAGAGGGTGAGGTGCAACCAATCCACTGTGGTCAGAATAATAAAAAAAAATCTTTCCCATGGATCTACCGAGCGAAAGAAAGGGACTGGAAGGAAAAGGAAGACGGATGAGCGTTTAGATCGCATGATGATGAGATTATCTCTAGAAAATCGCTTCAAAACTGCTAAGGAAATATCTAGAGATCTAGCAGATAGCAATTTAGCAGAAGTAAGTCGAGAAACAGTGGGCAGACGATTAAGAGAAAAAGGTTTATGGGCAAGAAAACCATTTCTTAACAAAAAAATGAAACAATCTCGGCTAAATTGGGCAATAAATTTTAAAAGTTGGACATCTGATGCCTGGAGGAAAGTGATGTTTTCAGATGAGAGTAAGTTCAACATCTTCAGTTCTGATGGTTCTCCCTACGATCGACGTCGGCCAAATGAAAGATTTGAAGAATCTTGTACATTAAAAACAGTGAAACATCCAGCAAGTGTGATGGTCTGGGGATGTTTTTCCTACTTTGGAATTGGCAAAATGAACTTCATAGAAGGTCCGGTTAATGCAGAAAAATATAAGAAAATTTTGGAAGAAAGTTTGATTCCCTCAATGAATTCTCATCTTACACACTGCAGAAACTTCATTTTTCAAGATGATTCTGCTCCATGCCATAGGGCCAAATCGGTAAGTTAATTATTTATTTATATAAAAAAAATATGTTTGCTGTAAGATACATTATTTTCTATTGCCTTTACCATTGTGTTTTTGGATAGGTAAAGCAGTTTTTAACAGAAAACAAGATCTTCACGCTACCATGGCCAGCCAATAGCCCAGATTTAAATCCCATTGAAAACTTGTGGATGATAATAAAGAAAAAAATTAATATTACGAAGCCTAAGGATAAAGATGAGTTGAAGCAAGCGATCAAAAATGTTTGGAATGAGGAGATTAGTGACGAAATAATAAAAAATTTTGGTCGACCTCAAATGCCAAACAATGATCGCCTCAGTGATCAAGGAGGCAAATGGAGGTTCAACAAAAATACCTAATTTATATTAATATTTCAATTAAATGTTATTTTTAATTAATGATTTTATACCATTTTTCTAAATAAATTCCATATGATTATGTAAAAAAAAACTTTTTTTTTCTTAAATTACTCATTAAAGACTAAAGATTTTCATTTATTATTTTAATGAATATTATAAATTTCCTTATTTGGGTTTTAATCATTTTTTTATGGCTAATAGCATACTATTTTATTTTATACAATAGATTTTAAAAATTATCAAAAGTCAAAGAAACAATATTGGTTCAAGGAGATCAATCATTATTTTTAAGTGATGCAATTTCTATGACCCCAACTGTATATATATATATATATATATATATAATTTTGAACGGACCTCATTTTCGTCATCTCCTGGGTAGGATCGATGGACATTTGAAGAAATTTTTCGAAACTCGCGTCATGAGTACGACCTCAATAGCTGATTTCCCTTAAGGGAAATCTGCTAAAAATTATTCTAAATAACAAAATAAACAACTCTTATCCTGTGAATATTTGCCTAAAAAACAATAAGAAACGAAATATCGCTATTTTTTTCATTTTAGGCCTCCCTAACAACCTCCAATCCTGCTCCATCTGCCGGGCTGATATGTGAATCTTCACCATCCAGGGCGTCACCCAAACGCATACAAAAAAATGCATTCAAATCGGTCCAGTCGTTTAGGAGGAGTTCAGCGACATACACGCGTACAGTAGAATTATATATATAAAGATAAATCTTAGTATTGCTTCCGTGACCCCAAGTAAAACTCTCCAAAATTCGATTTTTGTATTACTCCCTTTATAACTCCCACCCCTTCCTATATCTTGGTGTTTGTTGACAATCTAATGTAAATCTCTTTCACTGACACAATATACTGCCGCTCTTGAGAAGTCGATACTTTCCCCTCAGCAAACATTGGGGAACTTTACTTCGGGAAATAAGGATGCAAATCATATTTGCTTTCAGACATAACCTCTCAAATATATCTTATACAACAACTTTTTGATTCGAGGGTCCGTTTAAAAAGGTCTCAAACTCACATTTGAAAACTACATAAGGCTAAAGCACTCTCGGCCATATTACAAGGAGTTGCTGAACTTTAACTCAAGGGAAATCAGCTATTGAGGTTGTACTCAAGACGTACTTTTAAAAGATATTCTTCAAATGTCCATCGATCCTACCTGACGAGAAGACGACGAAAATGAGGTCCGTTCATAATTGTGTATGTGTAAATCTCTCTCTCTCTCTCTCTCTCTCTATATATATATATATATATATATATATATATATATATATATATATATATATAAAATTGTAACCTCTGTCTGTACATTGATTTTTTTCGCGAAATTTCACGATAACTTTTCGTTTCACATGTCATAGACACCATAACTGCAATTTGTTTCTTTGGTGTCTGTTTGTTTGTTACCTTTTCACGCATAAACGGCTGAACCGAATTTTATGAAACTTGGTATGTATATTACTACTAACCCAACTTAGACTTTAGGCTATATTAATTTTCTCTGAGACGAACAGGAGTGGGGGTTATAAGGGAAGCCTGAAATTAAAAATAGCGATATTTCGTTTCCTATTGGTTTTTCGGTAAATATAAACATAACAAAAGTTGTTTATGTTGTTATTTAGAGTAACTCTTTTTATATACACTATCGTCGTATACCGCAGTATAAAGGCGTTATACTCTAAAAATTATAGCGGGAGTCAACAATATTATTTGCCAAAAAAGACTCAGCCGAACTAAATAAAACTCGGTATGTTTATTAGCAGTGAGGCCTTCATTATAATAAGCCATAACAACATTTCTATGGACGGGCAGGAGTGGGGGTTATAAGGGAAAATAATAATAATAAATAGCGATATTTCGTTTCCTATTTGTTTTTCCGCAAATATAAACATAACAAAAGTTGTTTATTTTGTTATTTGGAGTAACTTTTGTTATATACACTTTTGTCGTATACCTAAGTATAAATGAGTTATACGTTAAAACTTTAGCGGGCACTAACGGCTGAACCGAACTTAACAAAACTCGGAATGTCAATTAGCATTAATTCTTCCATGATTATAAGTTATATTAAAATTTTTAGGTCCGAACGGGAGGGGGGTTAAAAGGGAGGCCTGAAATAAAAATTCACCATATTTACATGTATAAGAGACGGGAAATATAAAAATATGGAAGACTGTGATGCCTTATCGAACAAATAATTCTATTATTAGCAAATCACGGCAAAGATGGGTATCAATCCTAAACACTGGGGCGGGTAAATAACAAAATATTGTGCAATGTAAAGCCTGCTAAAAAATACCCTCATCATTCAGCCTCAAATGAATTCCCGGGCGAAGCCGGGTATCTGAACTAGTGTATATATATTTGTCTGTTGCCACTAGTGGTCGTAATGTTTGATCGTTACCAATCTTGGTTTTAGTCGTTTTATGTAAAAAGAAAGATAAAGTTCATTAATGGCTGAAATTGGAGCAGTGAGAGGGGGGCGAAGAGAAGGGGAGAAGTTAGAGGGAAGAATCGAAAAATTTAAATATCTCCATTACTATCGAAAAAGTAAATAGAAAGTTATATTATAAACCACTTCATTACAAGGTTAAATATCAAATATTGTTTTCAGCAAACCTTTATTATACGAGATAAATGCAAATACGTTCTGTTGACCCCCCCCCTCCCCCTTCTTTTGTTCTAGGGTTACTACAATTCACAGTGAGTAGAGATAAACATTATTCTGATTCATGGCAAAATACTGCACTGGCTACAGTAAATAGTTTTCAATAAAATTAATATGTTATATTCAGATATATTTCATTAATTGTTCTTCTTTCCGGTCTAGAATAATTCGACCTATTCAGCCCTGCGATGTTTGTTTACAATTCAGGCGTTTTCCGTTGTTGATTATTACCCTAGTAGTAGATATTATTAATCCTTCCGTTTGAGATATAATATACGCTTTCCGTTGTAGATATTGTTAAATTGACCGAATGCTTTCTTATTCCCGTTTGTATTTCTTCGCTTAGCATTCACGGCGGTGTTACCAGTATGTGGGTTTATCTGTTGTAAGCCTTCCTGTGGGAAATCTGCTTAGTCTAGACAGCCCCTGCGTGACGGTCATTTTAGCAGATTTCCCTTAAGATAAATCAGCTATTGAGGTCGGACTCATGCACGCAATTTTCAAAAAAACTTTCTTCAAATGTCCATCGATCCTGCCCAGGAGATGAGGTCGACATTTTTGTTTAAACGTCACCAAACTCGGTATTTAATCGTTTTATGTAAAATTGATGATCAAGTTCGTTAACCGCTGGAATCGGACAAGTGGGAGGGGGAATTTCGAAAAAGCGAAATATCTCCGTTACTATACGTCAAATCGAAAAATTGTATAGAACAAATCTTATTGCAAATTAAATTTACTATAAATATTGTTATATACTGCATTTTCTATCTTGAATATTAACCGAGATATTTGCATTTTTATGAAGTGTAACGGACGAGCTGTGCGTCGCTTTAATTTTGTCCGCCGAAAGCTAGTTCGGCCGTTTCCGTAACTGTTCGGCGCTCGTATGGAGATTTCTCTATTGTATAACTTTACGTGGAAAATCAGCTTAGTTGACGCAGCCCCTGAGTGACGGACTCTATTAGTAGTTACGGCCCTAAACAATATTTTTTGAAAATGTTCCGCTGCCTGAAAAATTTCTCATTGCAAGGCAATTTAAGCATGGGTACTTTCTACAGTAAAACCTCTCTAGGCACTGTCATATCAAAGAACCTAATGTTTAGTCAAAAATGCTCTTAATTATGAAACTTTAATATAGAAGCCCTTAATATTCAATTTGAAAATAGTTGAGTGAGGTAACAGTAAATTGAAATATACATTTTAGCAGATTTCCCTTAAGGGAAATCAGACTATTGAGGTTGTACTCATGACGGAATAGTTTCGAAATTTTTTCTTCAAATGTCGCATCGATATCCTACCTAGTAGATGAACGAAAATGATGTCACCGTTCAAAAACCTATATATATATATATATATAGTACTAGCTGAGATAGCCGGCTTCGCTCGGGAATTCATTTGAGGCTGAATGGTGATGATATATTTTTGGCAAGGCTTTACTTTGCACAATATTTTGACATTTATCCGTTCCAGTGCTTAGGGTTAATACCCGTTGTTGGCATATGTTAATAATAAAATTATTTTTTTATGTAAGACTTCACTGTCCTGCATATTGTCATATTTCCCATCTCCTGTGCATTATGCATAGATTTGAATTATTAAGGAGAAAATATTGACATACATTTGGCATAATTTCTTCAGGTCAGGTACCTGGTAGTTCATATCGAAAAGAAGTGTTGAGCAAATTTCTATAAATAACAAAATAAACAACTTTAGTTATGTGCATATTTGCCGAAAATGCAATAGGAAACGAAATATCACTATTATTAATTTCAGACCTTCCTTATAACCCCCACTCCTGCCCGTCCCTAGAAATGTTAGTATAGACTATTATAATGAAGGCGTTAGTAGTAATTCACATGCCGAGTTTGGTTTAATTCGGTTGAGTCTTTAGTGCCAAATAAAATTGTGGACTCCCGCTTTAGTTTATAGCGGATAACTCATTTATGCTTCTGTATACGGCCAAAGTGCATATTACAAACGTTACTTTAAACAACAAAATAAACAACTTTTGTTATGTGCATATTTGCTGTAAAAGCAATAGGAAACGAAATATCGCTATTTTTAATTTCAGGCCTCCCTTATAACCCCCACTCCTGCCCGTCCCTAGAAATGTTAGTATGGCTTATTATAAGGAAATCGGTAGTATTAATTCACATAGCGAGTTTGGTTTAGTTCGGTTGAGTCTTTTGTGCCAAATAAAATTGTGGACTTCCGCAGTAGTTTTTAGCGTATAACTCATTTATACTTCCGTATACGGCAAAAACGCATATTTTAAAAGTTACTCTAAATAACAAAATAAACAACTTTTGTTATGTGCATATTTGCTGAAAAAGCCATAGGAAACGAAATATCGCTATTTTTAATTTCAGGCCTCCCTTATAACCCCCACTCCTGCCGGTCCCTAGAAATGTTAATATGGCTTATTATAAGGAAATCGTTAGTACTAATTTACATAGCGAGTTTGGTTTAGTTTGGTTGAGTCTTTTGTGCCAAATAAAATTGTGGACTCCCGCTATAGTTTTTAGCGTATAACTCATTTATACTTCCGTATACGGCAAAAGTGCATATAACAAAAGTTACTCTAAATTACAAAATAAACAACTTTTGTTATGGACATATTTGCTGAAAAAGCAATAGGAAACGAAATATCGCTATTTTTAATTTCAGGCCTCCCTTATAACCCCCACTCCTGTTCGTCTTAGAGAATATTAATATAGCCTAAAGTCTAAGTTGGGCTAGTAGTAATATACATACAAAGTTTCATAAAATTCGGTTCAGCCGTTTATGCGTGAAAAGGTAACAAACAAACAAACAAACAAACAAACAAACAAACATACACGAAAGAAACAAAATGCAGATATGGTGTCTATGACATGTGAAACGAAAAGTTATCGTGAAATTTCGCGAAAAAAATCAATGTACAGACAGAGGTTACAATTTTATATATATATAGATATATATTTATATATTGTCTGTTAACACTCTAGTGGTCGCAATTTTTGTTTGATCGTTAGCAAACTCGATATTTAATCATTTTATGTAAAAAGAAAGATCAAGTTAAAGGCTTAAACCGGACTAGTGGGAGAGGAGGTTTAAAGGAGAAGATTTTGGAAAATTCAGCAAAAATATCTACGTTACTATTCGTTTTCGGATCGAAAAATTTATACAGGAATCAATCTTATTACAAATTAAAATTTACTATTAAATATTGTTATATACATTTATTCTCTATCTTGAATTTTAACCGAGATATTTGCATTTTTCAGTTTTCAGCAAACGCCACTTCTACTTGTTACGTAAACAATACTCTGCTACATAATAAATCAAATTATTGGAAGTTTAAATACCAAAAATTGTATTCAAGATGAACTTTACTTATACGAGTAACATGCAAATATGTAGCCCTACTGGTGCCCTCCCCATCTTAAAGTTTTGGACTACAAAATTTTATTGATTGAGATAACCAATTATTCTGACTCATTATAAATTACACTAATTAGATATAGTAAATAGTTCTCCGATAAAATTAATGTGTTTAATTCTGATAGATTTCAGTAATTGTTTTTCTTTCCGGTGTGGCGCAGGCCCGACCACGTTTGTTTATACTTTTCTAACCTAACGCTTCCTGTCGGCAGGTTATTGAAATTGGATGAAACATTTATTTACGTTTGTTTTTTTTGTGGGTGTTGTTGTGTTAGCAGTATGTATATTTATCTATTACTAAACTTCACGAGGGAAATCTGCTTAGTTTACGCAGCCCCTGCGTGACGGACTTTTATCTTTTTCTCAGCGTCAAGAGTATTGTTGAGTGAAAAGTTGAGGTATTGATAAGACGGAGAGCGGTACGAGGAGTTGGGTTCCCTAGCTTTAAATCAATATTGTGGAATTGCTAACAGAGTTACACTTCTCCAGTCCTTCCTAGCTCATCTCTCTCAACAATGGTGAGTTATGGCTATCTCTTTAACCGCCAATTAGCGCCCATTATATGTGGGCTGGCTCATTAATTATTTAAAGTTATTTGGGATAACTAAAGAGATAGTCATCAAATATTGGTGGACTATTGCCTAAGAGAGTTACAACTTCTCGTCTGTCCTTCCTTAGCTCATCTCTCCTCTCAACAATGGTGAGTTTATGGTCTATCTCTTTAACCGCCAAATTAGCGCCCATTATATGTGGGACTGAGCTCATTAATTATTTAAAGTTAATTTGGGATAACTAAAGAGATGAGTAGCATCAATATTGTGGAATTGTCTAACAGAAGTTACACTTCTCCAAGTCCTTCCTAGCTCATCTCTAATCAACAATGGTGAGTTTATTGTGCTATTTCTCTTTAAGCCGCCAATTAGCGCCAATTTTTTGTGGGCTAGCGCTCATTAATTATTTAAAGTTATTTTGGATAAAACTAAAGAGATAGTCATTAATAATTGTGGAATTTGCTAAGAGGAGGTTACAACTTGTCTACCAAGTCTCTTCCTAGCTCATCTCTCTCAAACAAATGGTGAGTTATGGGCTATCTCTCTTTTAAACCAGCCAATTAGGCGCCCATTTATTATGTGGTGCTCGCTCTCGCTCTTTTTATTATATTTTAATGTTTATTTGGGATAACTAATAGAGATAGTCTTCAATATTGTGGAATTGCTAAGAGAGTCTACGCCACGTCTCCAGTCCTTCCTAGACTCATACTCCTCTCAAACTATGGCTGAGTTATGGCTCTTTAATCTCTTTCTTTAACAAGCCAATTAGGCCCATTATTATGTTGGGGCTCGCTCGCATTAATTATTTAAAGTTATTTTGGGATAACTAAAGAAGATAGTCATTAATCATTGTGGAACTTGCTAACAGAGTTACGACTTCTCCAGGTCCTTCCTAGCTCATCTCTCTCAACAATGGTGAGTTGTGGCTACCTCTTTATCCGCCAATTATCGCCCCATTAATATGTAGGCTGGCCGGACATCATTAATTATTTAAAGTTATTTGGGATAACTAAAGAGATAGTCATCAATATTGTGGAATTGCTAAGAGAGTTACACTTCTCCAGTCCTTCCTAGCTCATCTCTCTCAACAATGGTCAGTTATGGCTATCTCTTTAACCGCCAATTATATGTAGTCTGGCTCATTTATTATTTATAGTTATTTGGGCAGATAACTTAAGAGATAGTCTTCAATTATGTGGAATTGCTAAGAGAGTTACACTTCTCCAGTCCTTCTTGTCTCATCTATCTCAACAATGGAGAGTTATGGGCTATCTCTTTAACAGCCAATTAGCGACCATTATTTTGTGGGCTCGCTCATTAATTATTTAAAGTTATTTGGGATAACTAACGAGATAGTCATCAATATTGTGGAATTGCTAAGAGAGTTACACTTCTCCAGTCCTTCCTAGCTCATCTCTCTCAACAATGGTCAGTTATGGCTATCTCTTTAACCGCCAATTAGCGCCCATTATATGTGGGCTCGCTCATACTATTCATATTAAAGTTTTTTGGCGTTAAAACATAATCGAGATAGTCATCACAGCTTTGTGGAATTGCTAACAGAGTTACACTTCTCCAGTCCTTCCTAGCTCATCTCTCTCAACAATGGTCAGTTATGGCTATCTCTTTAACCGCCAATTAGCGCCCATTATATGTGGGCTGGCTCATTAATTATTTAAAGTTATTTGGGATAACTAAAGAGATAGTCATCAATATTGTGGAATTGCTAAGAGAGTTACACTTCTCCAGTCCTTCCTAGCTCATCTCTCTCAACAATGGTCAGTTATGGCTATCTCTTTAACCGCCAATTAGCGCCCATTATATGTGGGATCGCTCATTAATTAATTAAAGTTGGAAGTTATTTGGGATAAATAAATAGATATTCATCAATAATAATTATTTTGGCATATTGCCATTAAGTATTAGATAGATAGATATTTTATTGGCTTCTGTTTACAAACATGTTGCCAAGAGTCTGGCCATTTACTGTTAGTACGGTTATTAATATATTATAAATTCTTAAAAAATGCGTAAATAAAAATAATAATATTTTCTAAATTACAAATGAACATCATATACATTGGAACGGAATACAGTATAAATATTAATCTAAATAATTATAATACTTAATTCAATAGATCATAATTTAATCAAATGTAGATTAATTCATTTTTTAAATGTCTAAATAAAGATCAGTTTTATGACATATCAAATTAACATAATTCTTCTCTAAGATTTATGACAAACAGAATACTAATACTTTCTATAACTGCATATAATAAATAATGTACCAATGTTGTTGTTTAAGCACCCCATACAAATAATAAAATTCTTTCTTTTATACTCTTAACTTTGGCAAACTTTAGATAAGAAACAGAAAACCTCATTAACTTTATTTTCACTGTTGTAATCCAAAATTTTTACCAATGATAGGTATTCTCTTTGCTCTTTGGAGCATTATACATTTATCAAGGAATTTTACCCTCTGCGATGTAAAAAGGCAATACAACAGTAAATGATTCAAATGTACATATATATATATATATATATATATATATATATATATATATATATATATATATTTAGCACCAATTACATATGTTAGGGAGTGCGGTTAGCTTTTGCGGTAATAATAATAAAGCTATTTCGGCACCAAAATGTCGGGACGGGGAAGCTTTTTAGTCCCTAGTTTCGGCACCAAAATGTAAAGGCGGTAAGCTTTTTTACGGCAAGAATAAGAGAGCATTAGACTGAAATATCTAATATTTTTATGGAAAGATGAGGGAAAATAACACAAGTCACTATTTGAGTTCTCCAAAGAATCAAGTATATTGAATTGATTAAGCAACATATAATACACTTTATAGATATAGAGGTTGAACAAGAAACAAAAGGAAACTTAACTTTATAAAATAATTTAGCAAATACAAGTACTATACAATAGAATGATCGATCGGTCCTATATTGTGTGAGTACTCATTTAATAATTTGCGTAGATAATGCTAGCATTATTAAAAGTAGGTACCTGCGGGAAACATACTTTCCTTGAAGTGGAGTCTTCTTCTGTTGTTATTTTCTGTGTTCCCTATAAGATTCTGTCTTCTAGCTGGTTGCGGTGATCCGTATATGATGGTAGCGTTGCGGGAGATGAAAGACTGACTATAACTGTGGCGGTAGAACCGTCCCTGGAGAGGCCAACTGAGCGGTTATCTATGAAGCGGTGTACACACTTTACTGTAGCAACTGAACTGTATCTTTGTAACTCGCCGATGCCTTCTTGAGCTGCAACGTAGTTTCCGCTGTAGACCACAGCCTTGGTGATCTGCATGTGTGTGGCGGGTTTATGGACTCAGCGAGCGCGGGATATTCAAATTCAAATGACGAGTGAACAACATACCTCTCCAGTTTTTATAATTTGAATCATGTTTCTTTAGAATAATTTTAAATATTCACAACACGAAATCCTTCTTTGACTGGTAAGTTTTATTTTATTTATGTTTGTGTGAAACATTAAATAATTTTCAGGGAGATAATGTTTAAAACTACAGATACTTCTATAGATTCGTTTGTAACTTGAGTTAACAACTCAACGTCAACAGAATGGAGGATATTTCCATTAACTAAAAACCAAATATTGGGGATTTACTCGTTTCTTGAAGCATAAAATACATTGAGATGCCAATTAAGGATTTGACTAATCTATCTTCATATTTTTTTTTTTAATTGGGTAACTATTCCGTTAAACTTTTTTTTCGAATTAATCAATGCATTTCTTAAGGATGTCTTGTAAAGTCCGTCAAGCAGGGGTTGCGTTAACTAAGCAAATTACCCACGTAAGTAAAGTATTTGCATTTTTCTCTAAACGCAAGAGTTCAATGAGAACAACATTTAGTATTTAGGCTTCATAATATAACAGCTCATTGTTGATATTACATGAGTAAGAGTGAAAGTTTTGGTCTGTTGGCCAGCGGAGGGATTTGAAAATTCACAATATCTCCGATATTATACGAAGAAATAGAGAATACGTGGTGAGATAATTTCACAAGTGTGTCCTACCGGGCATATATCTCGGTTAATAATTATGATAGTAAAAAGCGTGCATAACAACATTCGTTGAGCATTACATTTGCAATAAGATTGATTCTATACTTTGTTTTGATTCGACGTATAATAACGGAGATATTACGAATTTTCGAAATTCCCCACACTAATTTCCCTCTCCCGACTTATCGGATTTCAAGCGTTAACGAACTTGATCTTTATTTTGACACAAAACATTTATCGAGTTTGGTAAAGATCAAACAAAAATAACGACCACTACAGAGTTAACAGAACAATATATATATATATATATATATATATATATATATATATATATATATAAAATGCTCAAAAGTGAATAGGGATATTGGCTGTTTTATGGTATTTATGGGGCCTAGCATATTTTTTTTTATTATAAATATCATTAATATTTATTAGAAATTATTGTCTTTTTTCCCCCATAAAAAAGAAATTTAATTAAGGTCGATTTAATTAAAATTAATAGGATAAGAAAAAATAACCAATATCCCTATTCATTTTTGAGCAGTATATATACCAGCTAAGTTACACGGCTTTGCCTGGGAATTCATTTGAGGCTGAATGAAGATGGTATTTTCCTGGCAAGGCTTTACTTTGCATGATATTTTGGCATTCGCCATTCCAGTGTTTATGGTTTATACACGTCGTTGCTGTGGATTTGTTAATAATAAAATTATTTGTTATGTAAGGCTTCACTGTCCTCAATATTTTTATAATTCCCGTCTCCTGTGCATGTAGTTCTTTTTTTATAACGTAATGGACCATATAATTATAATCATTGGAAATATTCTGTCTTCCAAACCATGTATGAATAAAAGTTCCTTTACATTGATGCGGTACAAAGCCCAATAGTGATAACTGTTTTAGGTACGCAATAACCGCTCTTAAAAATACTCTTCTGTAGGACTCGATTGTACACTGTTCATTCATATAGGTTCACAGTGTGTTCAGTAAAGTACATCATATATTACCGAAGCAGAGTTAATAAATACCAGAAATAACTGGGTGAACCACACACACATATATATATATATATATATCTATATACTAGCTAAGGTACCGGCTTCGCCCGGGAATTCATTTTAGGCTGAATAAAGATGGTATTTTTTTGGAGAGGCTTTACTTTGGCACAATATTTTGACATTTCCCCGTCACAGTGTTTAGGGTTTATACCCGTCGTTGCTGTGGATTTGTTAATAAATAAAGCTGTTTGTTATTTAAGACTTCACTCTTCTAATATTATTATATTTTCCGTATCCTGTGCATGTAGGTATTTTTATAACGTAATGAACAGTATAATTCATGGTCGTAGAATGTATTCTGTCTTCCAAACCATGTATGAATAAAAGTTCCTTTACATTGATGCGGTACAAAGCGTAATGGTTACAGCTGTTTCAGATACATCATAACCGAAAAACAAATAGAAAAAAAAATATAGCAAATTTTTGTTTCAGGCCTCCCTTACAACCCCCACTCCCGTTTGAACCTATAAATTTTAATATAGCTTATAATCATGGAAGAATTAATGCTAATTGACATACCGAGTTTTCTTAAATTCGGTTCTACCGTTAGTGCCCAATAAAATAGTTGGCTACGGCTTTAGTTTTTGGTGTATATCTTGTTAATAGTTTGTTATTAAACAAAAGTGAATATAACAAAAGTTACTCTAAATAACACAATAAACAACTTCTGTTATATACACATTTTCCAAAAAACCAATAGCAAACGAAGAATTGCTATTTTTAATTTCAGTCCTCCCTTACAACCCCCACTCCAGCCCGTCCCTAGAAATGTTGGTCTGGCTTGTTATAATGAAGGCGTTTGTGCTAATATGCGTACCGAGTTTTATTTAGTTCGGTTGTGTCTTTTGTGCCAAATAAAATTGTTGATTCCCGCTATAATTTTTAGCGTATAACTCCTTTATACTTCAGTATACGACGAAAGTCTATATAAAAAAAGTTACTCTAAATAATAAAATAAATAACTTTTTTTATGTGCATTTTTGACGAAAAACTAATAGGAAACGAAATATCGCTATTTTTTAATTTCAGGTCTTCCTTGTAACCCCCACTCCTGTGCGTCTCAGAGCATATTAATATAGCCTAAAGTCTAAGTTGGGCTAGTAGTAATATATATACCAAGTTACATAAAATTCGGTTCAGCCGTTTATACGTGAAAAGGTAACAAACAAACAGACACGAAAGAAACAAAATGAAGTTATGGTGTCTATGACATGTGAAACGAAAAGTTATCGTGAAATTTTGCGAAAAAAATCAATGTACAGACAGAGGTTACAATTTTATATATACATATATATATACATATATATATATATATATATATATATATATATATATATATATTATACAGTTTCGAATGGAACTCATTTTTGTCATCTCCTGGGTATGGGATCGATGAACATTTGAGGAAATTAATCCCTAGAGGGAAATCTGCTACTATCCGAGTGGAATTTAATGTCCGGACACAGGAGAGCCATAGCTAAATCCGATCCAGCTGACATTTGAGCGCACAATAGAGCGGCATTATCGACAGAAGGTCCTGCTAAAGCTCCCATTATACGGTGGCCAGGGGATATAGCCATTTTACTCCAGCCAGCTCCATTATGCTTAACGACTTGCGGCCTACATCTAAGTGGGCACATTAGCCTCCTTGGGGGCGTATCTCTTGTGCCTCTTTGTCGAGGAAGGGCCGGCTTAGGAAAGACGATATTTATTTATGTGTGACGCAATTTGAGCAGTTATAAAAAAAAAAGTCCTTCACGCAGGAGTTGCGTTAACTAAGCAGATTTCAGTATTTGCATTTATCTCAAAACGTAGATTTCCTTCGTACAGCACATAAATCGAAACATAAAGGTTCAAGGAGAACAATATTTGTTATTTAAGCTTCCAATAAACTGCTTCATAATAAAAAAGTCCGTCACGCAGGGGCTGCGTAAGCTAAGCAGATTTCCCACGTGAAGTTTTACAATAGAGAAATTTCAGAATAGAGAGTCAAACAGTTACGGGAACGGCCCGAACTAGCTCTTGACGGAAACTCACGACTAGACCCGAAGTTAGCCGATCTCATCTCAGAATTGAAAACAGAAAAATGCAAATATCTCGATTAATATTTTCGATATTTCGATTTTTATAAAAATTTAATGTGCAATAAATTGATTCTGTCCGATTTCAGCCGTCGAACTTGATCTTTATTTTACATAAAACGTTTGAATATCGAGTTTGGAATGATAAGACAAAAATTGCGACCGCTAGAGCGGTAACTGACAAATATATATATATATATATATATATATATATATATATATATATATATATATACAGTTTTGATCGACTTCATTTTCGTCATCTCCTGGGTAGGATCGATGGACATTTGAAGAAATTTTTCGAAAACTCGCATCATGAGTATGACCCTCTATACCTGATTTCCCTTAAATCTGGGAAATCTGCTAAAAGACTCCTTCAATCCTAAAACTAAAAAAATCAAATGTCTCGGTTCACAAAACGTATCTCGGCCCGGTGACAAAACGTAGATGAAAACAGTTATAGAAAATTACATTTTCTGGTTCAAAATTTGAAGTAGGATAAAACGGACCTTCCAGCCTATTATAATTTATTGATAACGGCAAAGCGCTAACAGAAATAATAGTTACAATTAGCTATAAAATATGAAGAGTGGTTCGATAGTTTCTTTCAGTTCGCTTTACCAAGATGTACCCACTTAATTTAATAGAATATACTGTTGATATATGAAAGGTTTTATATGTTATTTAGTATATATTCTATATGTTATATAGTTTTAAGATAAGTTTTTTGTCATATGTGTCTTACATATTTTATATAAAATTGTAACTATTATTTTGTGTGTCAACAGGGCACTGACGATGATGGACATTTATATAATGTTTCGGAAACCCCCCCCCTTCCCAATAGTCTGATTTCCCGTTAAGGAAAATCTTTCTAAAAATTGCGACCGCTAGAGCACAGACAACAAATACAGATAACAGACAATATATAGATAGATATATCTATGTATATATGTATGTATATTGTTGCGATCTGGCTGCGGTGATAGTCAGTGGAAGCTGAAAGAGATGAAAACTCCCACAACCGAATCACTTACAAGAATTTAGGAAGGGCTACCCAACAATCGACTCAAGTCAAAATTTAAATATATTAGATAAATTTATTATAATAAATAAATGTTAAATTTTACATGCTTTGAAGAGGTGTACGCTGTCGATGACGCAGGGTCAACGAGGTATACGGACATCATTGCCTTCCCTTGTTACCAAGGAGAATCCTGGACCCAACGATAAGGTACGAGAGCAATGACCCTGGTCAAACGGAGAAGATCCCCCAGGAAAAGAAAAATATTTACGACAAATGTACTAAATTTTACTCGGAAAAATTCAGGGAATCATTTGGGGAGCTGGATTTTCTGGTGATAGGCTTGTGGTTCGGTGCCCGAGGAACCGACATTTTTTGACGAGGTGGGAAAAGACAAGAAGGCTCTGCAAACCTTGATCGAGGGTATCATTATTGATACTTTAGGGATTATTTCCCACCATATATTTTAATTTAGCTTTGACCAGTGATCTTATTATAGATCGACAGATCATGTTATTACTATAATGATGTTTCTAATTTATATCTAGTGACATTCACCTTTTAGGTTCCTGACTGTGTTTATTTTAGTTAATATTTTAGTTATTGAGCTAACTAAATACAATATGAATTGTTTTAGTAGATTTCCCTTAAGAGAAATCAGCTATTGAAATCGTGAAAAATTTCTTTTAATTTCCATCGATCCTACCCAGGAGATGACAAAAATGAGGTCCGTTAAAAATTATATATACATCTATAATATGCATATATCGTCACCAAACTCGGTATTTAATCGTTTTAGGTAAAAAGGAAGATCAAGTTCGTTAACGGCTGAAATCGGAACAATGGGAGGGAGGAGGGCAGGGGGTTAATGGGGGGATTTTCGAAAATTCCAAATATATCCGTTACTATACGTCGGATCGAAAAATTGTATAGAATCAATATTATTGCAAATTAAATGTACTATAAATATTGCGTTTTTCAGTTTTCAGCCATCAGCAAACCGCCACTTCTACGGATTGAATAGTAAACGCATAACGTTTAATCTGAACGTTTCAGCAATACTACAACGATTGCCAATTTCCCAGGAAGCTTTAAATTGTAATAAATGTAGATACGCTAACAGAAAATGTACATAGATATTATTTACTGTAGCCTTACAATGAATCAAATTCACAATTATCATTTCAGTACAAATATTTCCCAAGCAATGCTACCTCAGTAATGGTACTTACTTATGATGAATGCTATCCATGATTATGATTAATATTGCCAGCAGTGTTTTTAATTCTGTCAAGGGATTGATCAGGATATCACATTTTTTATTCATCGAGTACAAAAATGTCGCTTTTGTCACTAGATATTCAGGTATAACCCCTAAACACTGAGACGGGGAAATGTAAAAATATTTCGTATTATAAAACCATGGCAACATAAATGGCGCTATCATTTAGCCTCTAATGAATACCCGAGTTTGCTAGTATATGAATTAAAAATATGTCGTCTAACACGATGCGGGTAACATCTGCTCTAACTGTACTGCAGTTGGAGCCTGGTGGGAACACTGCAAGCAGTAATGACAAAAATAAATCCACTTTATTGAGTATATGGCGGAAGGTCAAAATAATTAAAAATTAAATGAATTTATTGCCCGTCTTGTTTCAGTCCAGTTGACGCCTCGTCAGGGCCACTATCCAATGAAAACCATATTGAAATAAAATCTTATTACACCTTTAATCATAACCCCATAATAGATGGAAAGATCTTGAATATGCCAAAATATAGGACACGTATCGTAATACAGTTTATGTTTCAGACACATAACAGTCCGATTGAATTTAACAAATACGAAATACAATATATATATATTGTTAGGTTTATTACAAAATCAGTAATAAACGTTGTTTATAAGAGTTCTTTTGGATTGCAAAATTAATCACACACAAGCTTCTGAGTTTTTATCACATTTATTTACAATGCACTACACACTTGGTTAATTATTCTTAACTACTACTCACAGTATGCACTGATAGCGTCACTATTCTTGTTATTACACAGTCCAATAACTCACTCACGATCACTGATGTTCACAAAAACACGGCTCTACACTGTTATTTACAGAGTCACGGCTCAACACTGTTCCGCACATAAAACACTTTACCGCACTGCAACTAAGTCGCAGTGTTGCACTGAACGCACTGATGATCACTTGAAGACAGCTGAGAACAAACTAACTGTCGGGCGAGTTGTACACGCTTATATAGAGAAGCTGACGTAACATCAAAGGAATCTGTCTCGAAGGTACTGGACTCTTAGTCTGGAACAATCCCGGCTCCACTAGACACTTCGGGCGTCCTTCCTCCTTCCTCGGTCGGATCCTTTCATCTCCTTCGTACTTCCTAAATACATGACTATGTCTGTTTAATTTTTCATGTATTTAATTTTAGCAACAATACATACGATAATGCAAAATGTTACTTGATGGCGTTGATTACATAAGGTAATTTATAAGTCTCTCGCGCAATAAAGATTTATTGAAACCATTATTCAGAATTTAAGGTTCGAATGAAGTGGTTTATGATATAACAGCTTACGTTAATATGGCATGATTAGTAGTCGGGATTCAAGATATAGAATAAATGTATATTACAATGTTTATAGTAAATTTAATTTGCAATAAGATTAATTCTATATAATTTTTCGATCCGACGTATAGTGACGGAGATATTTCGAGTTTTCAAAATCCTCCCCTTCTACACCACCGCCCCTTATCCGGTTTTAGCCGTTAACGAGCTTGATCATTCTTTTTAAATGAAACGTTTATATACCGAGTTCGGTAATGATAAAACAATACTTGCGACCGCTAGACCGGTAACAGACAAATATATAAGTATACAACTACAATTTTAAACGGACCCTATTTTCGACATCTTTTAGGTAAGATCGATGGACCCTTGAAGAAATTTTTCGAAAATCGCGTCATTAGGACGACCTCAATAGCTTATTCCTTTAAGGGAAACCTGCTAAAAAGTGATACCGCTATTACGGGATTTCAGGAAAATTCGAAACAAAATACGAAGATTTGTTGAATAAAAAACATTAAGCTTTACAATGACGTTTTTAGCAGATTTCCCTTAAGGGAAATCAGCTATTGAGGTCGTACTCATGATGCGAGTTTCGAAAAATTTCTTCAAATGTCCATCGATCCTACCCAGGAGATGACGAAAATGAGGTCCGTTCAAAATTATATATATGTATTTGTCTGTTAACGCTCTAGCGGTCGCAATTTTTGTTTGATCGTTACCAAACTCGGAATTTAATCGTTTTATGTAAAAAGGAAGATCAAGTTCGTTAATGGCTGAAATCAGACCAGTGGGAGGGGAGTGGTTTAGAGGGGGGATTTTTGAAAATTCAAAATATCTCCATTATTATACGTCGGATCGAAAAATTGTGTAAAATGAATCTTATTGCAAATTAAATTTACTATAAATATTGTTCTATACATTTATTCGGTATCTTCAATATTAGCCAAGATATTTGCATTTGTATTCTGCGTGTGGTCACCAGTAGGCTATGTTCGGACTTTCCGCCGAGAGCTCTGGCGGGCGTTTCCTTAACTATTCGTCCCTCGTGAATAGGTTTAGAGGTTAGGTTAACTGTTTTTTGGGGCTAGAAACTACTGGGTTATTACGCCCTAAATAATGTTTTAGGTTTAGAGGTTTCTTACTACTACAGTTGTTATTTGGCCCTGCGTGACGGACTTTTATTGAAAAATGTAAAAGAGATAAAAATCAACCAGGCCCTTCACGTAGAATGTCGTAATAAATTTCGTAGGTGCATCATACTCTGCAAAAATGAGACAAGTTGCGGACAAATCAATGACGATATTTGCAATGGGCGATTATAAGAAATGTCCGTCACGCATGGGCTGCGTTAACTAAGCAGAGTTCCTTGGAGTGAGAAAAAGACATCCAATTCATCACAAATTTTTATTTCAGTGCTAACAGTGACTCACTTGCTACCTTTCCCAATGAGCGCTTGCAAGTAGCTCTGAAGATGGAGACAATAGCCTTCGGAAGCGCTTAGCGCCGAAATAAAAGTTTGTGAAGAATTGGACGTCTTTTTCTCTCTCCAAGTAAAAATATTCTTGACTTCCAACAACAGTGCTGTGGAAAAGCAGAGTTCCCACTTGCGTCACGTATTTGCATTAATTTCACGACGTAAGCGTTCAATGAGAACAATATTTGGTATTTAGGCTTCGAATAAAGTAGTTAATAATATAAGAGCCTTTAGTTGATATGGCATGATTAAGAGTGGGGTTTACTAGAGGCCATAAACTAAAAAAAAGTCCGTCACGCAGGTGCTGCGTAAACTAAGCAGATTTCCCACGTGAAGTTATACAATAGAGAAATTTCAGAATAGAGAGTCAAACAGTTACAGGGACAGCCCGAACTAGCTCTTGACGGAAACTCACGACTAGACCCGAAGTTAGCCGATCTCATCTCAGAAGCTGAAAACAGAAAAATGCAAATATCTCGGTTAATATTCAAGATAAGAATAATTGTATATACATAACAATATTTATATTAAATTTAATTTGCAATAAGATTGGTACTATATAATTTATCGATTTGACGGATAGTAACGGAATATATTCAGATTTTTTTGAAATCCCCCTCTTAACCCCTCCTCCCACTGGTCTGATTTCAGCTATTAACGAACTTGATCTTTATTTTTGCATAAAACGTTTAAATATCGAGTTTGGTACCGATCAAACGAAAATTGCGACCGCTAGAGCGTTAACAGACAAATATATATATATAATTTTGAACGGACCTCATTTTCGTCATCTCCTGGGTAGGATCGATGGACATTTGAAGAAATTTTTCGAAACTCGCGTCATGAGTACGACCCAATAGCTGATTTCCCTTAAGGGAAATTTGCTAAAATGCAAATATCTCGATTAATATTAAAGCTAATAAAAACATGTACATAACAACATTTATTTGCAATAAGATTTGTTCTAACCATTGTTTCGATCCCACGCATAATAACGGAGATATTAACATTTTGGAAATTACTCCCATTTAAACTTCCTCTCCCCCAGTCCGATTTCAGACGTAACGAACTTGATCTTTCTTTTTAACAAACACCTAAAACACTTATATATCGAGTTTCGTCCAACAGCCATATATATATATATATATATATATATATATATATATATATATACAATTTTGAACGGACCTCATTTTCGTCATCTACTAGGTAGAATCGGAGGACATTGAAGACATCCAAAATCACGTCATGAGAACAACCTCAATTTCCCCTTGAGGGAAATCTGCACAAAAACATTTGTGGTGCATCTGATCAATGTATTTTTAATATAAAATGAATCATTGAATTGTAGCGGTCTTTAATTGCCATTCTCATACAGCGAGATAAGACTCTTGAATGAATAGAATATGTAATTCCGAAATGTATTACCTCTTTGGCGAATATCAGAGGAGAGAAGTTAATTAGGCCCTAAATAGCTTTCGGTGGTAAATGCATTAAAATTGGCTCGCCTCCAAGAATAGATGGCGCAACCTTGGAAGTTATTTGCGACTTCGGGGCGTTATGAAGTTTCAACGGACCTGAATCAGTTCATGAACTTCGCCACTCCCCCACAGGCTGCAAGCAGGCGAGGAAGCCATTCGTTTTAATAAATTATATTTGTTTTACTCATTTTACAAAACTATTTTCACACCTAGTTCGATTCCCGCCTGGGCAATAGGGATTTATTTACAGACGAACTCATTAAATTAAATCCTTAGTCTCGCCCTGGCTAGAAAAGGGTGGGGTAACCTGTGGACAACCCGCCCCGATCAGCCAATAAGGAATAAAGTGGACGTTAAAAATAATAATATTTTCAGACAGTCTGATAAAACTAATCATTGTTTAGAGCTTTTCAGCAACTAGTTATAACAGTTTTGTGCTTCAAGTAATAAGTCGGTTACATATAATATTCATAATTAAAATGGTAATCTCAAGAATTAAAGATAACTAGCTAAGGTACCCCGGCTTCGCTCGGGAAATCATTAAAGGCTGAATGATGATAGTATTTTTTTGGGCAAGGCTTCAATGTTTACAACTACACTTCCCGTGGGCGCGCATTGTTTTGCTGTGAGGGTCAGGCGACTTATAAATGAGAAATTTTATATTTGAAGAATAAATAAAAATGTGTTCCTAATCTATCCTTTGCCACTTTTTAACTCACCTTTTTGAATACTTCAAACCATAATCATGGATAGTATTTATTACAATTAAATATCGTCTATAATGAAAATTATTTCCTGTCAAAACCCAATCCGAGCACATATAGTTTAAGCATAGTTTAGCACGTAAGTTTATATTCATAATAGTAGATCTCAGTGGTAATCACTTCCCGTAATGCCCAGCATTTCACAGGAAATTAGTAAACTCAATTAACTCTATTAGCCTCCGTCTATTTCCGCTCTCGCATTAGAGCTATCCACACTCTTCTCCTTAAATTACACAGGCCAACGATGAAAAAACTTTTTTAATGAAAATACCTTATTCTTATGTTGTTTAGGTTGCTGAATCCAAATATGATGCTTAAAAAGTTGTATCACCCACCATTTATTCACATTTTATAGTTAAATTCATGAAATAAAGAAACATTTTTAGAATTTAACAGCTTTTTCATAGTTAAGATAACATGAAAAAATAGGTCTAATGAACAAAGATGATGTTGGCAGCACTGCTGAAACACATGCTAAACAGCTGATGTTTTGTTTATTTTCAACATAACCTCACTTTTACGTTTCCTGTACATGTGCTCAGTGCAATGTCTCATCGCGGCTGTAAAAACTCTGCTGACAGTTTTTGTTATATTTGTGGTGAGTTTGTTATTAAAAAGCACCAAAGAAACATTACAGACTTTGTGAAAAAGGTTTATCTAGCATACTTTGGAACCAAACTTGGAGACCAGGATAAACCTTGGGCACCGCATAAGGTATGTTATGTATGTGTTGAAGACCTCAGGAAATGGTCAAAAAAAGAGAAAAAACACTTTAAATTTGCTGTTCCCATGATATGGAGGGAACCAAAAAATCATTCCGATGACTGTTACTTTTGCAGTGTAGATATTACTGGTCATAACTTTAAGAACAAGAAGGTAATAAGCTACCCTAACCTTCCGTCCGCCATCCGACCAGTAGGGCACGGTGTAGATTTGCCAATCCCGGAACCACCAGAGGACTTAAATTCTATTGAAACAGAAGTATTTTCTGATGTACAGTCGGAGTTAGATGAACACGATGAAGAATTCCAATGTGTTACAGAAAATGTAGAGCCTAAATTGTTCACTCAGGTCGAGCTTAATGACTTAGTTAGGGATCTGGGCTTAACAAAAGAAAAAGCTGAACTGCTTGGCTCTAGGCTAAAAGAAAAGAACTTGCTGGCGGCTGGAACCAGCTTTCATGTGTATAGGAAGAGAGAACAACAATTTTCGAAGTATTTTGAACAAGAGGGTGATTTGGTGTACTGCTCAGACATTCATGGTTTAATGAATGAGTTTGGAATTGAATACAAAACAGAAGATTGGAGGTTGTTTATTGATTCATCCAAAAATAGTTTGAAGGCAGTTTTACTACACAACGGTAACATGTATGCCTCTGTACCTGTCGGTCATTCTGTACATATGAAAGAGAGTTACGAAAATCTAGAAATAGTGTTAAATAAAATAGGTTATTCTGCACACGGTTGGATGATATGTGGTGATTTGAAAGTTACGTGCATGCTCCTTGGTCAGCAAGGGGGTTTTACCAAATTTCCATGTTTCTTGTGTGAATGGGACAGTAGAGCTCGGAATCAACATTGGTGCAGAAAGAACTGGCCTGCTAGGGAGTCTTTAAAGCCTGGCGAGAAGAACATTTTACGCAAAAACCTTGTAGATCCAAAAAACGTGCTCCTACCACCACTACATATTAAGTTAGGTCTCATGAAACAGTTTGTAAAGGCTTTGCCTAAAGATGGGCTTTGTTTCAAATATCTCTGTCAGAAGTTTCCACACCTTTCAGAAGCTAAACTGAAAGAAGGCGTCTTTACCGGGCCTGATATTAGAAAAATGATGTTTGACGTTAACTTTGAATCCACAATGACCTCAAATGAAAAAGAAGCATGGGTTTCATTCAAGCAAGTTGTCACCAAGTTTTTGGGAAATAAAAAAGACCCAGAATATAAGGCTATTGTTGCTAACATGTTAAAAAAATTTGAACAGTTAGGATGTTTGATGAGCCTGAAAGTTCACTTCTTGAGCAGCCACCTCGATTACTTCCCGGAAAATTTAGATGTTAGTGAGGAGCAAGGTGAGCGTTTTCACCAGGACGTTAAAGTGATGGAAAAACGTTACCAGGGCCGCTGGAATACCAACATGATGGGGGATTACTGTTGGTCACTTCACCGGGAAGTTCAGCAAGCTATTCATCGCAGGAAAAGCTACACAAGAAGCTTCAAGGAAGAAAGGGAAAGAAAATATAAAACAATTCCAGTTGACAAGTGAACCTTGTATCATCACATAAAATTACTATTCCAAGTATTTTACTGTAAATACAAACCATTTTTACGATTCTACAGTGTTTCATTGATTTCCCTATATACTGTAAATGGGTATTAGACTATATAATAAAATACATTTTGCTTGGAAACTAAGGGTGATACATAAAAACTACGAGCAGATTTGGATTCAATAATACATTATACAAATTAAATAATGGAAATGCTCTTATAGTTTAAATTTCTATTGGAAATAAATAACAAAGTCATTTTCTAGGGAAAATAAATAAATGAGGCGAATTGGGAGGGGGATTTATAATCTCACTAATCCGAATCATACTTAGTACTAAATAATCGAAATAGATAAGGCTAAAACATAACATCATTTGTCATAATATGCCTATATTAAAAACGCTTAAATAAGTACTAATAAAATCGTCGACTCCCGCTATAGATTTAGCTTATATCCCGTATTTACTTCATTTTACGACATAAGTGAATGAACCAAAAGTTGCTCTAAATAACAAAGTAAGCAACTTTTGTTATGTGCACGTTTGCCGAAAAGCAAATAGAAAATGAAATATCGTGAATTTTTATTTGAGGCCTCCCTTATAACTCCCACTCCCGTTCGAACCTAAAAATTTTAATATAGCTTATAATCATGGGAGAATTAATGCTAGTTGACATACCGAGTTTTGTTAAGTTCGGTTCAATCGTTAGCGCCCAATAAAACCTTTCCACCCTTGTTCCACCCTTGTTACCTTTTCACGCATAAACGGCTGAACCGAATTTTATGAAACTTGGTATGCTTATTACTACTAACCCAACATAGACTTTAGGCTATACTAATTTTCTCTGAGACGAACAGGAGTGGGGGTTATAAGGGAAGCCAGAAATTAAAAATAGCTATATTTCGTTTCCTATTGGTTTTTTTGGCAAATATAAACATTACAAAAGTTGTTTACTTTGTTATGTAGAGTAACTTTTGTTATGTACACTTTTTTCGTATACCGAATTATAAACGAGATATACGCTAAAACCTATAGCGGAAGTGAATAATTTCATTGGGGACAAACGACCCAACCGAAATAAATAAAACTCGGTATATGTATTAGCACTAACGCTTTCATTATAACAAGCCATACCAACATTTCTAGGGACGGGCAGGAGTGGGGGTTGTAAGGGAGGCCTGAATTTAAAAATAGCGGTATTTCGTTTTCTATTCGTTTTTCGGCAAATATGAACATATCAAAAGTTATTTATTTTGTTATTTAAAGTAACTTTAGTTATATTCATTTTTGTCTTTTAGCAAAGTATAAACGAGATATGCACTATAAACTAAAGCGGGAGTCAACTATTCCATTGGGCGCTAACGATTAAACCGAACTTAAAAAAAAACTCGGTATGTCAATTAGTATTAATTCTTCCATGGTTATAAGCTATATTAAAATTTTTAGGTTAGAAGGGGAGTGGGGGTTATAAATGAGGCTTGAAATAAAAAATCGCGATATTTCATTGTCTATTTGTTTTTCGACAAACATGCACATAACAAAAGTTGTTTACTTTGTTATTTAGATTAACTTTTGTTTTATACATTTCTCCAGGAACAATGTGTGGAGCAAGTAATTTGCGTAGAAATATTGATATGCTCAACAATTCATTCCAATTTGAACTATGAGGTACCTCACCTGGAAAAATTAATTCAAATCTATGTTAATATTTTGTCCTTAATAACTGAAATCTATGCATAATGCACAGGAGACGAGAAATATGACAATTTGGAGGACAGTGAAGACTTACATAAAAAATTAATTTTATTATTAACAAATGCCAACAACGGGTATTAACCCTAAACAGTGGGACGGGTAAATGCAAAAATAGTGTGAAAAGTAAAGCCTTGCCAAAAAAAATACCATCACCATTCAGCCTCAAATCAATTCCTGGGCGAAGCCGGGTATCTCAGCTAGTAATTTTGAACGTCCTTTATTTTCATCATCTTCTTATTAGGAACGATGGACATTTTAAGAACAACGCGACATGAGTACGACCTCAATAGGTGGTTTCCCTTAAGGAAAATCTGCTAATATAATAAGAGGCAGGTGGTAAAATGTACCATCGTAAATATAGCTTTAAAATTAGTTCTTTTTCAACTTTTTATGTAACTAGTTTTGATTATAAAATAACTTTTTTTATGCTTTTATACGAATGTTTCTCTTAATCTCAATCTCATATAATTAATGTCAACTTATATCCATTTCTGAATTTTTAGCCATAAGTACTTCCAGACCGTTACTCCCATTTTACACTTCAAACCAATAAACTTATTATTAAGCATCCTACGTACAGCCGAGATTTCAATTCTTTATTACACACTAAGAGAGAAATAGAGAATTAAATGAGTGAGCCATTGCACATTGTCTTGCACAACCCCTTCACGACAGTCATTTTGAGAGGAATCCCAGATTAGATTGTCATCAAGTTATGGAATCCTATATTTGGCAGGTGTTCAATCCAAGTTCATCTCGTCCTATTGACGCAAATAAGCTTTTTCATTATACTGCGACAAAAAACATGTGTTTTCAATACTAGGTTTGAGTCCGTAAAATATCTCTTTTCTGGACTAGTACTGAAAAATCTTTTCTGTGCTCTAACCTAACCTGTTACTAATAAACATGTGTTTGAAGGAGGTTATATTCATTCTAATATTTGCTTACTTATAATAAGTAGTGTGTTTAAAGTGCCAGACAACATGGATATACCAGAAGATGTTTTAGAAAATAATTCCTTTAATCAAAAGTTAACTGTATTCCAAAAGGCAATGCCAAACAAAGGTTTTAACATAAATAATAATCAAAATTGTACTATAAATATTAATGTAAATCTGTAATGTTTCTTCTATTATGGGTTAATAAACAGATGTTTTTTCCAAATAAAATAATGTGTCACTTTTAATTTCTTATATAAGTACTTTTCTTCTATTATAGGTTAATAAACAGATGTTTTATTTCAAATAAAATAATGTGTCACTTTAATTTCTTATATTGTATCTTTAAGTTATTAATGAAATATAATGCACTCAAGTTTGAGCAGTATAATGAAAAGTATTGTTCATAACACGTATCAAAAGTGTCCTTTCGCTACTCGGTCCAATTTCCAAGCTCGGCTTCGCCTCGCTCGTAAAACTAGACCTCGCACCGAAAAGACCCACTTTTGGTAATAGTGATGAAAATAACTATTTCCTGATTTACTAATCAGAAACTTTCCGGATTTAATCTTAACGATCTTTGTTTAATGGCACGTCGTTAGCTTTCAAACTCCCTCTGGCATTTATTAGCGAACTAGTAGCGCGTACATTATAATTCAAGATTATTGACAATATCGTTTAAAACATTGAAGCGTCTTTCCTAATTAAACATTTGTGAGGCATCCTTTGAGAACGGCTTTATTGGGTCAAAGGAAACTAATCTTTCTTCTCATAATGTAGGTCACATAAGAAATCAATAAGGAGTGGTTCGACTAAACACTCATAAGAAATATAGTTTAATACAACCGTTCATCCATTATTTTAGTTAAATAAAATTGGTTCTTAATTACTTGTATTTATTTATTTATACAGGAGCAAAATAATCTAAGGGATTTATCTGCAAGATTAACAATGTAAAATAAAAACAAAATTATAAAAAAAAATAACAAAAAATGAAACAACAAATAAAAAAAATAAACATTAAATTCGAGTAATAAAGACAACAAATAAACATTAGACTAGTAATATTGGCAACAATTTAAAATGGTTTTAATAAAACTAGAAACTTTATATTATTGAAATTTGTTCAAAATTATATTAAATTTCTCACTAAGTCAAAATCAAAAACAAATTCAATTTTTAAAGGTGATTCACTATACTGTCGATATGTGGGCTGATGCCTGGTTGATAATGTTGCTTATACAGTTTTTACCTTTAAATATTTCATTAAGTACATTTTAGCAGATTTCCCTTAAGGGAAATCAGCTATTGAGGTCGTACTCATGACGTGATTTTCGAAATATTTCTTCAAATGTCAATCGATCCTACCCAGGAGATGACGAAAATGAGGTCCGTTCAAAATTATATATATATATATATATATATATATATATATATATATATATATATATATATATATATATATATATATATATATATTTGGCTGTTAAAGCTCTAGCGGTCGCAATTTTTGTTTGATCGTTATGAAACTCGATATTTAACCGTTTTATGTAAAAAGACAGATCAAGTTCGTTAATGGCTGAAATCGGACCAGAGGGATGGGGGGGTTTAGAGGGGGGGATTTTCGAAAATGCGAAATATCTCCCCCCCCCCATCTTATAGGTTTGGGCTACTAAATTTTTATTGATTGAGATAACAATTATTCTGACTCATTATAAATTACACTAGTAGATATAGTAAATAGTTCTCAATAAAATTAATGTGTTATATTCTGATATATTTCAGGAATTGTTTTTCTTTCCGGTGTGAGGCGGGCAGACCAGTTTGTTTACATTTCTAACCTCTTCCTGTCGGCAGGTTATTGAAATTGGATGAAACATTTATTTCCGTTTGTATTTATTCACGGTGTTGTTGTGTTAGCAGTATGTATATTTATCTATTACTAAAGTTCACAAGGGAAATCTGCTTAGTTTACGCAGAACCTGCGTGACGGACTTTTTAATTTGCAAATGCAGTTTGTGAAAAGGGAGCAGGGGCTATTCTTGATTATGGCCGGACATCTGATGAAGGCAAATCAAGGGATTGTAATTCACAAAAATTTTCGTTTTGGATACAATTTTCTACTCTGATTTCACGGATGTTCCTTAAACAGAAAAGAAATAAAGTAAGTAATACATTTTCTTATTAAATATTTTATATATTTTCCAAGTGTCTGCCTGTTCACCATATTTATGAGTACAAAGATTCAGAAATCACTGGTGTATTAATACTAACATGAGGAGAGGTTGTTTTCAAGAATTTGTATCCTGATTTTCATAAAGAGTATATTAAATGGTTATTATAAATGGCGATTATGAATTATGAAAGAAAATTGCCCTAATTTTTAAGCAATCGTTTTATAATTTTTGATAATATTTGAAATTAAGTTGTATATGAATGTACTGTTATGATTCAAAGGCAGTATTTGTAGCTCATCTTTTAGGATCGAGAAGAAGGGGCTGCCAAAAATGCTTCATATTAGTGAAACTTGTTCAGAATTATATCAAATTTCGCACTGTCATAATCAAATAGGGGATGAGTTAAATTGTGTAAAACAAATTCAATTTTTTAAGGTGATTGTCGATATGTGGGTTCCTGTTCGTAAGACGTTCGTACATGTTCTGTGGAGTCTCTAAGTATTCAATGTTCCTGCAGTTAGTCAGTATGTGTTTAATGGTTAATGGTTGATGGCATGTTCTGCAGAGAGCTCTTTCTGTTCTCGTCATGATGTATAAATGCGTTAAATCTGAGTGTCCTATCCTAAGTCTCTTCTGTACAACTTCTTATCGTCCATTTTCACGTCTGCTGGATGGCCACTCGCTTATACAAGGCTTTATTCCTCCCCTTAAGGTTGTTCATTATAGTGAAAGCGTTGTATTTGGCACTCACTATTGGTGGTAGTGTTTCTCACGAATAAAAGTTCAATGTAAACCAGTTTTGGTATTTAACCTTGGAACGAAGTGGTTCATGATATAATTGCCAATTGTTAACATGACAAGAGTAGGAGTGGGGATTTACTGTTGGCTGAAAACTAAAATATACAAATATCTCGTTTAATGTTCAATACAGAGAAAACAGGTGCATTACAACATTAATTAAATATAGAACATTAAATTTGGCTTAAATTTGAATAATTTTTTCGACCTGTTGCAATTACTCGCAGAATTCTTTACCTTTCTTACAGAATTCCTCTTTTTATAGAGATTTCTTTATACTTCTTGTTTCAGCCTTAATAGTAAAAACGTCCGTCACGCAGGGGCTGCGATAACTAAGCAGATTTCCAACGTGCACAACGTATTTGCATTTACCTCAAAACTTAAAAGTTTTAGTGAGAACAATATTTGGTATTTAAGCTTCAAATAAAGTGCTTCATAACATAATAAAATATTGAAAATATGAGATGAGTAGGAGTGGGGCTTTACTGAAGACCGAAAACTAAAAAATGCAAATATCTCAGTAAATAATCAAGATAGTGAAAAAATGTACATAACAACATTTATAGAACATTACATTTTCAATAAGATTGGTTCAAAAAAAGTTTTCGATCCGACGCATAATAACGGAGATATTAAGACTTTTAAAAATTCTCCCCCTCTAACCCCCCTCCTTCCCTCTGATCCGATTTCAGCCGTTAATGAACTCCATCTTTCTTTTTACATAAAACGATTATATATCAAGTTTGGTAACGATAAGACAAAAATTGCGACCGCTAGAGCGGTAACAGACAAATATATATATATATATACAGTTTTGAACGGACCTCATTTTCGTCATCTCCTGGGTAGGATCGATGGACATTTGAAGATAAATTTCGAAAATCGCGTCATGACTACAACCACAATAGCTGATTTCCCTTGAGGGAATTCTGCTAAAATCAGCAGTAATACGTTTTAGTATTGTAAACACATTTTAATGTGTCTTATAGACATTATCTATTGAGAAATGAAAGAGTAATGTCTTAATCACTATGTTACAACTTAAATAGTTAAAACTCCATTTAACTCTCTAAAAAAGAAAAGTCCGTCACGCAGGGGCTGTGTAAACTAAGCAGATTTCCCACGTGAAGTTATACAATAGAGAAATATCCATTCGAGAGCCGAACAGTTACGGTGAAGGGCCAAACTAGCTTTTGGCGGGAAAATTCAAAAATCCGTTATCGGCCCTAATTTTAAAACAAAAATGCAAATATCTCGGTTAATATTCAAGATAGGGAATAAATGTATATAACAATATTTATAGTAAATTTAATTTGCAATAAGATTGATTCTGTACAATTTCAAAAATCCCCCCCTCTAAACCCCCCCTCCCACTGTCCTGGTCTGATTTCAGCCGTTAACGAACTTGATCTTTCTTTTTACATAAAACGACTTAATATCGAGTTTGGTAACGATCAAACAAAAATTGCGACCGCTAGAGCGGTAATAGACAAATATATATATATATATATATATATATATATATATATATATATATATATATATATACAGTTTTGAACGGACCTCATTTTCGTCATCTACTAGGTAGATTCGATGAACATTTGAAGAAAAATTTCGAAAATTCCGTCATATATTGAGTACAACCTCAATAGCTGAAATCTGCTAAAATATTACTTCTATTTTACAAACATTTTGAGCACATCATATGAAATGGCGATGACCGCTATAAAATGTCATATTTCTGGTTCAAAATTTTAGGTAGGATAGGACCTGCATTATTTCTGACATAAATAGTATACAACTAGATTTATATCAAGGTATTATTTATTTACTAGTTACCAGAAAAAATTTACAATTAGCTATTAACTATAAAAGGTGGTTCGATACGTTTCGGCGCTTCGGCTTCACCAAGATATATTCCATAATGCCGAAATGAAAGACAATATTGATGATTAATAAGTAAATAGTGATTAAAAGGAATGGCATCGTGAATGAGTGGTGACGTCGGAGACTAACAGGTATTGTTAGCTTTCCATTGTGCTTGGATTGTTTCCTCCTCCTTGCCTCCGCCATATTGTCTCTCCATTTCCAGGTAGTCCTCTATTAAATCCATAAGGTCAATTAACTCTTAAGGCTTTTCGAGGCAATCTCTTATTGTTCCTCCAATTCCATTTGGCAGCGGTAAAGAACTATATCCGCTACTTTTGGGTTTCTTTTCTTAGAAAAAAATAAATAAATGGGATTAACTCAATTATATTTCTGGAATAATCTGGGTCAATATTTAAGGAAATATATATAATAATATTGTGTTCACTTCCTCATTACGTTGATTGGGCACTGTGGAGTTATAAGGAGTGGTATATTCCAACAATGCAATCATATGATCGCTTCCTCATTACGTTAATTGGGCACTGTGGAGTTGATAGGTGTGGTATAATCCAACAATACCATCATATTGTGTTCACTTCCTCATTACGTTGATTGGGCACTGTGGAGTTGATAGGTGTGGTATAATCCAACAATACCATCATATTGTGTTCACTTCCTCATTACGTTGATTGGGCACTGTGGAGTTGATAGGTGTGGTATAATCCAACAATGCAGTCATATTGTGTTCACTTCCTCTTTACGTTGATTGGGCACTGTGGAGTTGATAGGTGTGGTATAATCCAACAATGCAGTCATATTGTGTTCACTTCCTCTTTACGTCGATTGGGCACTGTGGAGTTGATAGGTGTAGTATAATCAAACAATGCAATCATATTGTATTCACCTCCTCATTACGTTGATTGGATACTGTGAAGTTGAATGGTGTGGGATAACCCAACAATGCAATCATATTGTGTTTACTTCCTCTATACGTTGATTGGGCACTGTGGAGTTGATAGGTGTGGTATAATCCAACAATGCAATCATATTGTGTTCACTTCCTCATTACGTTGATTGGGCACTGTGGAGTTGATAGGTGTGGTATAATCCAACAATACCATCATATTGTGTTCACTTCCTCATTACGTTGATTGGGCACTGTGGAGTTGATAGGTGTGGTATAATCCAACAATACCATCATATTGTGTTCACTTCCTCATTGCGTTGATTGGGCACTGTGGAGTTGATTGGTGTTATATAATACAACAATGCAGTCATATAGTGTTCACTTCCTCATTGCGTTGATTGGGCACTGTGGAGTTGATTGGTGTTATATAATACAACAATGCAGTCATATTGTGTTCACTTCCTCATTACGTTGATTGGGCACTGTGGAGTTGATAGGTGTGGTATAATCCAACAATGCAATTACACAATCACTTCCTCATTACGTTGATTGGGCACTGTGGAGTTGATAGGTGTGGTATAATCCAACAATGCAATTACACAATCACTTCCTCATTACGTTGATTGAGCACTATGGAGTTCATTGGTGTGGTATAGTCCAATAATCATATTGTTACGTCTATCACAAAATTATAAAAGCTGACGATAAGGGCTCATTTGGTTAAATTAAAAATTAAATATACAAACTTGGACGTTTTTATCAGTTCATAATTTATTTCAGGATCACTAGTTTTATTTACACTCTTGATAAGCTATTTTCACAACTAACCACAATACATAGAGTTAACTTCACGTACTTATTACACAACACAATAACCATCAGTCGATCACTGGTCAAATCGCTTAGTTCCTACCAAACAGAAATGGCGGGCTAGCTGGCTGAGTTTGTATTAGCCTACCGTCTGCTCTAGCAGGCTCAAGGCGTCAACTCGCCGCTGATTGGTCGAAGGCGCGTTTCTGACCTAGAAGGTTCTAGATTCCCTGGCTCTGCCTACGCCAAGCTTGGCAGAAACGCTTTCATTTTCATTGTACTTCTTAACTACGTGATTAAATAGGAGTCTGTCTTCATTTGAGGTAGTAACGAAATCTCTCAAGTAGAACAATCGATGTATACTTCCTTTCGACGTTGAGTGACACTGTTGATTTGATAGGTTGTGCTATAATTGGACAGTGCAATCCAATCATATAATCACGTCGTTGGTTGCGCACTGTGGTGTTGGTAGGTGAGGTATAATACAACAATGAAACCATTGGATCACTTCTTCAAGACTTTGGTTGTAGAGATGATAGGTGTGGGGTAACCTGAAATCGCGGCCACTATCTTTGAGATTCTTCAATCATTTGTTTTGCTTGAAAGAGGCTTTACCAGAGACCATAAATGCAAATAACAAGTTTAATATTAAAGCGTATTGAACAACTATTGTACAACATTATCAATAACGATTTAAACTTAAGCTAAGAAAGGTTTTCAATGAATTGCGAAATGCTACCTCTATGCTACAGATTTACCTTAGCGGAAGCCTCCCTAAAATTTAAGCATGCAAATTGTGCCAGTAGGTCAGGTCTAATCCCCCGGATTCCCTAATTTCCAATCTAAATTAGCTAAAGGCCTCAATCCCCCCTAAATTTATTCGGGGAGCCGCTCATCTCTGATGATAATGCAGCGATAATTATCTGCTCAGATCGTGAGCAGTAACTGGCTACGAACACGGAACGGTTTCACTATCTCTAGCAAGCCCGTAAAGTTATCCAAATCGCCCAAGGAGCTCTCGCGTAATGGCCGAAGTTCTGAAGTTTCTGTAGTCTTATTAGATCCCTTATCTCGCCGAGCTGGAATCAATGGAAAATATAAAACACGAATCATTGAGTAAGGTTCTTTCATAATTGAAAGAAAAAAGGACCCCAGAGTTTCGATTAGTCCTAGCTAGGGGGACTAAATTATTTGTCGATATTTTAACATTAGCTTCAACCAAATGAGTAATGTAATTATATGAAAAAAAATATTTAATTACAAGTTGAATCTTAGAGGATTGCAAGAAGAGTAAGTAGAAAAAGTCGGTCACGCAAGGGCTGCGTATACTGAGTAGATTACTGAGTGAAATGTAATAATAGATAATCCTACATACTGCAAAATATCTCCATCAGTATTCAGTAAATAAATACAAATGGTAATAAAAATCTTTCACCTCCCGGCGGGAAGTGTCTTAAACGTAAACAAACAGGTCTGCCAACGGCCCACCAGAGAGAAAAACAATAACTGAAACATTTCAGCATATAACATATTAATATTATTGAAAACTATGTATTATATCAAGTACTGTAATTTATAATGAATCAGAATTATTTTTATCTCAATCAATCAAATTTTAGTAGTCCAAGATTTTAAGACGGGGGGCGGTCCCAAGAATATATTTGCATTTATCTCATATAATAAAGGTTTCTGGAAAACAATATTTGATTGTTAAGCTTCGAATAATGCGGTTTATAATATAACAGAGTATTGTTTATGTAACCAGAGTAGAAGCGGGGTTACATAAACAATACACAAGGCTGAAAACTGGAAAATGTCTCATTCTCAATTTCTATATAAAAATCGATAAATAAAAGAGTTGTTGGGGAGAGTGTTCATGAAGACTGAAAACAAGAAAGTACAAATTATTCGTTTAATACTTGAGTTACGAAAAAAATGTTTACAACAACTATTGTAGAGCATCAGCAGATCAACAATATATTAATATTTTACTACCCGAGTTATAAAAACGGAGATATTCTGTATTTTCCAATTCCTCCCTCTTAACCTCCTACATTCCAAGTCCAATTTCATTCAATTAAAGTAACACATTAATTTTTTTGTGGTTGAAATGATGTCTGGAATACAGCTGATTTATTCTGTTGCAATGGATACACACCTTTGGAGCATATTACTCACGCGGTGACGTGTGTCAGACATAAAAAAAATATTAGATTTTCATGTTTTGGAGACTTTTTACATTATTCCAATAGAATATTTTAGAATTCTAAACATGAATTTGGTCCACCTGGGTTGTATTAATCGAAACCCTGTGCCGTGGAGAGCATGGGTCATTTCTGGAGGTTTCCCATTTTCCGGGATGAGGCACAGATGTGAATAGTTACTTGAAACTCTTGGGGAAAAATGTAAATGAGATTCCAACGGAAATATTGCTAAATAGGAACAGGTGTTGGGAAATGTCCAGTTTCCTGGATATCTGGCCCGTCACCATGAAGCACTTTATTTGAAGCTTAAGCACTTTGTATGAATGCAAATCGTTCTCATTTCAGCTTACGGGTGGTATTCAGGGCCCCCGCTACCATATGTGCAAAGTGTGCAGTGCACACGGGCGCCATCTTTTAGGGGCGACAAAACCAAGGGCCCAAAACAAAATTTAGATTTTATTCTGTTTATTTCATTTTGATAATTTAGTCTACAAATAAATATGACTTTTAAAGTTAAGTTGTTTGCTTCATTTTAAGCACCTACCTACCATAAAAAAAAGATAATTCAAAATGCTTTAAGGGGCTCCAAAATCCTTTTTTTGCACACTGGCGCCAGTAGCCCTTACGGGGGCCGTGATGGTATTGGTAGGTGTACAGAGGCCTTAACCCGCACTACCACCGGCACCCCATTTAGCTTATCTCCCTTAAGGGAAATCCGCTATTAAGGTCGTACTCGTGTCGCGATTTTCGGTAAATTTTCCTCAAATTCCCATCGATCCTACCTAGGAGATGACAAAAATGAGGTACATTCAAAATTATATATCTATACTTGTTTTTTACTATTCTAGCAGTCGCTATACTTCCTTGATCGTAACCAAATACGATATATAAGCATTTCACACAAAACTAAAGGTCGAGTTCGAACTCTGTGGGAGGGGGGGGGGGTTTAGAGGGGGATAATTTCGATAATTCCAAATATATTATACGTTGGACCAAAAAATAGTATAAAGGCAATGTTATTTCAAATGATAAGTACTATAAATATTGTTATATACATTTATTCTCATCTTTAGTATTAACGGAGATATTTGCATTTTTTAGTTATGGCCTGCAATAAACCCCCACTCCTATACATGCCATAATAACAATATGCTCTTATATTATGAAGCATTTAATTTGAAGCCCAAGTACAAAATAATGTTCTCATTGAACACATTTCATTTCAATGTTTCATTGAATGCGCTCTTCAACATGTCCAGATGTAAATCAGTCCGTTTCAGGGTTAAAAACATATTTATAACCCATCACCTTAACACACATGATTAATCCCGAGTTGTCTGTAAGTAGTACATTACTCAGCTTGTAAAGCCCAAGGCAAAGTAAATGATGTATTGAATGGTAACTATTTGGGCTCGAGTGGGGAGAGGGGTGGTTTTATACGAATTTGTGTGTTGAAAGAGATAGAACGAGCCTGCCCATAGAGGTAGAGAGAAAGAGAGCCATAGAGGTATATAGAGAGAGAGAGGACCATAGAGGTAGAGAGAAAGAGCCCCCACAGAGGTATGAGAGGCAGAGTGTGGAACGAATAATATATAAGCCCTCTCTCTCTCTCGCCCTCCAGCAAACCAGCCCTGGGTTTTATGGCCCTCTCAAGTACCTCTACTAATCCAGCTACTAAAACATACATGCACGAATCTTACCCAAATTTCAACCCGAGTATTAAAATCCCCACGAATAAAAAGGAGGCGCAAAGACAAATTGCGTTAAATCTTTTACCTCTCCATGTTGGAGGTGAATCGATCTTATTTAAAGGCATGCATCCATTGAAATTAAATTAGAAAACATTACATTTTCGTTTCTCGTGAATTTGTGCGAAAAGTTTATTTATTTATATATTTCAGAGCTTTGCAACGAAGGCGATATTGATCGAGACAAAAAACAAAATATCATAAACATAAGATATAAAAATGCCGTTACTCAGGGGCTGCGTAAACTAAGCACATTTTCTACGTGCGTCACGTATTTGCATTTATCTCATAACGTAAAATTCCAATGATAACAATATATGGTATTTATGCTTCAAATAAAATGCTTCAAAACATAATAGCATATTGTTAATATGAGATAAGTAGGAGTGGAAGTTTACAAAAGACCATAAATGCAAATATCTCGGTTAATAATCAGGATAGTGAAAAAAAAAACATATTTAATAACATTTTTATCACATTACATTTGCAATAAAATTGATTCTATTGATTAGTAGTGGAGATTGATTCGATCCGGCACATAATACCGGTGATATTATGAATTTTTGAAATTCCCCTTCTAAACCCCCCTCTCCGACTGGTCGGATTTCAACCATTAGTGAACTTGATCTTTAGTTTCACATAAAACGTTTAAATATCAAGTTTGGTAACGATCAACAAAAATTGCCACCGCTAGAGCAAATAGTTAACACGTTGTGAGCGCGACCCCAAATTCAAATTTCATGCTAATGGCACAAAAAAAAAAAATGTTTTTGTTTTCTTCATATTTTATTTCATTGAGAGATTTTATTTATCGGAAAAATAGAAAAAATAAAAATCTGGCTATTATTTTCCGAGAAAAAAAAATTAAAGTGAATTAATTTAAAATACTTACGTGAAATCTAAGAAATCCAAAACACGAACTTTTTTGTATTGAAAAAATTGTAAGCTCAAGGCGCAACTCTGTAATGAACTCCACGAAGAAACGAAGTAGAAGCTGAGTGGTGGGGGCTAGTAAAAGGGCTCCAAGATGAGTAAAAGTGCGTAGGAAGGTTGCCCGCTGGCGGGCAATGCGCCTGGGGGAAAGTACTATTTGCCCGCT
>CM032232.1:12275000-12415000 GCA_019009955.1 Riptortus pedestris
GAAAAATGCAAATATCTCGGTTAATATTCAAGATAGAGAATAAATGTATATAACAATATTTATTGTAAATTTAATTTGTAATAAGATTGATTCTGTATAATTTTTCGATCCGACGTATCGTACCGAAGATATTTCGAATTTTCGAAAATCTTCCCCTCTAAACCACCCCTCTCACTGGTCCCTTAAGGGAAATCAGCTATTGAGGTTGTACACATGACGAGATTTTCGAAATTTTTCTTCAAATGTCCATCGATCCTACCCAGGAGATAACGAAAATGAGTTCCGTTCAAAATTATATATGTATATATATATATATATATATATATATATATATTTGTCAGTTACCGTTCTAGCGGTCGCAATTTTTGTTTAATCGTTACCAAACTCGATATTTAGTCGTTTTATGTAAAAAGGAAGATCAAGTTCGTTAACGACTGAAATCGGGCCAGGGGGAGGGGGGTTTAAAGGGGGAGAATTTTGAAAAATCGACATATCTCCGTTACTATACGTCGGATCGAAAAATTGTACAGAATCAATCTTATTGCAAATTAAATTTACTATAAATATTGTTATATACATTTATTCTCTATCTTGAATATTAACCGAGATATTTGAATTTTTATTAAATCTGGGCGGCTAACGGGCGAGTGACTTTCCCGCCAAAAGCTAGTTCGGCCTTAACTATTCGGCTCTCGTGAAATTTCTCTATTGTAAAACATCACGTGGGAAACCTGCTTAGTTTACTCAGACCCTGCGAGACGGACTTTTTTTCCGGTCAAGAATATTTCTATCTACCTATTCAGCTGTGAGAGGTTGGCTTACTAGTTTGTTTACAACTCAGACGCTTTCTGTTGTGGAGGTTATTAAAATTTAAATTGACTGAAAGATTTCTTGTGATGATTTATATTTTTTTCGTTTAATATTCAAGGAGGTGTTAAGTGTTACAAGTATGTAGATTTATCTATTGTAAAGCTTTACGTTGGAAATATCTTGGTTTACGCATCCCCTAAGGCATTTTTTCCTAAAGAATTTTCAAGATTCTGAATTACAAAAGTCTCTCGCACATACTCTCCTCCTTTCGAATTACGCAATCGCAGTTAAAATATGCAAAATGTCGATGCGTTACAATAGTTAATGAGTATTTAAGCCGATGAGTACAGCTATGATACTAGTGTTTAAGCATTCTAATTTATCGTTATGACGTAGCTTGGCCCCCTGCCATGAATCCCCAAAGATAACAGCACTTTGCCACCAGCCATTTCTGCTGCTGTATCTCTCCATTTGCCCGCACAATAATTGCCTTGGTAGCCATGTCTCTCACTAATTTGTAATAAAGACTTACTTCTCTCTAGCTTGCTCTCTCCCATATATATATATATATATATATATATATATATATATATATATATATATATATATATATATATTGTTACGTTTTTATTACCAAAACCAGTAATAAACGTTTTTAATAAGAGTTCTTTTGGATTGCAAAATTAAATACTCGCAAGTTTCACAGTTTTTATCACTGCACAATTTATTTCACAATTCACAATACACTTGGTGATTGTTCTTAATTACTACTCACAGTATGCACTGATACCGTCACTGTTCTTCAGGTTACACAGTCCAACGTTTCACTCACGGTCACTGAAATTCGCAGAAAGACGCACTGTCCTTGACTTCGCGGCACTTCACTGTCCTTTACTTCGCGGCACTGCATTGTCCTTTACTTCGCGGCACTGCACTGTCTTAAACACGGCACTAAACTGTTACTTACAGTCACGGCACAACACTGTTCTTCTTCTAAAAACACTTTACCTACTAAAGAACCCCCCCTTCTTTAGTTCTTGGACTACTAAAATTTGAGTTATTAAAATATAAATTATTCTTACATTTCAGAAGCCGTTTCAGTTGGGAATTTATTTTAATTAACTGAAAGATTTCTCATTACCGTTTGTATTTAATGACGGTGGTGTTGTGTTACCAGTATGCGGATTTCTCTATTGTAAAACGTCACATGGGAAATCTGCTTAGTTTTCACAGCCCCTGAGTGACGGACTTTTTATTAATAAATGTTTTTGAGCCATAAGATCAGAAAATATTAATTTATTTCATCCCCGACGCTTTTTGAGTGTCCACTACTCTTTTTCAATAAGTTGATTCTATATAATCAGCTTTTGTAATAATATTGTAAAAAATCATGGTTTTAGTTCTTACTACTATTTAACTAATTACAAGTTTTGGTTCTACTCACAACCAGCAAATTAATTTAAAATAAATCCTTATATTACAATATATGAAATACATTATATAATATATTCGTCCTATAGTTGGCCAAAAACCTGTTAGCCCGTCGTTTCAATGAATACAGCAAGGCAATTGTAGTAAACTAACCTACCTCAGTTTAAGCCATAATTACTTAGGCCTATCTGCAACCGGTAATTACACTCTTTCAATTTAGGATTAGTCTAATTGATATTAAACTAACATTATTTGGCATTGATTTAACTCTAACGAGCCCTGTATAAGAACCTTATTAAACAATTTCTTTTTAAAATCTGTAATGTGTCTTACAAAATTTTATGATAAACATTTTTTTAAACGTCTCAATTCGTTTCTCTTATTTATTAAATCCTTATTTTCTGCTACTCGTATCTACATGTTTTTTCCTCTTAAGGGAAATCAGCTGTTGAGGTTGTAATCATGACGTGAGTTTTGAAAACTTTCTTCAAATCCATTGATCGTACCTAGAAGTTGACGAAAATGAGGTCTGTTCAAAATTACACACACACATATATATATATATATATATATATATATATATATATATATACTCGTCTGTTATCTCTCTAGCGGTCGCAATTCTTCTTAGATCCTACCCAAACTCGATATATAAGATTTTCATGGAAAACTAAAGGTCGAGTTCGTTATTTCGTAATTTCGGGGGATGAACAGAATGTATTTGCATAAATCTCACAAAGTAACGAAGGTAAGGTAAGGTTAGAAACGACAGGTAAGGTTAGAAGAAGCTTTCACCTCAGCCGAGTACTGGATGAAATGGCCGAACTATATCCGACCACAGACTTCATAAAAATGCAAATCGCTCGGTTAGTATTCAAGATAGAGAATAAATGTATATAACAATATTTATAGTAAATTTAATTTGCAATAAGATTGATTCTGTACAATTTTTCGATCCGACGTATAGTATCGGAGATATTTCGAATTTTCGAAAATCCTCGCCTCTAAACCCCCCCCCTCCCACTGGTCCGATTTCAGCCGTTAACGACGGTGATCTTTCCTTTTACATAAATCGACTAAATATCGAGTTTGGTACCGATCAAACAAAAATTGCGACCACTAGAGCGGTAACAGACAAATATATATATATATATATATATATATATATATATATATATATATATATATATATATATATATATATATATATATATATATACAGTTTTGAACGAACTTCATTTTCGTCATCTACTAAGTAGGATTGATGGACATTTGAAAAAAATTTCGAAAATTCCGTCATGAGTACAACCTCAATAGCTGATTTCCCTTAAGGGAAATCTGCTAAAATGTTCCGTGTATAAATAATATATATACATATATATATATATACTCGCGGACAAAAAAAAACGGCGCACCTACATTTTCGTCTACAATTTCTCAACTAAGTATACCAAAAATCATACCGATTTTTTTTTATTTATTATTTTATCTAAGAATTTATATAGGTACTGGGTAAAATAGAGAAAAACCAAAAAACAAATGAAGTAAGCGCACAATAAAATTTAATACACAAAAAGTAATTTTGGTAAAACAACAAAATAAAAAAAAATTCTGTACGATTTCAAAACAAAAATTATGGGAATTTCTTTTACCTCGGTTTAGAACCGTGTGTTACCCCCTCTAGCTTGAATCACCGCCGAACTGTCAGAGCCAGACGTGTACTAATGAAACGTGGATTACAGAATTCAGCAGTCTTATCTCCAACATAATTCTTTGGGATCCTAATACCACTTCGAATTATTGACAAGAAAGTGTCAAGGTACATATAGCGTCATGATAAAACCAGTAGCACGACTGATCACTGATAAATGTAGTATTATGTTTAAAAATGTAGGTGCGCCGTTTTTTTTGTCCGCGAGTTTATATATATATATAGATATATATATATATATATATATATATATATACAACACACACACACACACACACAAACACACACACACATCTACATACGGAGTTTCCTGTTACATCCTCTGCCTTACTCTTTAGAATTGAATATGTATTGAGTTGGATGTCATTTATATGCAACAACATCTAAAGCAAGTCTTTGGGGAGCAAAAGTTCGGGCGTATTAACTATGTAGATGAGATTTAGCGAGTTTTATGTAAAATATTTTCCACCTTCCCTAAAAAAAATTCCCAGTCACCACAAATTAAATCAACTATGCCAAACCTTGTGACGTTGAATGAATAACTTCCACAAGTATTTATAACTCCCCTCAAAATGAGAGATAGAAGTCCGTCGCGTAGGGGCTGCGAAAACTAAGACCCACGTCCAACCAAGAATTCCCACGTGAACGAAGAATTCCCACGTGACGTTTTACAATCTACACTCTTATACAATTAACACTACCGTGAATACTGTGTGAACAAATACAAATGACATCGAGAAATCTTCCAGCCAATTTACATTTTAGCAGATTTCCCTTAAGGGAAATCAGCTATTGAGGTCGTACTCATGACGAGTTTTAGAACTCTACGTGGGAAATCTGCTTAGTTTACGGAGCCCCTGCGTGACGGGCTTTTTAATAAACTCCACAAAGAAAGCGTCTGAATTGTAACCAAACAGGTCAACCAACCCATCAGAGTTCAAAGATTGAACTATTTCTTCACCAGAAAGAAAAACAATTACTGAATTATATCTGAACAAAATATGTTAATTTTATTTAAAACTATTTACTACATCTAGTGCAGCAATTTATAATGAAACAGAATAATGTTCATCTCAATCACTCTAAATTTACTAATCCTAGAGCAAAACACGGGGGGGGGGGGGCAAAAGAACGTATTGGCATGCACCTCAACTAGGACCGATTTGTTGAACACAATATGTGGTATTTCAGCTTGAAATAAGAAAGTATATGAAATGTTGGCTTATTCATAACGTGCGATGACAAAGAAGGGGGGCTTTATTAAATATTGAAAATTAAAGAATGCCAATATCTCGGTTAATATTTGAGATAGAGAAATAATGTATATAACAACGTTTGTTGGTAATTTAATTTTCAATAAGACTATTTATGTACTCTCAATCCGACTTGCAGAAACGGAGATATTTCAAACCTTCAAAATTTTTCCCTTTAAAGCCCACCACCCCGTCCCACTTGTCCGATTTCAGACATTAACGAACTTGATATTTCTGATTACATAAAAAGATTAAATATCGAGTTTGGTAGCGCTCAAATAAAAATCCTATATACCTATATATATATATATATATATATATATATATATATATATATATATATATATATATATAATTTTGAACTGACCTCATTTTCGCCATCTCCTCATTGAGTACGGCCTCAATAGCCCTCCCCTAAGGGAAATCCGCTAAAAGAGGAATAAGTTAAGGTTTCACTTGGCAGTTTAGCTGTTATATAATATATTCTGCTGGAAATCGGTGGAAATTCTGGTCTAGGAAACCAATCATCTGGCCCACTGAGAAATGGTTTTCTCTGGTGGATTTAATTGACAAATACTTCAGTTCCCTCAAATCAATATTCAATGAAAGGGTGTTATAGCCAGAACATTGTAAGAACCATGATGGCTCAAATATAAAGATGGACGAAATCCGTTGACAGTTTTACTAATATCCTTCCCCCTCCATTCTTCCTGATGTCATTACTCGTCTTTTACACGTATGGTATTGGTAAACTATTCCAGACTGTGCAATTTCTGTCCATCTTTTTTTGCTAGAAAATCAGGACAACGAGAATCCTGTAGACTACTATTTTCGTTCTTATAAACAATATTATTATTATTTATTAACGTCCACTTTTTGCGACTTAGGCTAATTGAGACGGGTTATCTACAGGTACCTCCCTTTTCTAGCCAGGGTGGGATTTTAGGATGTTATTTAATGAATTTCGTCACTAAATAATTTCCTTTGCCCAGGCGAGAATCGAACTCGCCACTCGAGATTTACCATGTGAGATAAAGGTCAACGCTTTTACTCGCATGGCTAACCTGAGCTCCTTATAAACAATAGAAAAAAAAGAAAAAAAAATGTTATGTAACATTTTATATAAGTTGAACTACAGAGATTTGTTTAAAGGGTTCGAAGTACATTAAAACAATATACTCCGAACCTCTATCACCTGATGTCACTTTAGGTAATATGGTCAAGAAACTCGGTCACCGGATAAGGCATTTTGGATGTTAAAACCTTGTGACGTCAATCACTTGGTAAGTTGCAATAGATTGATGGACTAGCAACCAAAATCACCTATTAAACCAGCAAAGAACAAAAATGTCAAGGAAAATCACAAGCCGGCCGCGTTCCACGTTATGCAAAATGGATTAGTAACCTTAAATACCAGCTAAATATGTTTATACATGTTTAAAGTAATCTCAAATATTTGGTAAGCTACTAAGAACAAGATTGTCAAACAATGTCAAAAACTTAAAATTGAATCTAGATATTAGAGTCTAGTATCCTCTAACACCTGATAAGTTGCATTAGATAACATGTACTAGCAACTACTATCACCTGATTAGACATTGCACACAAGAGTATCGAGTAACGTCAAGCACCTGTTAACCCCCACATCAGACAATACAGAATAGTAACCTCAAACGTACTAATGGGAGACTGTTAAACAGCTCATGAGCCACTTCGAAGAAGATGTCAAGCCAGATTAATCATTAAATACAAGAGTGTCAAGTAACCACAAACACCTGATAAGTCACTTTCGAATTTACTGTCCTTTAGTTACCTGAAGTGACTTATAAGTAGAATGAGGACGTTACTCCATGTTATCGAATGCAACTAATCAGGTGATTGACGTTACTAGAGTGTAGCGTTAATGTGCCATATCAGGTGACCGAGTTTATTGTACTGACTTACCTCGAGTGGCAGTCCATCTTATGTATGCAATATATCTAGTGATAAGAGGATTCTGGGATACTCTATTAGCTCTGAAGTGGCTTATAAGGTGATAGAGGACGTTACTCCATAATATCTAATGCAACTAATCAGGTGATTGACGTTACTAGAGTGTAGCGTTAATGTGCCATATCAGGCGACTGAGTTTGTTGACTTACCTCAAGTGGCAGTCCATCTTCTGTATGCAATATATCTAGTGATAAGAGGATTCTGGGATACTCTATTAGCTCTGAAGTGGCTTATAAGGTGATAGAGGACGTTACTCCATCATATCTAATGCAACTAATCAGGTGATTGACGTTACTAGAGTGTAGCGTTAATGTGCCATATCAGGTGACCGAGTTTATTGTACTGACTTACCTCGAGTGGCAGTCCATCTTATGTATGCTACATATCAGGTGATAAGAGGCTGGTGGGATACTCTGTTATCTCTGAAGTGGCTTATAAGTAGAATGAGGACGTTACTCCATGTTATCTAATGCAACTAATCAGGAGATTGACGTTACTAGAGTGTAGCGTTAATGTGCCATATCAGGTGACCGAGTTTATTGTACTGACTTACCTCGAGTGGCAGTCCATCTTATGTATGCTACATATCTAGTGATAAGAGGATGCTGGGATACTCTGTTAGCTCTGAAGTGGCTTATAAGTAGAATGAGGACGTTACTCCATGTTATCTAATGCAACTAATCAGGTGATTGACGTTACTAGAGTGTAGCGTTAATGTGCCATATCAGGTGACCGAGTTTATTGTACTGACTTACCTCGAGTGGCAGTCCATCTTATGTATGCTACATATCTGGTGATAAGAGGATGCTGGGATACTCTGTTAGCTCTGAAGTGGCTTATAAGGTGTTAGAGGACGTTACTCCATCTTATCTAATGCAACTAATCAGGTGGTTGACGTTACTAGAGTGTAGCGTTAATGTGCCATATCAGGTGACCAAGTTTATTGTACTGACTTACCTCGAGTGGCAGTCCATCTTATGTACGCTACATATCTAGTGATAAGAGGATGCTGGGATACTCTGTTAGCTCTGAATTGGCTTATAAGGTGATAGAGGACGTTACTCCATGTTATCGAATGCAACTAATCAGTTGGTTGACGTTACTGGAGTGTAGCGTTAATGTGCCATATCAGGTGACCGAGTTTGTTGACTTACCTCGAGTGGCAGTCCATCTTATGTATGCTACATATCTAGTGATAAGAGGATGCTGGGATACTCTGTTAGCTCTGAAGTGGCTTATAAGGTGATAGAGGGCGTTATTCCTCTAAGATAATTTTCATAAGATATCTAATGCAAATTATCAGGGATATAGGATAGTAATAAGTATCGTTAACGTGGCTTATCCAGTGCCCGATTTTACTGCGCCTACTTGCCTAAAGGGGATTATGTCTTATCTAATGCAACCTATCAGATGATATATGCGAATCGTAACCCATAGTAACATTATGAGAAGTTATTTATTTGAATACATGTTCCATTGCCGCATGGCATATTACATGTATGATTATGGGTAATTATTTTTTTTTTTGATTTTACAATATATACACGTTAATCAACCATCTAATCAAATATAATATAAAAAAATAATAATAAAATAAAATATTAAAATAAGTAAGGTAATTAAAAATAAAATTAATAAATGAATAGAAAAATAAATAAATAAGTAAAAACAAATCAATTAATGTGGAGCTCAACCGATGTTTAATTGTCTATGTAAGGTAATATATTGAATTATAATTCCCATTCCTCACAATCAACTTTACATTATATTGCATTTTTGCTACATCCATATCTATACTTTTCATAAACTTTATAAATTCTTTATTATATTTATTAAATATAATACGTGGTGGTTCTGGTCAACTACCTCCTTTTAAAATTTTTTGTGTTAATCAATTTTATCTATTTTGATTAAATGTTGAACAGTCATAGAGTATATGTAAAAACGTTTGTGTTGTCTGTGAGTCGCAAGTACATTTGTCATTGTCTTGAATTTTAAATCTTGTTAAATAATGTCCTGTCTGTCCATGTTCCGTTAGAAATTGTGTGAATTTGTGATGGTGACTCTTAATTGTGTTGTAGTTGTTATGAGTTATATTTGGTATGATGGTGATGTAAGCTGTCATGTCCATTCTCTGTTCCACTTATGTATTGTGTCTGTACGTAAGCCTTTTAGCAGATTTTTCTTAAGGGAAATCCGCTATTGAGGTCGTACTCATGTCGCAATTTTCAAAAAATTTCTTCAAATGTCCGTCGATCAATACCCAGGAGATGACGAAAATGAGGTCCGTTCCAAATTTTATACATATATATATATATATATATATATATATATATATATATATATATATATATATGTCAGTTAACGCTCTAGTCGTCGCAATTTTTGTTCGATCTTTACGAAACTCGATATTTAACCGTTTGAGGTAAATAGACAGATCAAGTTCGTTAATGGCTGAAATTGGACAAAAGGGAGGACGGGTTTAGAGTAGGGGATTTTCGAAAATTCAAAATATCTCTGTTATTATGCATCGGATCGAAAATTTGAATAAAACCAATCTTATTGCAAATTGGCAAATTAAATTTACTATAAATACCGTTATATGCATTTATTCTCTATCATGAATAATAACCGAGATTGCTACATTTTTATGAAGTCTGTGGTCGAGTATAGTTCGGATTAGGTCGGCCGTTTCCGTAACTGCTCGGCTCAGGTGGAAGCTTCTTCTAACCTTACCTGTCGTTTCTAACCTTACCTTACCTTCGTTACTTTGTGAGATTTATGCAAATACGTTCTGTTCATCCGCTCCCCCCCCCTTCTTTAGTTCTTGGACTACTAAAATTTGAGTTATTAAAATATAAATTATTCTTACAATTCAGAAGCCGTTTCAGTTGGGAATTTATTTTAATTAACTGAAAGATTTCTCATTACCGTTTGAATTCAATCACGGTGGTGTTGTGTAACCAGTATGGAGATTTCTCTATTGTAAATTTTCATATGGGAAATTTGCTTAGTTTACGCAGCCCCTGCGTGACGGAGTTTATTTTAATGTATGAGAGTGGTACGAGAGAGAATTCTGCGATTATTTTTGTATCTTGAGCTGCTTCCTTTGCTAACGTGCCAGCTTGGTCGTTTCCAATATTTCCTGAATGGGCATTTACCCAGTCTATGTGTATGTGTAGATTTAAATGTATAATTTCCAGAATTTTGTCTAATGTTCCCTGTTAGTGGGTCGTATACAGTAGGGCTGCGTACTGAGTAAATGAGAGTCGTGGAGTCTGTGTGTATGGTGTTATTTTTTTATAGGTTATATGATGATTTTATAATACATTCGGTAGCTTTTAAAACAGCGCATTTCTCAGCTTGATTATTGGAGCATCTAGCATCTAGTCGGTATTTGTATTTTAGAATATGTCTACTTGTAGTCTTAACAATTAATGCTGTCCCAGGTGCATTGTTGTCAGTTATTGCTTACGTCAGTAAATATGTGGGATGTCATAATGTTTTCAGTCCATGGCTCGTCCAAACGTGATGCTACTTTCGCAAATATTGCCGGGTGTATACATTGTGAGCAGTCATTGTATTTATCTATTGTAATATTCATTATGTCTTGGTAGTTATTTCGTCGTTTTATTATGTTGTACAGTGTCGCCAGCTCTTCTGCTTTATATTCTGCTGGTATTATAGCTGCTAAACACAGGTATCTTCGTAAGAAATAGTTCTATAACCTTTCGCAGTTTTAATGCCAATGAGAAAGTTGTAGTCTTCAGGTTCCTTTTTCTGAGTAGAGCATAATGCCATAATGAAATACCGTAGAACATATTAGGGATAATTGCACCTTCATAAATAGTTGTGAGGCATTCTTATTTCATACCTCAGGTAGTTCTTGAAGTAATACTTAACTTGTTAATTAATTTTTGAAACTTTGGTGTATATATAGTCAGTGTGTCTATTCCAATTTAGTTTTCTGTCCATGAGAATCCCTAAGTATTTAATTATGTCAGTCTGTTCTAGTGACACGTCGTTAAATAAAATATTTAGTTGAGGGATATTCAGTTTTCTACAAAAACATTATGTATTTCGATTTTTCAGCGTTAAATTCAATTTTTTTCTGTTTCGTCCAATTGGAAAGTATGCTAAGTAATTTGTTAGCCGTATATTCAAGAAATTGAAAACATTTCTTTTCAATTAATAATACTATACCTTGAGCATGAGCAATTATGTATGTTGCAGGAGGTAACGGTAAGTCAAAAATAGTGTTGATTAAAATATTCCACAGGGTCGGAGATAAACTTGACCCCTGAGGAGTACCAATAGTAATTGGTTTGGTGTAAGTATAATGTTTGCTCTGTATCGTCATAGATCTTTCTTTAAAGAAATTTAAGATAATTTAATTATAAATTTTTTGGACAGTTGTATGACTTAAGATTTCTTGGTACTTTCCTGTTATCTGGTACCTGCGAAAAAATTCTTTCCTGTTATCTGGTACCTGTGAAAAAATTAATCAAACAATAACAACAAACATTGATTAATCAAATTAATCAAACAAAAACAACAAACATTTATTACTCAAATTAATCAAACAATAACAACAAACAATGATTACATCTGAGTTTCGGGTGGCCAGAAGTCACGAATTGCTTCTAACAGTGCTTCGAAAACATCGCAATCACCGACCAGCTTGCGCCACATAAACTCTGCCAAATAAGACTCTAAATGATGACGTGCAGTGCCTCGGTGCTTCTTGTTGCGCCACTTCGCTGATCCCCACATGCGTTCGACGGTCTGAGTATGGGCTCCGGACTCTGGATCGACGAAGTTGTACTTGTGGTTGACCTTCAAGTGCTCGAAACCGGCCTTCTCCAGCTCTTTGGTCTTGTACGCACGCCAACAGTCGGAGTAGATCGTGCTGCCCCTCTTGATGTGCTTGTTGATCTCCTTCATGAGCGTCTTGGCACTACGATCTGGAACTTGAACAAGGAAGCACTCGCCTGTCTCTCGACACAGTCCACCGAAGATCCACTGTTGCGGCAACACCCGACCTGCATTGTTCTTGCGCTTCGTGAACATCGACTCATCAATCTCAACAATCATGTCTTCACCGCCGATCTTCTGCTGCGGACGTTGGCTCAACCGCTCGGCAACAGCTTCAAGCATGTAAGCGTTCCAATCAACGGCTGTGTTCTTGTTCATGTCCAGTTGCTTGTCGCACCACTTGATCGAAGTCAATTCTATGGCCCAGGAATAGAAGAAGCGGACGACTGTGACGAATGACAATCGTGAGCCCACAAACCAATTACCGTTACGGATGGCGACCTTCTTGCGGCAAGAGTTGACGTTGCATTTCCAGTAGATGCTTGTGCTGAAGTAAAGCTTCATCTTATGATTGTTCGGACAAATTCGTTCGGCTGGCAAGATACCCTTTTCTTGGAGGAACGCGACGGCCTCCTCTTCGGTACGTGGCAAGTCAAAAATCTTCATGCTAAGTAACAAATAATCAAAATATTGGCTGGTTCCTATAAACAGCTCGGTACGTGGCAAGTCAAAAATCTACATGCTAAGCAACAAATAATCAAAATATCGGCTGGTTCCTATAAACAGCTCGGTACGTGGCAAGTCAAAAATCTACATGCTAAGCAACAAATAATCAAAATATCGGCTGGTTCCTATAAACAGCTCGGTACGTGGCAAGTCAAAAATCTACATGCTAAGCAACAAATAATCAAAATATCAGCTGGTTCCTATAAACAGCTGATTTAAAACATTCAGCAAGCTACATAAACAGGGTGGAGAAAGACAAAAAAAAGTTAGTTTGCAGGTACCAGATAACAGGAAACATTTTTTTCGCAGGTACCAGATAACAGGAAAGTACCGATTTTTTAGGATAGCTGGCCACCATGCATTATCAATCGCCCCTTTTATATCCAGACTAACCATTAAGACGTTATATTTCCCATTTAAAGCTACATGGATTATATTTGTCATTGCATCTGTTGTTGGCCTCTGTGTTGTAAATACATGCTGGTGTTCATTTATTATTTTGTTAACATTTAAATAGCGTACATGTTTTGAATTACTAGGTGATTGAGGCCGCTAGTCCATCTTATCTAATGCAACTTATTAGTTGTTTGTAGGTTACTAGTATATAAAGTTAAAGTGACTTATCCAGTGTCCGAGTTTACTACGCCTACTGGCCTAAAGCGGCTTATAAGTTGATAGAGTACGCTAGTCCGTGTTATCTAATGCAACTCATGATGTGATATAGGTTACTGGAACTTAGAGTCTAACTGGCATATCTGGTATTCGAGTTTACTACGCGTACTTGCCTAAAGCGACTTATAAGATTAATGAGGTCGCTTGTCCATCTTCTCTAACAACTATTCAGGTGTTATAGGTTACTAGTGTTTAGCATTAACGGTGCTACTCTGGTGTCTGAGCTTACTGCACCTAATTGCCTAAAGTAGCTTATCAGGTGGCTATGGTCTGTAGTCCATCTTATCTCTGCGACATATTTAGTGATAACAGGTTGCTAGGTTTTTCTGAAAGCTCTGAAGTGGCTTACAAGGTGATTGAGGTCTCGAGTCCATCTTATCAGGTGATATAGGATGTAGCTTTAAGCGGGGGAGTTTACCGGAGGTTCTTGCCAAAAGTGGCTTATCAGGTGTTCTATCTATCCAGTATTCCCCGGCAGAGAGTGCTGTCGAACTCATTGAAGACGAGTGTAGAGGAGTAGAATGAGGGTCAAGTACTGGACCCCTCTCTCGGGCCAGACCTTAGCTGGAGTCATCTATTGACCTGCCAAGACTCCTTTCCCTCGAGTCTCTTTACTCCTCCGCTTTTCTCTCACACTTTCTCTCTCTCACTCTCTCTCTCTCTCTCTCTCTCTCTCTCTCTCTCTCTCTCTCTCTCTCTATCTCTCTCTCTCTCTCTCTCACACACACTCTCTCTCCCCCTCCTCTCTCTCTCTCTCATTCCCCCAATCCAACCTGTTCGACATTGGAAATTGGACTGTCTCCCCACCGTTCCTGGTAACTTCTTCCTTTTTTATTTCTATTCGAGAGCTTCCTTAAATTGCCAATCATTTAGCAGTCTAGGGACCTTTTTTATGTCCAATGAGCCGACCACACTTTTTTTCAGAACTACCCTCCAGAAAATATATTCCCCTTAAAATGACTCCGCCGAAGATTCTATGGATTTAAAATCGAATATACCCTCCAGTCGGATTTCTTTATGCGCTTACCAATTGGCTAATACAAAATATGGCCTGCAATTATTTATTTGTGTAAATAAAAGTCGGGTATCGGCTATACATACTCTCAATTCGTCAACTAGAGGATTTTTTTTTAAATATACTGAGTTTCGGACTCCATTGGTTTCCTTCTTCAGAGTAATTGTAGTAGAGGAGGGACAGGAAGCAAAAATGACTACTGCACTACGTGAAGAGTACATCTTGAATTTGAGATGCAGTAGTGGTTTTTTTTTTGCTCCCTGCTCCTCCTCTACTACAATTGCTCTGAAGAAGGGAACCAATGGTGTCCGAAACTGTCAGCATATTTAATTAAAACTCCTCTATTTGAAGAATCGAGATGTTGTATAGCCGATACTCAACTATCATATAATAACCAACGGCTTACCTACAACTGATAGATTGAAAAATAAAAAGTCCGTCACGCAGGGGCTGCGTAAACTAAGCAGATTTCCCACTTGAAGTTATACAATAGAGAAATCTCCATACGAGAGCCGAACAGTTACGGCAAAGGGCCGAACTAGCTTTCGGCGGGAAACTTAATAAATGCAAATATCTCGGTTAATATTCAAAATAGAGAAGAAATGTGTAGAACAATATTTATAGTAAACTTAATTTACAATAAGATTGGTTCTTTACAATTTTGTGAACCGACGTATGGTAACGGAGATATTTCACATTTTCGAAAATCCCCCTCTAACCCCCCCCCCTTCCCACTGGTCCGATTCCCGCAGATTAACTTGATCTGTCTTTTTGCATAAAATGTTTAAATATCGTGTTTGGTAACGATCAAACAAAAATTGGGGCCGCTAGAGCGTTAACAGACATATGTATATATATCTATATATATATATATATATATATATATATATATATATATATATATATATATATATATATAAAATTGTAACCTCTGTCTGTACATTGATTTTTTTCGCGAAATTTCACGATAACTTTTCGTTTCACATGTCCTAGACACCATAACTGCAATTTGTTTCTTTGGTGTCTGTTTGTTTGTTTATTTGTTTGTTTGTTTGTTACCTTTTCACGCATAAACGGCTGAACCGAATTTTATGAAACTTGGTATGTATATTAGTACTAACCCAACTTAGACTTTAGGCTATATTAAAATTCTCTGAGATTAACAGGAGTGGGGGTTATAAGGAAGGCCTGAAATTAAAAATAGCGATATTTCGTTTTCTATTGGTTTTTCGGCAAATATGCACATAACAAAAGTTGTTTATTTTGTTATTTAGAGTAACTTTTGTTATATACACTTTTGTCGTATACCGAAGTTTAAATGCGTTATACGCTAAAAATTATAGCGGGAGTCAACAATATTATTTGCCAAAAAAGACTCAACCGAACTAAATAAAACTCGGTATGTGTATTAGCAGTGAGGCTTTCATTATAATAAGCCATACCACCATTTCTATGGACGGGCAGGAGTAGGGGTTATAAGGGAAGCCTGAAATTAAAAATAGCGATATTTCTTTTCCTATTGGTTTCCCCGCAAATATAAACATATCAAAAGTTGTTTATTTTGTAATTTAGAGTAACTTTTGTTATATACACTTTTGTCGTATACTAAAGTTTAAATGCGTTATACGCTGAAAATTATAGCGGGACTCAACAATTTTATTTGGCACAAAAGACTCAACCGAACTAAATCAAACTCGCTATGTGAATTAATACCAACGATTTCCTTATAATAAGCCATACTAACATTTCTAGGGACGGGCAGGAGTGGGGGTTATAAGGGAGGCCTGAAATTAAAAATAGCGATATTTCGTTTCCTATTGCTTTTTCAGAAAATATGCGCATAACAAAAGTTGTTTATTTTTTTATTTAGAGTAACGTTTGTTATATACACTATTGCCGTATTCCTAAGTATAAATGAGTTATACGTAAAAACTTTAGCGGGCACTAACGTCTGAACCGAACTTAACAAAACTCGGTATGTCAATTAGCATTAATTCTTCCATGATTATACGTTATATTAAAAAGTTCGAACGAGAGGGGGGTGATAAAGGAGGCCTGAAAAAAAATTCACCATATTTACATGTATGAGACGGGAAATATAAAAATATCGAAGACTGTGAAGAATTATCGAACAAATAATTCTATTATTAGCAAATCACCGGCAACGACGGGTATCAATCTTAAACACTGGGACGGGTAAATGTCAAAATATTGTGCAATGTAAAGCCTGCTAAAAAATACCATCACCATTCAGCCTCAAATGAATTCCCGGGCGAAGCCGGGTATCTGAGCTAGTATATATATATATATATATATATATATATATATATATATATATATATATATATATATATATATATATAATTTGGAACGGTCCTCATTTTCGTCATCCCTTGGGTAGGATCGATGGACATTTGAAGAATATTTTCGAAAATCGCGTCATGAGTACGACCTCAATAGCTGATTTCCCTTAAGGGAAATCTGCTAAACGTTCTGAGTGAACTAAGCTAACATAACACACTACTGATATTACCATACCACAAATACTCTATTTCTCAGTAAATACCCGATGAGAAGGGGTCAGAGTGTCCGGGGGTTCTGAAGGCTGGAAACAAGAAGGCACGAAAAACTCGCTAAACATTTGAGCTACGGAAAAAATGCATAGAACAACACTTGTTGACCATCAACAGTTTAGCAAGATTGTTTCTCGATATTCAACTGTTTCATTACAGACTAAAGATCTTATTAGTTAATGGCTGAAATAGGGGGTGGAAAAAGAGGGCGGGGTACTTGAAAATTCAAAATATCGCCGGTATCATGAGTGTTATAGAACCAATCTTGTTTATTCATGTTCAACAATTATTGTACTCAAGTATTAAACCAGTTATTTGCACTTTCTTGTTTCGGCTTTCATTACCCCCCTCCCCCCTACGACCCCTTCTCATCGGGTATTTATATAGAAATAGAGATTTTGTGGTGAGATAAGATCAGTATGGTGTTATACCAGCACTTAGGAAATCTGCTTAGCTTACGCAGCCCCTGTGCGATGGATGATGAACTTTTAGCAGATTTCCCTTAAGAAAAATAAGCTATTGAGCTTGTACTCATGACGGAATTTTCGACATTTTTCTTCAAATGTCCATCGATCCTACCTAGTAGATGACGAAAATGAGGTCCGTTCAAAACTGTATATATATATATATATATATATATATATATATATATATATATATATATATCTGTTACCACTCTAGCGGTCGCAATTTTTTTTTATCGTTACCAAACTCGATATTTAGTTGTTTTATGTAAAAAGAAAGATCAAGTTCGTTAATGGCTGAAATCGGACTAGTGGGAGGGGTGTTTAGAGGGGAGGATTTTCTAAAATTTGAAATATTTCCGTTACTATAGCGCGTTTCACTTCGAGATAGCAGTAGATCTCGTGCGCTGTTGCCAAATCTCACTCAAATCCGCCAAATATCTGAAAAACTTGGGAAAAATTCTGAAATGTTCAGAATTTAATCATCTATCGGCCTATACTAAGAATAAATCAACAAAACAAGATACACAATCGAAATAAATTGTATTGTGCCAATTTTTTACCTAAAAAATTTAATGGAAATTCTTGTTTCTCTCGTCACTGCGATCATATTTTTTAAGATATTTGTTTGAAATTCTATACGAAGTTAGTTTATGTTATCTATATTCGTTACAAGGAACAATTTTTTTTAAAATGTCATTCCTTATCATGTTTTTTCCATAATAAAAATAAAAATTGTGAAATCCAATTTTAAAAAAGTAGCCTGCGGGGAATTTTCGTTCTATAATAGTTTATTATGTTTTGTCATAATCCTTTTAAAAAGGACAGTTCAAATTTATTTTTGAGCCTCCTCCGAACATTATGGGTCGATTACAACTGATGCAATTGTGTCGCGACGCTCCCACAACATATAAACATTAATTGCATCAGTTGTCAGTGTCCCATAATGTTCGGAGGAGGCTCAAAATTAAATTTGAATTGTCCTCTTTAAAAGGAGTATAACAAAACTTAATAAACAATTATAGAACGGAAATTCCCCGCAGGCTACTTTTTAAAAATAGGATTTCTCAATTTTTATTTTTATTATGGCAAAAACATGGAAAGGAATGTCGTTGAAAAAAAAATTGTTCCTTGCTACGAATAAAGATAATATATACTAACTTCATGTCGAATTTCAAACTAATATCTTAAAAAATAAGATCACAGTGACGAGAGAAACAAGAATTTCCATTAAAAATTTTATGTAAAAAATGGACAAAAAACAATTAATTGCAAAAACAGATTTTATTTTCTTGATAAATTTTTAGCATAGGCAGATGGAGCGATAAATTCTGAACGTTACAGAATTTTTCCCGTAAAAATTGGACAACTTTGAGATATAGCGGCAACGCCGCACGGAGGGAGGAGGACAGAGCTATCTAGCGAGGCATATGCAAGAGGGAGACAGAGCACCCCATTGAAAATACATACTGCCATCTCGAAGTGAAACGTTCTATATACGTCGGATCGAAAAATTACTACTATAAATATTGTTATATACATTTATTCTCTATCTTGCATATTAACCGAGATATTTGCAATTTTATGAAATCGGGGCGGATAACGGATGAGAGTGGGTTTCCCGCCAAAAGCTAGGTCGGCCGTTTTCTTAACTCTTCGGCTCTCGTGAAATTTCTCTATTGTAAAACTTCACGTGGGAAATCTGCTTAGTTTACGCAGCCCCTGCGTGACGGCCGATGAACTTTTTATTTTTGTTATCGTTTTTAACTTAGAATTATTAAGTATTATTTAATATACTTATAGCTATACTTATAGTTTTTAGTATTATTGAATAACTAATATAGCTTAACATTATTATATAAGCTGAACCCAAGTTCACGGCTATTAACCTATATGCCATATGTGGGCAACCACCGGCCAGCGGTAAGGTTTGATCAGGCCCGCGAGACATTTTGAAAAACTCAATTAAACAAACATATTACACTACTTACTCCAAATGAGGAAGATGAGGAGAGATTGGCGCATTTGCCAGTACTTATAAAATGCCAACAATTCTTTTCATTGATGAAAGTTAATAAATCAAAACATCCTCCAAGACTGACTGACGATAATTTAGAAAAATTCTTTGTATCAGTGGAATTAATCCAAACATCGATGGATTATTTGTAATAATTCCAAATTTTACGATTTAATTATAATGTTGTAACTATTTTTTTTTCATTTCATTTTGTTATTTTAATAAATTGTATTATAATTTCATGTCTGATATCTATCTACTTTTATTTTACGATGTGTCCAACATATTTGCACACTGAAGTTTGGCCCGCAACATGTCAAAGGTTGCCTATACCTGATATATGCAATTGAAATAATTCCAGAATAATTTTTTTCTACATGTTATATCCGGTTCCAAAAGTATATCAGGCGAACATTTTCTGTTAACCTAATATCCTTGTTCTATTAATTATCTCCTCGTCAGGTAATGTATTAGTTAAAGTGAGTTAAGAAAGAAGAAGTTAGTGACTCCATAAAATTGTCAAGTTGTTAAAACATGAAAAAGCAATTTCCCCAGAAAGAAATTAAGAACTCATTCACCTTTAAAGGGATAAATCACTGTTAAAAAGTAAATTAAGTTGTAGCTGAATTGATTGCCACATTAGAAAAGTCCTTTCATTAAAGGAACAGCCTTCAAGAGAATAGTAATGTTATTTACTGAACTGAAGGACTCTTTGAGTTTTCATCAGGGGGAAGACATTTAAAGTTTTGTATAATGAACCGCTTCAGTGACTCACTTCTTCTCAAAACATTATCATAATGAAGCAAAATGGAATAAGGTCTGGTTGACGCCATTACTGCCAGTTGTATTTCTGTTGTACCAGTGAATAAGTGGTTAAGTCCCCCTTACTCACTGGTGGACTTAACCACTTATTCACTGGGGTTACAGATTTATCAAAGCTCCAATCAACCATAAATGTTTTAATTTATCCTTCTTTAACAGATTAATATAAATCATATTTTAGTATTCAAATTTCAAAAGAGAGCTTTAAGGTCATCCAATTTTTAAGGAGTCAAAAAAAAATGACTTCCCTCAATATGTATAAAGTCCGTCACGCAGGGGCTGCGTAAACTAAGCAGATTTCTCACGCGAAGGTTTACAATAGATAAATATATATACAGGTAACACTACCGTGAATGCTCAGTAAATTTCCAACACAAGTTATTATGATCTCTACAACGGAAAGCAGCTGAATTGTAAACAAACAGGCCAGCCAGCTCGTAGCTCTGTATAGATAGACCGGAAAGACAAACAATTAATGAAATATATCTGAATATAACATATTAATTTTATTGAAAACAATTTACTAAAGCTACTGTAATGTATAATGAATCAGAATCAGTTTTATCTCAATCACTCAAATTTTAGTAATCCAAAAACAAAAAAGGTGGGGGGGGGGTCAACAGAAAGGATTTGAAAATATCGCACAATATAAAAGTTCAATGAAAACAATATTTGGTATTTAGGCTTCGAATAATATGGCTTATTATATAACAGAGTATTTTTTATGTAACAATAGTAGAAGTGGGGGTTTTCTGAATGCTGAAACCGAAAAATTTATATATCTCGGTTAATATTCAAGATAGAGAATAAATGTATATAGCATCATTTATAGCACATTTAATTTTCAGTAAGATTGATTATATACACTTCTTCGATCCGACTTATAGTAACGGAGATGTTTCGAATTTTCAAAATTCTACCCCTGTAAGCCCCCCTCCTCCAGGTGTAATTTCTGCCGTTAACGAACTTGGTCTTTCTTTTGACATAAAACGACTAAATATAGAGTTTGGTAAAGATAACACAAAAATAGCGACCTCTAGAACTGTAGCAGACAAATATATATATATATATATATATATATATATATATATATATATATATATATAGAGTTTTGAACGGTCCTCATTTTCGTCAACTACTAGGTACGATAGATGGACATTTGAAGAAAAATTTCGATAATTCCGTCATGAGAACGACCTCAATAGCTGATTTCCCTCAAATGAAATCTGCTAATACCGAACAATATTGTTAGTGAAACAAAACATGAATTTGTTTTCAAAAAATATTATAACACATAATCATAAAACAAGATACAAGGTGAACAAACCCCCAACCACAAACATAAATATTTCGAAAAACCCGTTTCATTTTCAGGAGTAAAACTCTTTAACGCTCTAATCGAATGTATCAAATCTATTAAAAAATATACTTTGTCGACGAATGTTTTTATACATAAGATGAATAATTTCAAAAATGTTCAATTATTAAACGTACTAATTTCTCCAGATTAAAATAAATCATATTCTAATTGCAAAAGAGAGGTTTAAGGTTTAAAGACAACAGAAAGTTCAGAGACTCCTGTTGTCCACTTTTCAAGGATTCAAAAATTATCACTTTTCCCTCAATATATATGTACCAAACAATATTGTGTGTGAAACAATGAAATAAATTGATTTACAAAAATAGTATAACACATAATCATAAAACAAGGTACAAGAATAAAACTCTTTACTGCTCTGCCCCAATGTATCAAATCTATTAAAAAATACTCTTTGTTTAAATATAAATTAAAGAACTACTTGATTGACGGATGTTTTTATACACAAGATGAATACTTTCAAAATTTTTTAATTATTAAATAAAACTACTAAATATTTGTCATAAATATCGGTATAAAATAATTTGTGATGAGGTACATTGTCTCTATAAGGTGGGACAATTTTCTCATAATTTATAAATCTTGTCATCTTTTAATAAATTCTCATGTAAATTAATAAAAAGTGTGTCACGCAGGGGATGCGTAAACTAAGCTCATTTGCCACGTCGTCACGTATTTGCATTTATCTCAATTCAATACAATATTTTCTATTTAGGCTTCAAATAAAGTACTTCCTAATATAATAGCTTATTGTTAATATGACGTGAGTAGGAGTGGGGGTTTGCAGAAGGGCGGAAACAAAAATATGCAATTATCTTGGTTAATAATCCAGATAGTAAAAAAAACGTACATAACAACATTCATAGAACATCACATTAGCAATAAGATTTGTTCTGTAAAATTTTTCGATCCTACGCATAAATTTTGAACGGACCTCAAAATGGAGATATTAAGAATTTTCGTAATTCTCCCCCTCTAAACCAATAAACTGATTATATATCATATATATAAGTTTGGTAACGATCAAACAACAATTGTGACCGCTAGAGCGTTACATGTATATATATATATATATATATATATATATATATATATATATATATATATATATATATATAATTGTACTGTACGTGTGTATGTCACTGAACTCCTTCTAAACGGCTGGACCGATTTGAATGATTTTTTTGTATGGGTTTCAGTGATGCCCTAAATGGTTTAGATTCACAAATCAACCCGGCAGATGGATCAGGAGTGGGGATTGTAAGGGAGGCCTAAAATTAAATATAGCCATATTTCCTATTGGTTTTTCGGCAAATATGCACAGGACAAAAGTTGTTTATTTTGTTATTTAGAATAACTTTAGTTATATTCACTTTTGTCGTATAACAAATTATAAACGAGATATACACTAAACAAGTAATGTGGGAGCCAACCATTTTATTGGGCACTAACGATTGAACCGAACTTAACAAAACTCTATGTGTAAATTAGAATTAATTAAGCTATATTAATTTTTTTAGGTTTGAAAGGGAGTTCATTTTATATTTGTTTTTAGGCAAACATGCTCATAACAAAAGTTGTTTTTAGTGTTTTAAAGGACCTTTTGTGTTAAACATAATATTATTAAATTTAATATCCTAATCGCTTGAAATATCATGCAGGACTACGTCTTTCGGATCCGCTAGTATATATACGGGTATATATTTAATTTTGAAAGGATGTCATTTTCGTCACGTCCTGGGAAGGATCATAGGACATTTGAGGATATTTTTCGAAAATGGCATCATGAGTACGATCTAAATAGCTGCTAGTAGCTATTTAAGAGTTTAACTTAACTATTCAGCTGGGATCTAGACTTTCTTTTAATGATACATATTTATATTTTAGAACTATTTATTTCTCAGTTGTGCCACATAAGCCTTTAGTATTCATCACATAACAACGGTCCATTGGAGAAACAGTAATTGAATTTGTGAAGTACCATAGGATTTGAATTGGACGTATTCGTCTAGCTATAGAGATAGTAGGAAATGAGCTGCCAACAGCACTGCATAGCAAGCGGCAAGATCAAAGGACCAACCTCTTTGGTTCTACCTCTACTATTCACGCTAGCATTATTCCAATCAGCGACCTCTATGCTTTATAACCCAACATTATCATCCTTAAATTGCTTCCTATATATGTATATATATATATATATATATAGATATATAGATAGATATATATATGATAACTAGCTGTGTTGCCCATCTTTGAAGGTCTGAAGTAAAAATGGATTTTGGAATATTAATTAATTTTAAACAGAGTTCCCTCAAGGGGTTTCGAAAATTCGTAAGGTCTCCGATAATATACGTCAGGATGAAAATGATATTAAACTTATCTCATTGCAAATTTATGAAGTCTTCAATTAAAGTTTTACGTACTTGTTTCGAAAATGTTCAATTGATCAATACCATACTCGATTTTAGCAGATTTCGCTTAAGGAAATCAGCTATTGAGGTCATACTCATGACAGAATTTTCGAAATTTTTCTTCAAATGTCCATACCTAGTAGATGACGAAAATAAGGTCCGTTCAAAACTGTATATATATATATATATATATATATATATATATATATATATATATGTTACCGCTCTGGCGGTCGCAATGTTTGTTTGATCGTTACCAAACTCGATATTTAGTCGTTTAATGTAAAATGAAAGATCAAGTTCGTTAACGGCTGAAATCGGACAAGAGGGAGGGGGGTTTAGAGGGAGAGAATCTTCGTTACTGTAAGTCGGATCGAAAGAGTGTATAGAATTAATTTTATTGCAAATTAAATGTACTCTAAATATTGTTATATATTATTTATTCTCTATCTTGAATATTAACCGAGATATTTGCAATTTTCAGTTTTCAGCCTTTAGTAAGCCCCCACTTTTACTAGTGTTACATAAACAATACTTTCTTTTATTATAAACCACATTATTCGAAGCTTAAATGCCAAATATTTTTTTCAAGAGACATTTATTATAAGAGATACATGTAAATATGTTCGTTTGGCCCCCGCCCCCTTCGTAAGTTTTTGGACTACTTAAATTTGATTGATTGAGATAAAAATTATTCTGATTCATTATACATTACAGTACTAGATATAGTAGATAGTTTTCAATAAAATTAATAGCTCATATTCAGATATATTACAGTAATTGTTTTTCATTCAGGTAAGAAGTTGGCAGAACTTTGTTTGTTTACATTTCAAATGCTTCCCGTCGGAAGGTTTCTTATTATCGTTTGTATTTATTCACTTAATATTCACGGTGTTGTTGTGTTACTGGTAAGTAGATTTATCTATTACTAAACTTCACGAGGGAAATCTGCTTAGTTTACGCATCCCCTGCGTGACGGACTTTTACTTGATGAAGGGATTGTATCATTTCACGTGACCTTTTGAGCAATATTTAATCCACACCGAGTTTGCGGGGTAAGGAAATATTCCCAGGTTGTTAATTAGCCAACTAAAGGTTACAAAAATTCTCAAAATTTTGATTAAAGAGAATTTATTTTTTGGCAGGCAAAACAGTAAAAGCATATCTGCAACAATTTAACCCTCTTATCTCATTCAGTTTTTAGTTAAATGGCGTACCCGATAAACATATTAAATTTCACGTCCTCTTGAGATAGACCGCTTTATATTGTAACGTTTATTACAAAATCAGTATTAAACGTTGTTTATTAGAGTTCTTTTGGATTGCTAAATTAAACACACAAGCTTCACAGTTTTTATCACTTCTCAATTTATTTAACAATACACTACAAACTTGGTTAATTACTACTCATAGTATGCACTGATAGCGTCACTGTTCTTCAAATTACACAGTCCAATAATTCACTCACGATCACTGAAGTTCACAAAAACACGTCACTGCACTGTCTTAAACACGGCACTATACTGTTCCTTACAGAGTCACGACACAACACTGTTCTTCACATAAAAACACTTTACCGCACTGCAACTTAGTCGCACTGTTGCATTGAACGCACTGATGATCACTCGAAGACAGCTGAGAAAGAATTAACTGACTCGGGTAGGGCAGGGTCCCTTATATCGCTTGTCGGCAAACAACAAACAGAATGCCCAGAAGGACTGGACACGTTACCAAGAACAGTCGCGGCACTGATCATTTGGGGCGCCAATAGTCCTTCATCGGTCGGTTCCTTTCATCTCCTTTGTACTTCCCAAATTCCTGACTATCTCTGTTGAATTTTTCAAGTATTTAATTTTTGCAACAATATGATAGGGAGAATGGGATGTGGAATGACATCATCGACGTGATGAGACAGTAGTGGGAAATCTGCTTGATTTACGAAGCACCTACGCGACGGACTCAGTTCTTCTTCCGTTTTAAATAAGAAAATCACAATTTCTTACCGAGTTCATAAATAAACCAGATCTCTGTAAAATTGACGAGGAAGTCACACCCATTCGTGACTTTCATTCCAAGGGAGAAATCAATAATGAATTTCAATTAAAAAAAAAAAATATTCATGAATAGATATTGTAGAAAGAGAATAAACCAAAAATTCTTTTGACCTCGCCTTTGAGCTGTAAAATATTTATAAGAAGCTTAGAATAATCATGTGCTGAGCTCTCTCTCTCTCAGCTGGCTCAATTTCTTTTCACTTTCTCCATACAAACAACAAAAACACTGCTGCAGGAAAACTCCGCACTCAATGCCTTTGCTTTAATTTTTAATATTAGTAAAGCCCGTCACGCAAGGGCTGCGTAAACTAAGCAGATTTGCATTTATCAAAGGTAAAAAATATCACAGAGGGCATACTAATGACAGAAGTTCCGATCGCTGACGCCATCAATCATGCGAAAAAACTGGCACTGGAGCAATGGGCATGGCAATGGCATGAGTTGCGTGATAATAAGCTCCGCACTGTTAAAAGTAGTGTGAACCACTGGTATACTTCTACAAGCACTAAAAGGAGGGATGAAGTAGTAATATGCCGCCTTAGAATTGGCCACACAAGGCTCACTCACCAGCACCTAATGAAAAGAGAAGAACCTCCAACCTGCACTGCTTGTGGAGTAGATCTAACAGTCGCACACATACTTACAGAGTATAGAAGGTATGAGGACACCAGAATGTCCCTTCGTATGTCAGAAGTACTATCCGAAATACTAGGGGATGATAGTCACTCTATAAAAAAACTGTTAAGATTTTTAATAATTACTCGTTTAAATAAAGAAATATAATAGGACTTCAACATATGGGCACACAAGAAAGTGAGATAAATATTTATGTATCAAATTGATTATATATACAAAATACTGCTCTGTTTTTCCAATTTGTCACAGGATCATGAATAGAGAACAATAGGAGAGATGCAACATAGGCGAGGATGAAAGATGGCTAAAAGAAGGGATCTCTGAAGAGAGGGACTGCCTAACACAAGGAAAGAAAACGAAAATGGAATCTTGACCACCTAGGCACAAATAACTCTCGCGAGTTCGGTGCCTATTTATAATAAAATAAATAAATAAAGGTAAAAAAGTTCAATGGATACAAGACTTGGTATTTCAGCTTCAAATTAAGTGCATCAGGATATAACGGCTATTGAGTGCTTCTACTGGTATTTCAGCTTCAAATTAAGTGCATCAGGATAAACGGCTATTGAGTGCTTCTACTCACGGCTTATTGTTAATAAGACATGAGTAGAAGGTTTACTGAAAGATGAAAACTAAAAAAAGTCCGTCACGCAGAGGCTGCGTTAACTAAGCAGATTTCACTTGTGAAGTTTAATAGTAGATAAATACTGGTAACACAACACCACCTTGAATATTAAGTGAATAAATACAAATGATAATAAGAAACCTGCCGACGGGAAGCGCCAGAAATGTAAACAAACGGTGCGCCTCCCTCTCACGGGAAAGAAAAACAATTACTATATAAGATATTAAACTGAGACATATTAAACATTCTTGTTGAAAACTAGTAGTCCAACAACTTTAGACGGGGAGGGGTGCACCAGAACATATTTGCATGTATCTCGTATAATTAAATCTCTTGAAAACGATATTTGGTATTTAAGCTTTGAATAATGTGGTTTATTACAGAGTATTGTTTATGTAACATGAGTAGAAGTTGCGGTTTAGAAGGATGATAACAGAAAAATGCGAATATCTCGGTTAATATTCAATATAGAGAATAAATGTATATAATAATATTTATATTAAATTTAATTTACAATTAGATTTGTTTTATACGCTTTTTCGATCCGACTCATAGTAACAGAGATTTTTCAAAATTTGACCTGTCTAACCCCCCCCCCTCCCTGCCACTGGTCATATTTCTACTATTAACGAACTTGATCTTTCTTTTACTATTAAATATCGAGTTTGGTAACGATCAAACGAAAATTGCGACCGCTAGACAAACACACACACACACACATATATATATATATATATATATATATATATATATATATATATATATATATATATATACGTAAACTCATTAAAATTTAATTTGTTCTCCAATTAAGCCGAAGAGCAGTCAAATAAATACAGCTCTTCCGCTGAATATTCTAGAGCCGCTTAATTTAATTAAGAAGAAAATTAAAATTCTATGTATATCGTTCAGGGAAGCTCACATTTGCAACAGTAAGTCGCCCTTGCTTGGGCGTAAGTCTCTTTTAATGAATCGCAATAAATATTGGAGTAAATTCAATAATTTAGAGCATTTAATTAAATTTGCTATGAATAATTGTTAACTGATTCATTTACTAGTTTGGTAAAGATAATTGGTTATAAGTTATTACATTCAATTAGACCAAAACAAGTGTTACTTTTCACATGCAGTACATAAATATTGCCAATTACTTTACTGCAGAATCTTTTTTAATAATGGAACCGAACCTAAACAAAGTGTAACAGCTGGGCCGCGTTGCCTCTGGTTACCACTTAACCTAACACTGATAACAAAAGTTTAGACAGTCAGTTGCTTGTGTACCACCATGAGGAGGCCGCTGTTTGTATTATTCTAAAGTTGTATTATTATTTTTGTGACAATTATGAAATTACAATAACCTATTATTTGGAATCAAGACTTCATTTATTTATAGGGAACACTCCCCTATAAAACTGGTGACCCCGACGCGATTCGAAATGCTGAATAAGGAGGAATACCTCGCATTAGCTGAACCAAGCGCTCACAGATCGTCTTCTTGAAGAAGTTCAAAAGCTGCGAGCAGAAGTCGCTGAGCTTCGAATCCGAACTCGTTCCAAGAGCCGTGAAAGAGAAAATGAAGGCGTCCACGCAGTCCATCAGCACCACGGAAAGGTATCTGTTATTACCACAATCGCTTCCAGGATAAAGCTAGGAAATGCACAACACCCTGCAGCTGGAATCAGAAGCCTTTAAACTAGAAAGGGTGACGGAAGAAGCGGCAACCGTCAATACCCAGTCACTCAGCCGCCTGTTCGTGTATGATAAGCGGTCAAGACTTCACTTCCTAGTTGATACTGGCGCAGCTATTTCTCTAATACCTGTTTCTAATTATCCTAAACGAAAAGCCACAGATTATACCCTCGTAGCCGCCAATAACTCTCCGATCAAGACATACGGTGAAGTAAACCTTATTGTAGATTTCGAACTTCGAAGACCCTACCCATGGCAGTTCGTCATCGCGGATGTAGAAAAACCCATAATAGGTGCCGACTTTTTATTCCACCATCAGCTTGTAGTCGATCTTCGACAGAAAAGGCTTATTGACCAGAAGACAGGACTCTCCACACTAGGCCAACTCTCAAAAACACCACCTATTTCCATCTCTACTATCCCAGGAGACTGTCCCTATGCACACATTTTAAAGGAATTCCCAGACCTGACGAGACCATCTCCAATTAAAGGACCAACTAGGACTGTAGTGGAGCACTATATTAAAACCACAGGCAACCCGACCACTAGCAAGGTCCGAAGACTCCCTGCGGAAAAATATCGGTTAGTAAAGGAGGAAATTGAACGCATGCTGGCAGAAGGAATATGTTGACCGTCCATGAGCCCGTGGTCGAGCCCTCTCCATGTAGTTACCAAGAAAGACGGAGGATTACGTTTGTGTGGTGACTACCGTAGACTTAACGCCCAAACTGTCCCGGACCAATACGGAGTCCCGAATTTGATGGATTTTAATACCAGGTTGGATGGAGCGAAAATTTTCTCGACATTAGACTTAGTCAGAGCTTACCATCATATACCCATAGCGGAAGAAGATATAGAAAAAACCGCCATTGCTACACCATTTGGTCTTATGGAGTACTTACGTATGACCTTCGGACTCAGAAATGCAGCTCAAACTTTTCAACGATTTGTAGACACAATGCTGCGCGGTTTAGATTTCGTCTTCCCCTATTTGGATGATTTCTTGGTGGCATCCAAAGACGAGCAAACGCATGAAGACCACCTCCGAGAAGTTTTTCAGCGATTAAACGAGTACGGTATGTCCTTAAATCTTGCTAAGTGCGTACTAGGCAAAACAGAGGTAGATTTTTTAGGGTACAGAGTAGACGCCTCTGGAATAAAACCTCTACCTTCTAAAGTTCAGAACATTTTAGACTTTCCTCGTCCAGATACTATTTGCAAACTACGCAGGTTTCTAGGGATGCTAAATTTTTATAGACGATGCATTCCAAATGCAGCTAAAATACAAATGCCACTTAACAAGCTTCTACACAATTCCAAGAAACGTGACAAGACCCCTGTGCAGTGGACAGAAGAGACTATACAAGCCTTTGAGCAGAGCAGGCGCAGCATAGCAGAGGCAGCGAAACTTGCACACCCTACAACCACTGGAGAACTCGCCCTAATGTGTGATGCTTCGGACACAGGAATAGGAGCCGCATTGCAACAGAAAAAAGAAGGAGTATGGCAACCTTTAGGATTTTTCTCAAAAGCTCTCAGTCAAACGCAGAAAAACTATTCAGCTTATGATAAAGAACTTTTGGCTGTTTATGAAGGCCTGTGTTCCCTATAAAAGTTTTATTCAAATTCAGTTCATAGATAAACTATTCCTTCATACAACTCTATTCCTTGATATAGTTTAACTTGAGAAAGCTCTTTTATAAATTAAGTTCAAAATTTGAAAGGATAAACATCCGTCCCACAGAGGCTGCGCTAACTTAGTAAATTTTCCAAGTGCGTCACGTATTTGCGTTTATCTCAAAACGAAAAGGTTAATGAGACCAATATTTGGTATTTAGGCTTCAAATTTAAGTGTTTCATAACAGTATACAGTTAATATGACATTATTAGGAGTGTGGTTTTACTGAAGGTCGAATACAAAAAATGCAAATAACTGGGTTAATAATAAAGATAGTGACAAATGAACTTAACATTTATAGAACATTATATTTAATATAATATTTGTTATATCCAATTTTTCTATTGAATCCATAATAACAATTTTTTCGAATTTTCCAAAATTCCCCAACTTACCCCCCCCCCCGCCCACCTCTCCGGCCCGATCTCAGCCGCTAACGAACTTCTTTATTATTATTAATCATTATTCTATATCATTAAATCTTTAGTTTTACACAAAACGTTTAGATTTCCAGTTTGGTAAGACTCAAACAAAAATTACGAGAGCGTTAACAGACAAATATATAAATATATGTATGTATGTATGTATATATATATATATATATATATATATATATATATATATACTAGCTCAGATACCCGGCTTCGCTCGGGAATTCATTTGAGACTGAATGTTGATGGTATTTTTTTGGCAAGGCTTTATTTTGCACAATATTTTGACATTTACCCGTCCCAGTGTTTTGGGTTAATACCCGTCGTTTCTGTGGATTTGTTAATAATAAAATTAATTTTTTATGTAAAACTTCACTGTCCTCCATATTGTCATATTTCCCTTTTCCTGTGCATTATGCATAGATTTGAATTATTAAGGACTGAATATTAACATACATTTGAATTAATTTTTCCAGGTGAGGTACCTCGTAGTTCATATTGAAAAGAATTGTTGAGCAAATTTCTCTAAATAACAAAATATACATTATTATTATTATTATTATTATTTATTAACGTCCACTTTTTGCAACTTAGGCTAATCGGGACGGGTTATCTACAGGTTACCACCCTTTTCTAGCCAGGGTGGGATTTTAGGACGTTATTTAATGAATTTCGTCACTAAATAATTTCCTTTGCCCAGGCAAGAATCGAACTCGCCACTCGAGGTTTACCATGTGAGATAAAGGTCAACGCTTTAACTCGCATGGCTAACCTGAGCCCCCCAAAATAAACAACTTTTGTTATGTTCATATTTGCCGAAACTACAATAGGAAACGAAATATCACTATTATTAATTTCAGGCCTCCCTTATAACCCCCACTCCTGCCTGTCCCTAGAAATAGTATGGCTTTTTATAAGGAAGGCGTTAGTGCTAATACACATACTGAGTGTTTTATTTAGTTCGGTTGAGTCTTTTGTGCCAAATAAAATTTTTCACTTCCGCTATAATTTTTAGCGTATATCTCGTTTATAATTTGGTATACGAAAAAAGTGTATATAACAAAAGTTACTCTAAATAGCAAAATAAACAACTTTTGTTATGTTCATATTTGCCGATAAACCAATAGGAAACGAAATATCTCTATTTTTAATTTCTGGCTTCCCTTAAAACCCCCACTCCTGCCCGTCCCTAGAAATGTTGGCATGGCTTCTTATAATGAAAGCGTCAGTGCTAATACACATACCGAGTTTTATTTATTTCGGTTGGGTCTTTTGTCCCAAATAATATTGTTGACTCCCGCTATAATCATAAGCATATAACTCATTTAAACTTCAGAATACAATGAAAGTGTTTATGGCAAACGTTACTCTAAATAACAAAATAAACAACTTTTGTTATGTGCATATTTGCGAAAAAACAATAGAAAACGAAATATCACGACTTTTAATTTCAGGCTTCCCTTATAACCCCCACTCCTGTTCGTCTCAGAGAAAATTAATATAGCCTATCTCTCAAGTTGGACCAGACTGCTCACGGTGTGCCAATTTAATTTAAAATCGGTTAAGTAGTTTAGGAGTCCATCGCGGACAAACATCGTGACAGGAGATTTATATATATTAAGATATATATATATATATATATAAATTATATAGTGTTTATATAACTTACAACTTGAGAATTTGTAAAGCCACCCCACAGCTTGATTTCTGTCTACGTTATATATATATATATATATATATATATATATATATAAATATTTACACCCATCTTTCTACACTTCTTTCAAACGAAAGGTACCTTATAAAAGAAACATTTATGAAAATGACAAACCGATGGCCTGTTGAGGATAGAGTTTTATTCTATAAGTGATGTAAAGCATTGAGGAAATTTGCAGATGTGTTATACCAGAAAATACATTCTTGGATTAATAATTATGGGAAAATTGATAATCATCATTTAATGATTTGTTGGGGCTCAGGTTAGCCATGCGAGTTAAAGCGTTAACCTTTATCTCACATAGTAAACCTAGAGTGGCGAGTTCGATTCTTGCCTGGGCAAAGGAAATTATTTAGTGACGAAATTCATTAAATAACGTCCTAAAATCCCACCCTGGCTAGAAAAGGGTGGTAACCTGTAGATAACCCGTCCCGATTAGCCTAAGTTGCAAAAAGTGGACGTTAATAAATAATAATAATAATAATAATAATAATAATAATGTTTTGTTTAATAATGTTCTAATTTATATATTAGAGTTAAGTTTAATTATTTATATATTGTTGCGAAAATTATATATGTAAATAACGATTGGCAGAGAGAGAAAGCCGCATGTTTGGGAGGTGCGAGGGACATGAAAGGAGCCGACCGATGAAGGTTAGTGGCACCGGCAGCATTAATTAGGGTTGCGTATGCTCCAGGAACGTGTCAAGTGTTCTGGCCATTCTGTTTGATGTTAGCCGACAAGCTATATATAAGGTACCCTGACAGTGCCCGAGGATCAGTTTGTGCTCGGCGGTCTTCGAGTGATGTTCAGCGTTACAGGGCGACTTAGTACAGTGCGGTAAAGTGTTTTTATGTGAAGAACAGTGTTGTGCCGTGTTTATATGTGTAACAATATGTATCTTTTAAAAAACGAAAATTATTTATGTATATATATAAAATTTCCATGTCACAATGTTAGTTAGCGTACTCCTCCGAAACGGCTTTACCGATTTTTACCAAATTTTATATGCGTATTCAGTAGGTCTGAGAATCGGCTACTATCTATTTTTCATACCCCTAATTGATAAGGGTTGTTCACCCTTAACATTTTTTTTTTAATTTTTGGACGAAATGTTTTGTTTTTATTTTTTTTATAATGTGGCATTAAAAAATACATACAACCCTAAATTTTTACTTTTTTATCACCAACCCCTATTTTTTTATAGCCATTTTAGTAATTTAATCATTATCATCCCGCTCGATAACTGATCAATTATAGTGTTTTTAACTGTACTTCGATTAAAATTTCAATTTGCAATGACAATCAACAAATCCCAAGGCCAAACGATGTCTATTTGTGGCTTAGATTTGAGTTCACCATGTTTTTCACACTGGCAATTCAACGTAGCACGCTCACGAGTGGGTAAACCATCCAGTTTGTTTGTGCTCTCTAAAGATGGGCTAACAAAAAATATTGTTCACGCTATAGCATTAAAAGATTGATGTTGTTTGTTAGTGTTACTGTCGTAATTAATATGTGATATGTAATTTTAAGAAATAAACTATAATAACTTAAAAATAATATTGTTTGGCGTTTGTTATTTTTATATTCCCTTATCGTTCATAGCGCTCCATGCCTATCTCATGCATATACCACATACACACAAGTTACTTTTTGTCTACACTATAATTTATCTAGAAACTAAAAATAATTTATATGGCAAAACAACGTCTGCCGGGTTATCTATTATATATATATATATATATATATATATATATATATATTGTTTAAAATTTGTTATTAATCGACAAACACATTTAATGGACTATATTGTACGGTACATGTAGGAAATGAACACCCTTTCTGAAGGGTTACTTCACTGAAAAAATAAATTTAAAATATGTTTATTTAACGACCTCAATAGCTGATATCCTGATATGGGATTAACTGTTAAAATAAATAATAGATTAAAATATTCAGTTAAAAATATAATTAATTACCGAAATTGGGTTATTAACCATTGCGTTAGCTGATTGCTTTATTTATTTGAGGCATTTATTAGTAATGATGTGTTTTGAATTATCAGTTATTATCACTATAACATTTTTCCTTTATAGGAGAATAACCTTGTGAAAATCGCTATCACTGTTAAGTCTTGTTCATTGCTAGATTCCTGTTGGGGTGCGTGTTACGAGGACCACACGGACCTGAACTCTATACTCGAGCCAAGTGCTGTTTAGCACGCCATCTATTGTATGGGATTCAGAAAAATCAGAGAGCGCTATTTGAGAAAGCCAGAAAAGAATTTAGTTCTTCCTAAAGTTATGAGTACAATTGGTGGCCAAAACACAATTTGAGCAAATTTCAATTAAGATAAATCGGCTATTGAGCTTGTTAATCACAAAACTTTTTTATGGCTCCTCACAATTTTATTTCTTATAAACGCTGAGCGCTTTCGGGGACTAAATCCCCATCCTCAGAGCTACAAAACAATGCAACACCATAATTAGGAGTCTAAAAATCAGTTCTTAAAAATGTTTTACATAGTTTGTCATATAAAAAAAACGTCTATAACATTAAAAAATTATTTTCAATAATAACACATATATTCAAAAACACATTTACATTTAAACTATAACACATTAATAAGTACTATTTAAACATTAAAATAATATTATAAGCAAAAATTACCGTCAGAGCGTAGGGCAATCCTATTATTGAGGTTGTACCCATGGGGCGATTTTCGAAATATCTCTTCAAATGTTTATCGATCCTACCTAGTAGATACGAAAATGAGATGCATTCATTTATATATATATATATATATATATATATCTATATATTCATACATATTTTGTCTGTTACCGCTCTAGCGGTCGCAATTTTGGTTTTATCGTAACAAAACTTATTATATAATAGTTTTGTGTAGAAATAAAGATCAAGTTCGTTAACCAGATAAGGGGGGAAATTTTGAAAATTCGAAGTATTTTTGTTATTATGAGTCGATTGAATAATTGTACTTCTATAAATGTTGTTATGCACATTTATTCCCTATCTTGAATATTAACCGAGATATTTGCATTTTATTAGTTTTCAGCCTTCAGCAAACCCCTGCTCCTACTCATGCTCCGTATCACGGGTACAACATCATTTTAGGAAATCAGCTATTGAGGTCGTACTCATGAAGCGATTTTCGAAAAAAAAAAAAAATTCCTTCCCAGGATATGACAAAAATGAGCTCCGCTCAAAATGTTTTATATATATAATGTTAATGCTCTCGTAATTTTTGTTTGAGTCTTACCAAACTGGAAATCTAAACGTTTTGTGTAAAACTAAAGACTTAATGATATAGAATAATTAATAATAATAAAGAAGTTCGTTAGCGGCTGAGATCGGGCCGGAGAGGTGGGAGGGGGGGGGGTAAGTTGGGGAATTTTGGAAAATTCGAAAAAATTGTTATTATGGATTCAATCGAAAAATTGTATAGAACAAATATTATTGCTAATATAATTCTCTATAAATGTTGTTAAGTTCATTTTTCACTATCTTTATTATTAACCCAGATATTTGCATTTTTTGTATTCGGCCTTCAGTATACCCACACTCCTAATAATGTCATATTAACTGTATACTGTTATGAAACACTTAAATTTGAAGCCTAAATACCAAATATTGGTCTCATTAACCTTTTCGTTTTGAGATAAACGCAAATACGTGACGCACTTGGAAAATTTACTTAGTTAACGCAGCCCCTATGGGACGGACGTTTATCCTTTCAAATTTTGAACTTAATTTATAAAAGAGCTTTCTCAAGTGATATTATATCAAGGAATAGAGTTGTATGAAGGAATAGTTTATCTATGAACTGAATTTGAATAAAACATTGTTTAGGTTCGGTTCCATTATTAAAAAAGTCCGTCACGCAGGGGCTGCGTAAACTAAGCAGATTTCCCACGTGAAGTTTTACAATAGAGAAATCTGCTAATAACAACTGTAGTAGTAAGAAACCTCTAAACCTAAAACATTATTTAGGGCGTAATAACCCAGCAGTTTCTAGCCCCAAAAACAGTTAACCTAACCTCTAAACCTATTCACGAGGGACGAATAGTTATGGAAACGGCCGCCAGAGCTCTCGGCGGAAAGTCCGAACATAGCCTACTGATGACCACATGCAGAATACAAATGCAAATATCTCGGTTAGTATTCAAGATACAGAATAAATGTGTATAAGAATAATTATAGTAAATTTAATTTGCAATAAGATTGATTTTATACAATTTTTCGATCCGACGTATAGTAATGGAGATATTTCTATTTTCCAAAAAAAAAACCCTCTAAAGAACCCCCTCCCACTGGTCCGATTTCAGCCGTTAACTAACTTGATCTTCCTTTTTACATAAAACGATTAAATGCTTAGTTTGGTAACGATCAAACAAAAATTGCGATCGCTAGAGCGTTAACAGACATATATATATATATATATATATATATATATATATATATATATATATATATATATATATATATATATATAATTTTGAACGGACCTCATTTTCGTCATCTCCTGGGTAGGTTCGATGGACATTTGAAGAAATTTTTCGAAACTCGCATCATGAGTACGACCTCAATAGCTGATTTCCCTTAAGGGAAATCTGCTAAAAGATTTTGCAGTAAAGTAATTGGCAATATTTATGTACTTCATGTGAAAAGTAACACTTGTTGTGGTCTAATTGAATGTAATAACTTATAACCAATTATCTTTACCAAACTAGTAATTGAATCATTTACCAATTATTCAAAGCAAATTTAATTAAATGCTCTAAATTATTGAATTTACTCCAATATTTATTGCGATTCATTAAAAGTGACTTAGGCCCTAGCAAGGGCGACTTACTGTTGCAAATGTGAGCTTCCCTGAACGATATACATAGAATTTTAATTTTCTTCTTAATTAAATTAAGCGGCTCTAGAATATTCAGCGGAAGAGCTGTATTTATTTGACTGCTCTTCGGCTTAATTGGAGAACAAATTAAATTTTAATGAGTTTTACGTAACTCTAAATATCAAAGCTAATAGCCACTGAAAACAATATTTATTTCTTGGAAATTGCAATAAACTTAACAACTTTGAAATATTATTGACAAATATTAGTCGCAAACTGGAAAAGTATTAGAAGAATTTCCTTAAGGAAAATCAGCTATTGAGTTCGTATACGAAACATTTTGTCAAATATCCATCCATCCTGCGGACAAATGAGGAAAATGAGGTCCGTTCAAAATTATACATATTGTTACGTTTTATTACAAAACTATTAATAAACGGTGTTAATAAGAGTTATTTTGGATTGCAAAATTAAACACACACAAGTTTCACAGTTTTTATCACTGCACAATTTATTTGACAATGCACAATACACTTGGTTAATTATTCTCAATTACTACTCACAGTATTCATTGATAGCATCACTGTTCTTGTTATTACACAGTCCAATAATTCACTCACGGTCACTGAACTCTACATAAAAAGACGGCACTCACTGTCTTAAAAATGGCACTATAATGTCACTTACAGTCACGGCACGACACTGTTTTTCACATAAAAACACTTTACTAAGTCGCACTGTGGCACTGAACGCACATATGAGCACTTGAGAAGAAACTAACTGACTAGTGTCGGACAGGGGTCTTATATAGATTGGCGGAAAAACATCAAAGGGACGGACCAGGCCCTTCCAGAACAGGACTGGAACGAACTCGATCCTCTGTAGGTTCTTGATCTACCTCGCACTTTCCAAATACACAACTCTTTCTGCTAGTCCTTCGTGTATTTATTTTTCGCAACACTATATATGTATATTTGTCTGACCAACGCTCTTGTAGTTGTAATTTTTGTTGGATCGTTACCTAACTCGATATTTGATCGTTTTATTCGATATAAAATTGGTTCAAATTCTAAGAATACGCATTATAAAATTAATCAATTTGAATAATATATACAATAAATTAGTTTCGTTAACAATCTCAATACCTCTCCAAATAAATAACATACATTTTTTTTTTATTCATTGACTTGCAAATTTATTAAATGATGGCCAACTTTATGAATGATGAGAAACTGGTCCCACCTTAATGAAAGTATTTATCTAGTTTAATAATTTAACATTTTTGAAAATATTCATAGTGTGTAAAAAAAAAAAAAGTCTCCCTTATACATAAAGTTTTGGAATTTATTCCTAAACATAGTAAATTTTAAATAGATTTATTACATTCGGGGAAAGCTTTAAAAAGTTTTACTCCTTAAAATTGTGCGCTTTTCTCGAAATATTTACGAGTGGGGACTTCGATTCCCACCTGGGCAATAGGATTTATTTAGTGAGAAACTCGTTAAGTAGAATTCATAGTCCCACCGTGGCTTGAAAAGGGAGGCGTCTCAATTTGCTTTATTAGCACAAAGGGGACGCTCCGTCACGCAGGGCCTGCGTAAACTAAGCAGATTTACCACGCGCTGTTATGACACAATGTTGATCTCCTCTCACCACATATTCCTAATTTCTATGTAAAACAACCGATGAGTGGGGAGGAGGAGATGTACGTAAGGCTGAAAACAAGAAATTACGAATAACTCGCTTAATATTTACGAAAGATTACGAGTTACGGACAAATGTATAGAACAACAGCTGTAGGCCATCAATTTCTTTACAGGACTGGATTCAATAAGATTTTACGATCTGACTCATAATAAAGGGAATAATGTGAATTTTCGAATTCTACCCTCCACTATTCCATGCCCGATTTCTGCTAATAACAAATTTGATCTTTAGTATTGACTGAAACGGTAATAAAGGTATTTATGAAACAATATTTGGTATTTAAGCATAGAATAAAGGGGGCTCAGGTTAGCCATGCGAGTTAAAGCGTTGTCCTTTATCTCACATGGCAAACCTAGAGTGGCAAGTTCGATTCTTGCCTGGGCAAAGGAAATTATTTAGTGACGAAATTCATTAAATAACGTCCTAAAATCCCACCCTGGCTAGAAAAGGGTGGTAACCTGTAGATAACCCGTCCCGATTAACCTAAGTTGCAAAAAGTGGACGTTAATAAATAATAATAATAAAGTGGTTCATGATATAACAACGCATTGCTATTCTGACATGAGTAGGAGAATATATATCAGTTAATGTTCAAGATACAGAATAACTGTATATAACAATATTTATGGACAATTAAATGTGCAATAAGATTTATTATATAAAAGTTTTAGATCCAACTCATAATAACGGATATATACTGCTCAAAAATGAATAGGGATATTAGTTGTTTTTTCTTATCCTATTAATTGCAATTAAATCGACCTTTTTTTTAATTACTTTTTTATGGGGGAAAAAAGACAATAATTTCTAATAAATATTAATGATATTTATAATAAAAAAACAAAAATAGGCCCGGTAGGGAATCTTATAGTGACATGCCTGAGACCGAGTCTGGAGGACTCGGAGAGAGATCTACTCTACGAGTGTCTGGACGTAATTTACAAAGCGGAGGACTACTGCGGACCTTGCGGCACGTCGCAGGACAGGACTTCAGCATTATCCCGCGCTATAGACGAATCGTCCATACGGTCTTCCCTGTTGACGACATTCGAGCGTTGTCGCCGGATATTGCGAGAATCCTTAGAAGGATGGAGTACCGATATGCAGGGTACTCCGTCGCAGTCAGCCTCCACTTCCAACAGGGATTCCACCACATCCATACCGTCCACGACTGCTCGTATACAAACGGACAATGTAGATGCCGCTGGCATCATGACTTCCGTAGCGTCGCCAACAATTCCTTCAGCACCCATCGCCATGTCCGCACCTTTCATATTCGAGGATACAGTGCCGAACGTTATATCAATACCATCATTTATTACAACGTGGCGCCAAGAATCCTCGTCTACTATCGAGGTTCCGGACAGACAAGGTACGTACTGTGTTCAGATCAGTACGTACCGAGTTTCGGACATTGCTGGCCTCCCCAAGGACCAATGGTGGCGCAAACGGACGACCCATGTCCAGATGGCGTTACAGGAGGGCAGGGACCTGATGCTGATACAACAGATGCATCAGGTCATCGCCAGAATGAAGAGAGTACTGGAGGAAGATCCGGCCAAAGTGGAAATCGCAAAGAGGAACAAATGGAGGAGTGGCTGGACAAACACGTAATATGTCCCCTCGATTTGATAACATCCTCTCACGAATGGCTGCAGTCGTCCTTCAGGCGTTTTGATCCTGCTTCGCGACTAGTCCAGAAGATGCTCAGGCTACACCGAGTGAAGCTTAGTAGCCTTCGGTTTGACGACATCGTGAAGCGGCATACATCGCCAGACTATGTGCGCCTGTACTCAGCCATTCGAGGTGATCTCCTATGCATGTACCTGGACGAAACAGTGAGTACTGATGTCTTAGAACAATTTGTTACCTTTCAAAGTAATGAAAACGGCTGTACCATAGAAACATTCCTCTTGCAAATATACTTACTGCTTTCTCACAAAAGCGGTAAGTGTAATGCAATCGAGTTCTACGGGCCACCGGACTGTGGTAAAACATGGTTCGCGATGTTGCTCTGCGAATTTATGCTTAACTATGGTATACTCGCTAATTTCAATAGGTACTCACAGTTTCCTTTCCAGGATTGCGTAAACAGGAACATACTTTTGTTCGACGAACCGAACGTGGAGCCTGCAGCATTTGAGACTTTGAAATTGCTATTCGCGGGTGCACATGTTGCAGCGAATATCAAATATCAGGATCACAAATGCATACAAAGGACTCCTGTCGTCATCTGTACGAACAAACGTATATTCCCTGATAATGAGGCGTTTCGTGTAAGGATAAAGTCGTACCGTTTTAAACAGTTCGACTTCTCCAATATCACGAAGCGGCCGTTACCTATTGCATTGAAAAACCTTTTTGATAAATATGTACCTGATGCCTGTATTGAGGAGAATGAATAAAATAGATTATGTATTGTAATACTGCTTTTTATTTACAACATCCTTTATATAAACATGATAAACGTGGTTGTAAAACAAATATTATATTGCATTAGATTTTGTGGCAAGCATGCCTTGATAATGTTCAACATTAAACATACTTGGGAGGTGGTAATCCCTAGTATATACAGCATTTAGATGTGATGTAACATCTGCTTTATTATACAGAGAAGATATATCAGTCGATATTCGTATCTCGGTTTCCACGTAGTAAACAGCCGAGGCATTTACGAATTTAGAGTCAGCGTCTGTAGGAGCATTACTTTGCACTGGAAGTACACCGACATGGACCTGTGGTTGCGTATGTATAAAGAACTCTTTGTGAGGCATTCTTCGAAACGCGGACTGCTCAATCGGAGTATAGTAATTGGGAGTATAGTTTTTCCAATGTGTTGACTTCTCTCCGGGCTCTACCGTCATTTTACCTCCATCTATCTGGGCAACTATATTTGTCATAGCTGTAGCATTTGACATATACAGCTGTGTCTTCTTTACAATACTGTCAGTTCCAGATATGTGTTGTTTTACCTTCAAAGGGGCGAAACGAGGTTTGTACGAATAATTAATACATGGCAGGTCTTTATGATCTAGGATGTTGAAGACGTTAGAATGTCTCGTCAGATCAGTGAGTCCCGTATCCATCTTGAAACTGTTATTTCCGTCATGTGCAGGTATAAATATCCCGGCGTAAAATGGTAGAGATCTAATTGCCCACATAGACGTAGGCATCTCTGAGGCAAAGTTATCCGCGGTGCTTGATGATCCCCACATTTTTACCGCTAAAGCTTTGATGTCGTCATCCTTAATTTCCTCGTAACCAGGATTCATCGGATCCGACTCATTGGCTTTTACTTTCCTGTGTCGTAAAAGGTAGTTATGATTCAGTCCAACAGCCGTTATACCAAATATCGTTTGTTGTGCATTAGCACTCGCGGAAATAGACGTACCCGTATCGAAACTACATCTAATTCCTTTTGGTGTTACTTTAACAAACACCTCTTCAATAAACGAGCCCGTTGGTAGGTTTTCGAATTCGGAGTAGGTCATGTAAAAAGGTATCATGTCAACCGGTATTAATGCTAAAGGGTAATGAAACAAATTAGATTTGCCGTTGGTTTCTGTATTTTGAAATAAATGGAACTTGTATCCCCACGTTTGAAAAAGGTGTCCGTGTCTAATAGTATAACTAGTAGGTTTAATACTCGGATTGTGTAAGATCTGTAAAGCACTACTCTGCCCCATTACCGATGGACCCCCGATTACCTGACCACCACCTCCCGATGTGGCACCTGTGGGATTATCCGTGGTATCCATAGCCTGCGGTTGAACTGTCGTTGCTCCGTATACAGGTGGAACGTTGTTTTCAATATCGTCCAGGAGACTAATATCAAAGTCGTCCGAGCTCCACTCCTCTGGTTGACGTGATGTTCCTGGTTGTTGCGGTGTCGAGGTAGCAACAGGTTGGATACCTCTAGCCCTGTTCAGTCTGTCGCTGGCTCTTTCGAAACCGCTAGGTAGACCTCCTCGTAGACCACGTAACGCTTCCTGGAACGGTTCGTAAGTAGGTAAGAATGTCCTTTGGGCTCGCTGTGCGTCTCTGAAGCTTATGTTATTCTCCCTAGCGTACCTCGCAATGTAACGTTGACGTAACGAATACTCCTGTTGCCCTCTAGGTGTTGAATTCATAATAGGATACAGGTGCTTCCCCAGGACAGTCTCAACACCATGTTTCACTCCGAGTCCAGAGGCGCCTAAAAGACTGTGCCAGTTTCCTGTAGACGAAAAGTCCTTCCAGAAGTCGCCGATCGCCTGTTTGTCAAATAGTGAGATTTCACGAGGGTCTACAGCCCACTGATAATTGAGATCGTGTTCGCGAGCGATGCGATCGTCTTCGTCAACAGGTGCAACGTCGAATCGATCTGTACCAGGACCTAAGTACTTGTGGCCAGGTAAGTGCAACGGCATGTGCGAGACTGCCGGACATAGATAAGCCGTGGATATATATACCTTATGTAAGTTGATAACCTTGATATGCGATAAACCCTCGGTCAAGGACCGAATACTTTAGAAAGGAGATTCTTATAATATATACCCTACCGCACCTACTACGACAACAACTGATAAGTCAGGGTCGGCGAGTCGGGGGCGTCCTATTTCTGTTCTTATCGGTACCATGCCATCGCCGTGGACATGCGCCGAAGGCGCGTCCGGCGGGCGGTACTTATCGGTACCGCCCGCCGGACGCGCCTTCGGCGCATGTCCACGGCGATGGCATGGTACCGATTAGAACAGAAATAGGACGCCCCCGACTCGCCGACCCTGACTTATCAGTTGTTGTCGTAGTAGGTGCGGTAGGGTATATATTATAGAATCTCCTTTCTAAAGTATTCGGTCCTTGACCGAGGGTTTATCGCATATCAAGGTTATCAACTTACATAAGGTATATATATCCACGGCTTATCTATGTCCGGCAGTCTCGCACATGCCGTTGCACTTACCTGGCCACAAGTACTTAGGTCCTGGTACAGATCGATTCGACGTCGCACCTGTTGACGAAGACGATCGCATCGCTCGCGAACACGATCTCAATTATCAGTGGGCTGTAGACCCTCGTGAAATATCACTATTTGACAAACAGGCGATCGGCGACTTCTGGAAGGACTTTTCGTCTACAGGAAACTGGCATAGTCTTTTAGGCGCCTCTGGACTCGGAGTGAAACATGGTGTTGAGACTGTCCTGGGGAAGCACCTGTATCCTATTATGAATTCAACACCTAGAGGGCAACAGGAGTATTCGTTACGTCAACGTTATATTGCGAGGTACGCTAGGGAGAATAACATAAGCTTCAGAGACGCACAGCGAGCCCAAAGGACATTCTTACCTACTTACGAACCGTTCCAGGAAGCGTTACGTGGTCTACGAGGAGGTCTACCTAGCGGTTTCGAAAGAGCCAGCGACAGACTGAACAGGGCTAGAGGTATCCAACCTGTTGCTACCTCGACACCGCAACAACCGGGAACATCACGTCAACCAGAGGAGTGGAGCTCGGACGACTTTGATATTAGTCTCCTGGACGATATTGAAAACAACGTTCCACCTGTATACGGAGCAACGACAGTTCAACCGCAAGCTATGGATACCACAGATAATCCAACAGGTGCCACATCGGGAGGTGGTGGTCAGGTAATCGGGGGTCCATCGGTAATGGGGCAGAGTAGTGCTTTACAGATCTTGCACAATCCGAGTATTAAACCTACTAGTTATACTATTAGACACGGACACCTTTTTCAAACGTGGGGATACAAGTTCCATTTATTTCAGAATACAGAAACCAACGGCAAATCTAATTTGTTTCATTACCCTTTAGCATTAATACCGGTTGACATGATACCTTTTTACATGACCTACTCCGAATTCGAAAACCTACCAACGGGCTCGTTTATTGAAGAGGTGTTTGTTAAAGTAACACCAAAAGGAATTAGATGTAGTTTCGATACGGGTACGTCTATTTCCGCGAGTGCTAATGCACAACAAACGATATTTGGTATAACGGCTGTTGGACTGAATCATAACTACCTTTTACGACACAGGAAAGTAAAAGCCAATGAGTCGGATCCGATGAATCCTGGTTACGAGGAAATTAAGGATGACGACATCAAAGCTTTAGCGGTAAAAATGTGGGGATCATCAAGCACCGCGGATAACTTTGCCTCAGAGATGCCTACGTCTATGTGGGCAATTAGATCTCTACCGTTTTACGCCGGGATATTTATACCTTCACATGACGGGAATAACAGTTTCAAGATGGATACGGGACTCACTGATCTGACGAGACATTCTAACGTCTTCAACATCCTAGATCATAAAGACCTGCCATGTATTAATTATTCGTACAAACCTCGTTTCGCCCCTTTGAAGGTAAAACAACACATATCTGGAACTGACAGTATTGTAAAGAAGACACAGCTGTACATGTCAAATGCTACTGCTATGACAAATATAGTTGCCCAGATAGATGGAGGTAAAATGACGGTAGAGCCCGGAGAGAAGTCAACACATTGGAAAAACTATACTCCCAATTACTATACTCCGATTGAGCAGTCCGCGTTTCGAAGAATGCCTCACAAAGAGTTCTTTATACATACGCAACCACAGGTCCATGTCGGTGTACTTCCAGTGCAAAGTAATGCTCCTACAGACGCTGACTCTAAATTCGTAAATGCCTCGGCTGTTTACTACGTGGAAACCGAGATACGAATATCGACTGATATATCTTCTCTGTATAATAAAGCAGATGTTACATCACATCTAAATGCTGTATATACTAGGGATTACCACCTCCCAAGTATGTTTAATGTTGAACATTATCAAGGCATGCTTGCCACAAAATCTAATGCAATATAATATTTGTTTTACAACCACGTTTATCATGTTTATATAAAGGATGTTGTAAATAAAAAGCAGTATTACAATACATAATCTATTTTATTCATTCTCCTCAATACAGGCATCAGGTACATATTTATCAAAAAGGTTTTTCAATGCAATAGGTAACGGCCGCTTCGTGATATTGGAGAAGTCGAACTGTTTAAAACGGTACGACTTTATCCTTACACGAAACGCCTCATTATCAGGGAATATACGTTTGTTCGTACAGATGACGACAGGAGTCCTTTGTATGCATTTGTGATCCTGATATTTGATATTCGCTGCAACATGTGCACCCGCGAATAGCAATTTCAAAGTCTCAAATGCTGCAGGCTCCACGTTCGGTTCGTCGAACAAAAGTATGTTCCTGTTTACGCAATCCTGGAAAGGAAACTGTGAGTACCTATTGAAATTAGCGAGTATACCATAGTTAAGCATAAATTCGCAGAGCAACATCGCGAACCATGTTTTACCACAGTCCGGTGGCCCGTAGAACTCGATTGCATTACACTTACCGCTTTTGTGAGAAAGCAGTAAGTATATTTGCAAGAGGAATGTTTCTATGGTACAGCCGTTTTCATTACTTTGAAAGGTAACAAATTGTTCTAAGACATCAGTACTCACTGTTTCGTCCAGGTACATGCATAGGAGATCACCTCGAATGGCTGAGTACAGGCGCACATAGTCTGGCGATGTATGCCGCTTCACGATGTCGTCAAACCGAAGGCTACTAAGCTTCACTCGGTGTAGCCTGAGCATCTTCTGAACTAGTCGCGAAGCAGGATCAAAACGCCTGAAGGACGACTGCAGCCATTCGTGAGAGGATGTTATCAAATCGAGGGGACATATTACGTGTTTGTCCAGCCACTCCTCCATTTGTTCCTCTTTGCGATTTCCACTTTGGCCGGATCTTCCTCCAGTACTCTCTTCATTCTGGCGATGACCTGATGCATCTGTTGTATCAGCATCAGGTCCCTGCCCTCCTGTAACGCCATCTGGACATGGGTCGTCCGTTTGCGCCACCATTGGTCCTTGGGGAGGCCAGCAATGTCCGAAACTCGGTACGTACTGATCTGAACACAGTACGTACCTTGTCTGTCCGGAACCTCGATAGTAGACGAGGATTCTTGGCGCCACGTTGTAATAAATGACGGTATTGATATAACGTTCGGCACTGTATCCTCGAATATGAAAGGTGCGGACATGGCGATGGGTGCTGAAGGAATTGTTGGCGACGCTACGGAAGTCATGATGCCAGCGGCATCTACATTGTCCGTTTGTATACGAGCAGTCGTGGACGGTATGGATGTGGTGGAATCCCTGTTGGAAGTGGAGGCTGACTGCGACGGAGTACCCTGCATATCGGTACTCCATCCTTCTAAGGATTCTCGCAATATCCGGCGACAACGCTCGAATGTCGTCAACAGGGAAGACCGTATGGACGATTCGTCTATAGCGCGGGATAATGCTGAAGTCCTGTCCTGCGACGTGCCGCAAGGTCCGCAGTAGTCCTCCGCTTTGTAAATTACGTCCAGACACTCGTAGAGTAGATCTCTCTCCGAGTCCTCCAGACTCGGTCTCAGGCATGTCACTATAAGATTCCCTACCTGAGTGAACGGATCTGAGGTTATGCTGAAGAGTACCCTGAGTATAGCCAGTAGTTTCCTTATGGGAGCGTCTATGTGTTTCCCTGTCTTGGTTGCTCTCTTCGTCTTCTTGACGGGCGTCGGAGTGGGACTCCTGTCCCGTTTCCTCGTTGTCTCCTCCACCAAAGTAAAGCAAGTACCATCTACCTGACATTCTTCTCCAGCGGCGACTTCGGGCACGGACTCGTTAAATACAGGTGATTGAGACATAATAACTAAGCGCACGACTGAGTTCAGTAGTCAACTGTGCCTTCCGAAAGGAGATTCTATAATATATACCCTACCGCACCTACTACGACAACAACTGATAAGTCAGGGTCGGCGAGTCGGGGGCGTCCTATTTCTGTTCTTATCGGTACCGCCCGCCGGACGCGCCTTCGGCGCATGTCCACGGCGATGGCATGGTACCGATTAGAACAGAAATAGGACGCCCCCGACTCGCCGACCCTGACGTATCAGTTGTTGTCGGAGTAGGTGCGGTAGGGTATATATTATAGAAATAAATTATAAACTAGGCCCCATAAATACCACTAAATAGCCTATCCCTATTCATTTTTGAGCAGAATATTTTGAATTTTTGAAATTCCCCCTTCAAACCCCATTCTTATTTTCGTCATCTCCTAGGTAGGATTGATCGACATTTGAGGACATTTTTCGAAAATTACGAAATGAGTACGGCCTCAATAGCTAATTTCCCTTAAGAGAATCTGCTAATAATATAGTACAATAGATTTAAGTACGGATATAGATTAGCTTGAGGTGTTTTTCCCGAAGTATAAATAAAGCACGGTGCTTTACATAATCGGGAAAATTGATAATATTAATTAGAGGTTCACCTTCACCATTCTCATGCCAATTATCTCAGATGTGGGGCATAAACAAATAAATGAATTTTGAATATTCATCGACGACAGTCGTGGACCTAATATAGATACATTGGAGGCCTTGAGAAAGGTAATAAATGGTTACCCAAACGTTGGCAAACTGAAGTAGTTTTCATTCCAACCCACTTGACCGACAACCACATACAACAAGGATTGTTCAAATCATAAATGAAATAAAGTATTATTATTATTTAAAATAACACTTCTAGAATTTATAAATGACAAAATGGTTAACCGGAGAACACTCATTATTTACAGATAAAATATTTACTGGTTCAAAACCACATATTTCTATTACCTGCAATAGGTATCGTTTTAGCAGATTTCCCACTAAGGGAAATCAGCTATTGAGGTCGTACTCATGACGCGATTTTCGAAAACTTTCTTCAAATGTCCATCGATCCTACCCAGGAAGTGATGAAAATGAGGTTCGTTCAAAACTATATATATATATATATATATATATATATATATATATATATATATATATATATATATATATATGTCTGTTAACACTCTTATTTTTGTTTAATCGTCACCAAACTCGTTATTTAATTTTTTTATTTAAAAAGGAAGATCAAGTTCGTTAATGGCTGAAATCGGACCAGTGGGTGGGGGGGGGGTTTAGAGGGGGGATTTACAAAAATTCAAAATATCTCCGTTATTATGCATCGGATCTATAAATTGTATGGAACCAATCTTATTTGATATTAAATTTACTATAAATATTGTTATATGCATTTATTCTATATCTTGAATATTAACCGAGATATTTGCATTTGTAATCTGCTTGTGGTCACCAGTAGGCTATGTTCGGATTAATAATTATGGGAAAATTGATAATCATCATTTAATGATTTGTTGGGGCTCAGGTTAGCCATGCGAGTTAAAGCGTTAACCTTTATCTCACATAGTAAACCTAGAGTGGCGAGTTCGATTCTTGCCTGGGCAAAGGAAATTATTTAGTGACGAAATTCATTAAATAACGTCCTAAAATCCCACCCTGGCTAGAAAAGGGTGGTAACCTGTAGATAACCCGTCCCGATTAGCCTAAGTTGCAAAAAGTGGACGTTAATAAATAATAATAATAATAATAATAATAATAATAATGTTTTGTTTATTAATGTTCTAATTTATATATTAGAGTTAAGTTTAATTATTTATGTATTGTTGCGAAAATTATATATGTAAATAAGGATTGGCAGAGAGAGAAAGCCGCATGTTTGGGAGGTGCGAGGGACATGAAAGGTGCCGACCGATGAAGGTTAGTGGCACCGGCAGCATTAATTAGGGTTGCGTATGCTCCAGGAACGTGTCTAGCCTCTTCTGGCCATTCTGTTTAATGTTTACCGACAAGCTATATACGAGTATAAGGGACCCTGACAGTGCCCGAGGATCAGTGTGTGCTTAGCGGTCTTCGAGTGATGTTCAGCGTTACAGGGCGACTTAGTGCAGTGCGGTAAAGTGTTTTTATTTAAACATTAAAATAATATTATAAGCAAAAATTACCGTCAGAGCGTAGGGCAATCCTATTATTGAGGTTGTACCTATGGGGCGATTTTCGAAATATCTCTTCAAATGTTTATCGATCCTACCTAGTAGATACGAAAATGAGATGCATTCATTTATATATATATATATATATATATATATATATATATATATATATATATATATATATATATATTCATACATATTTTGTGTGTTAGCGCTCTAGCGGTCGCAATTTTGGTTTTATCGTAACAAAACTTATTGTATAATAGTTTTGTGTAAAAATAAAGATCAAGTTCGTTAGCCAGATAAGGGGGGAAATTTCGATAATTCGAAGTATTTTTGTTATTATGAGTCGATTGAATAATTGTACTTCTATAAATGTTGTTATGCACATTTATTCTCTATCTTGAATATTAACCCAGATATTTGCATTTTATTAGTTTTCAGCCTTCAGTAAACCCCTGCTCCTACTCATGTTTCGTATCACGGGTACAACATCATTTTAGCAGATTTCCACTCAGGGAAATCAGCTATTGAGGTCGTACTCATGAAGCGATTTTCGAAAAAAAAAAAAAATTCCTTACCAGGATATGAAAAAAAAGAGCTCCGCTCAAAATGTTTTATATATATAATGTTAACGCTCTCGTAATTTTTGTTTGAGTCTTACCAAACTGGAAATCTAAACGTTTTGTGTAAAACTAAAGATTTAATGATATAGAATAATTATTAATAATGATAAAGAAGTTCGTTATCGGCTGAGATCGTGCCGGAGAGGTGGGCGGGGGGGGGGGGGGTAAGTTAAGGAATTTTGGAAAATTCGAAAAAATTGTTATTATGGATTCAATCGAAAAATTGTATAGAACAAATATTATTTTAAATATAATGTTCTATAAATGTTGTTAAGTTCATTTTTTACTATCTTTATTATTAACCAAGATATTTGCATTTTTAGTATTCGGCCTTCAGTATACCCACACTCCTAATAATGTCATATTAACTGTATACTGTTATGAAACACTTAAATTTGAAGCCTAAATACCAAATATTGGTCTCATGAACCTTTTCGTTTTGAGATAAACGCAAATACGTGACGCACTTGGAAAATTTACTTAGTTAACGCAGCCCCTATGGGACGGACGTTTATCCTTTCAAATTTTGAACTTAATTTATAAAAGAGCTTTCTCAAGTGATATTATATCAAGGAATAGAGTTGTATGAAGGAATCGTTTATCAATGAACTGAATTTGAATAAAACTTTGTTTAGGTTCGGTTCCATTATTAAAAAAGTCCGTCACGCAGGGGCTGCGTAAACTAAACAGATTTCCCTCGTGAAGTTTTACAATAGAGAAATCTGCTAATAACAACTGTAGTAGTAAGAAACCTCTAAACCTAAAACATTATTTAGGGGGCACTAACCCAGCAGTTTCTAGCCCCAAGAACACTTAACCTAACCTCTAAACCTATTCACGAGGGACGAATAGTTATGGAAACGGCCGCCAGAGCTCTCGGCGGAAAGTCCGAACATAGCTTACTGATGACCACATGCAGAATACAAATGCAAATATCTCGGTTAGTATTCAAGATACAGAATAAATGTATAGAACAATATTTATAGTAAATTTAATTTGCAATAAGATTTATTCTATACAATTCTTCGATGCGACGCTTAATAACTGAGATATTTTGAATTTTCAACAAAAAAAAAAACCCTCTAAACCCCCCCCCCTCCCACTGGTCCGATTTCAGCCATTAACGAACTTGATCTTCCTTTTTACATAAAACGATTAAATTCCGAGTTTGGTAACGATCAAACAAAAATTGCGATCGCTAGAGCGTTAACAGACATATATATATATATATATATATATATATATATATATATATATATATATATATATATATATATAATTTTGAACGGACCTCATTTTCGTCATCTCCTGGGTAGGTTCGATGGACATTTGAATAAATTTTTCGAAACTCGCATCATGAGTACGACCTCAATAGCTGATTTCCCTTAAGGGAAATCTGCTAAAAGATTCTGCAGTAAAGTAATTGGCAATATTTATGTACTTCATGTGAAAAGTAACACTTGTTGTGGTCTAATTGAATGTAATAACTTATAACCAATTATCTTTACCAAACTAGTAATTGAATCATTTACCAATTATTCAAAGCAAATTTAATTAAATGCTCTAAATTATTGAATTTACTCCAATATTTATTGCGATTCATTAAAAGTGACTTAGGCCCTAGCAAGGGCGACTTACTGTTGCAAATGTGAGCTTCCCTGAACGATATACATAGAATTTTAATTTTCTTCTTAATTAAATTAAGCGGCTCTAGAATATTCAGCGGAAGAGCTGTGTTTTATTTGACTGCTCTTCGGCTTAATTGGAGAACAAATTAAATTCTAATGAGTTTTACGTAACTCTAAATATCAAAGCTAATAGCCGCTGAAAACAATATTTATTTCCTGGAAATTGCAATAAACTCAACAACTTTGAAATATTATTGACAAATATTAGTCGCAAACTGGAAAAGTATTAGAAGAATTTCCTTAAGGAAAATCAGCTATTGAGTTCGTATACGAAACATTTTGTCAAATATCCATCCATCCTGCGGACAAATGAAGAAAATGACGTCCATTCAAAATTATACATATTGTTACGTTTTATTACAAAACCAGTAATAAACGTTGTTAATAAGAGTTATTTTGGATTGCAAAATTAAACACACACAAGTTTCACAGTTTTTATCACTGCACAATTTATTTAACAATGCACAATACACTTGGTTAATTATTCTTAATTACTACTCACAGTATGCACTGATAGCGTCACTGTTCTTGTTATTACACAGTCTAATAGTTCACTCAAGGTCACTGAACTCTACATAAAAAGACGGCACTCACTGTCTTAAAAATGGCACTATAATGTCACTTACAGTCACTGCACGACACTGTTCTTCACATAAAAACACTTTACCGCACTGCACTAAGTCGCACTGTAGCACTGAACGCACATATGAGCACTTGAGAAGAAACTAACTGACTAGTGTCGGACAGGGGTCTTATATAGATTGGCGGAAAAACATCAAAGGGACGGACCAGGCCCTTCCAGAACAGGACTGGAACGAACTCGATCCTCTGTAGGTTCTTGATCTACCTCGCACTTTCCAAATACACAACTCTTTCTGCTAGTCCTTCGTGTATTTATTTTTCGCAACACTATATATGTATATTTGTCTGACCAACGCTCTTGTAGTTGTAATTTTTGTTGGATCGTTACCTAACTCGATATTTGATCGTTTTATTCGATATAAAATTGGTTCAAATTCTAAGAATACAGAGTGAAAATTAATCAATTTGATATTACTATTAGTTAATCAATAATATATACAATAAATTAGTTTCGTTAACAATCTCAATACCTCTCCAAATAAATAACATACATTTTTTTTTTTTTTCATTGACTTGCAAATTTATTAAAGGATGGCCAACTTTATGGATGATGAGAAACTGGCCCCACCTTAATGAAACAATTTATCTAGTTTAATAATTTAACATTTTTGAAAATATTCATAGTGTGTAAAAAAAAAAAAAAGTCTCCCTTATACATGAAGTTTTGGAATTTATTCCTAAACATAGCAAATTTTAAATAGATTTATTACATTCGGGGAAAGCTTTAAAAAGTTTTACTCCTTAAAATTATGCGCTTTTCTCGAAATATTTACGAGTGGGGACTTCGATTCCCACCTGGGCAATAGGATTTATTTAGTGAGAAACTCGTTAAGTAGAATTCATAGTCCCACCGTGGCTTGAAAAGGGAGGCGTCTCAACTTGCTTTATTAGCACAAAGAGGACGCTCCGTCACGCAGGGGCTGCGTAAACTAAGCAGATTTCCTACGCGCTGTTATGACACAGTGTTGATCTCCTCTCACCTCATATTCCTAATTTCTATGTAAAACAACCGATGAGTAGGAGGTGGAGAGGAGAAGGCTGAAAACAATAAATTACGAATAACACGCTTAATATTTACGAAAGATTACGAGTTACGGACAAATGTATAGAACAACAGCTGTAGGCCATCAATTTCTTTACAGGACTGGATTCAATAAGATTTTACGATCTGACTCATAATAAAGGGAATAATGTGAATTTTCGAATTCTACCCTCCACTATTCCATGCCCGATTTCTGCTAATAACAAATTTGATCTTTAGTATTGACTGAAACGGTAATAAAGGTATTTATGAAACAATATTTGGTATTTAAGCATAGAATAAAGGGGGCTCAGGTTAGCCATGCGAGTTAAAGCGTTGTCCTTTATCTCACATGGCAAACCTAGAGTGGCGAGTTCGATTCTTGCCTGGGCAAAGGAAATTATTTAGTGACGAAATTCATTAAATAACGGCCTAAAATCCCACCCTGGCTAGAAAAGGGTGGTAACCTGTAGATAACCCGTCCCGATTAGCCTAAGTTGCAAAAAGTGGACGTTAATAAATAATAATAATAAAGTGGTTCATGATATAACAACGCATTGCTATTCTGACATGAGTAGGAGAATATATATCAGTTAATGTTCAAGATACAGAATAACTGTATATAACAATATTTATGGACAATTAAATGTGCAATAAGATTTCTTCTATACAAGTTTTAGATCCAACTCATAATAACGGATATATACTGCTCAAAAATGAATAGGGATATTAGTTATTTTTTCTTATCCTATTAATTTTAATTAAATCGACCTTAAATAAATTACTTTTTTTATGGGGGAAAAAAGACAATAATTTCTAATAAATATTAATGATATTTATAATAAAAAAACAAAAATGCTAGGCCCCATAAATACCACTAAATAGCCTATCCCTATTCATTTTTGAGCAGAATATTTTGAATTTTTGAAATTCCCCCTTCAAACCCCATTCTTATTTTCGTCATCTCCTAGGTAGGATTGATCGACATTTGAGGACATTTTTCGAAAATTACGAAATTAGTACGGCCTCAATAGCTAATTTCCCTTAAGAGAATCTGCTAATAATATAGTACAATAGATTTAAGTACGGATATAGATTAGCTTGAGGTGTTTTTCCCGAAGTATAAATAAAGCACGGTGCTTTACATAATCGGGGAAATTGATTATATTAATTAGAGGTTCGCCCTCACCATCCTCATGCCAATTACCTCAGATGTGGGGCATAAACAAATAAGTGAATTTTGAACATTCATCGACAACAGTCGCGGACCTAATATAGATACATTGGAGGCCTTGAGAAAGGTAACAAATGGTTACCGAAACGTTGGCAAACTGAAGTAGTTTTCGTTCCAACTCACTTGACCGACAACCACATACAACAAGGATTGTTCAAATCATAAATGAAATAAAGTATTATTATTATTTAAAATAACACTTCTAGAATTTATAAATGACAAAATGGTTAACCGGAGAACACTCATTATTTACAGATAAAATATTTACTGGTTCAAAACCACATATTTCTATTACCTGCAATAGGTATCGTTTTAGCAGATATCTCCTAAGGGAAATCAGCTATTGAAGTCGTACTCATCACGCGATTTTCGAAAACGTTCCTCAAATGTCCATTGATCCTACCCAGGAAGTGATGAAAATGAGGTTCGTTCAAAACTATATATATATATATATATATATATATATATATATATATATATATATATATATATATATATGTCTGTTAAAACTCTGGGTCTCTAAATTTTTGTTTAATAGACACTATTCTCGGTATTTAATCGTTTTATGTAAAAAGGAATATCAAGTTCGTTAATGGCTGAAATCGGACCAGTGGGAGGGGGGGGGGGTTTAGAGGGGGATTTTCAAAAATTCAAAATATCTCCGTTATTATGCATCGGATCGAAAAATTGTATAGAACCAATCTTATTGCAAATTAAATTTACTATAAATATTGTTATATGCATTTATTCTCTATCTTGAATATTAACCGAGATATTTGCATTTGTAATCTGCGTGTGGTCACCAGTAGGCTATGTTCGGACTTTCCGCCGAGAGCTCTGGCGGCCGTTTCCATAACTATTCGTCCCTCGTGAATAGGTTTAGAGGTTAAGATAACTGTTTTTTGGGGCTAGAAACTACTGGGTTATTACGCCCTAAATAATGTTTTAGGTTTAAAGGTTTCTTACTACTACAGTTGTTATTAGGTAGATTTCTCTATTGTAAAACTTCACGTGGGAAATCTGCTTAGATTACGCAGCCCCTGCCTGACGGACTTTTAACTGTTCATACTTGACTAGATTATCTTACAAATAGTCATTCTGTTTCATTTGATATCATGAAATGATTGACTGTTTATTAACACCGCTTAGTGATCGTTTTAGCAGATTTCCCTTCAGGAAAATCACCTATTGAGGTGGTACTCATGACGCGATTTTTGAAAAATTTTCCACAAATATCCAAAGATCCTACTAAGGAGATGACGAAAACGAGGACCATTGAAAATTATATATATATATATATTTGTCTGTTAACACTTAGTGGTCGCAATTTTTTTTAATCATTACCAAACTTGATATTTAATGTTTTTATGTAATATGAAAGATCACGTTCGTTAATGGCTGAAATCGGACTAGTGAGACGGGGGTTTAGAAGGAGGGATTTTCGAAATATCACCGTTACTATACGACGGATGAAAAAGTAGAATAGAACCAATCTTATTAGTATTTTATTATAATCTTATATATAATAAGCCACTTTATTCGAGGCTCTAATGCCAAATATTGCTATCAAGAGACCTTTATTATACGTGATGCTTCATCACCCTCTTCACAAGTTCTTGGATTACTAAAATTTGAGTGAATGAGATAAAAATTATTCTGATTCATTATACATTACAGTACTAGGTATAGTAAATAGTTTTCAATAAATATGTTATAATAATATGTTAAATTACATTTTATATTCAGATATATTTCATTAACTGTTTTCCTTTCCAATGAAGAATATACCTGTTCACGTCTGAGAGGTTAGCAGACCTCTTTGTTTACAATTCTGAGGCTTTCTGTTAAGGGGTTATTAAAATTGACTGAAATATTTCTCATTGCCGTTTGTATTTATTAGCGGAGGTATTGAGGCCGTACTCATGACGTGATTTCGAAATTTTTCTTCAAATGCCCATCGGTCCTACCTAGTAGATGACGAAAATGAGGTCTGTTCAAAACTATATATATATATACTAGCTCAGATACCCGGCTTCGCTCGGGAATTCATTTGAGGCTGAATGGTGATGGTATTTTTTTGGGAATGACAATATTTTGACATTTCCCCGTCCTAATGTTTAAGGTTTATACCCGTCTTTGCTATGGATTTGGTAATAATAAAATTAATTATTTATGTAAGACTTCACTGTCTTCCATATTGTCATATTTCCCGTCTCCTGTGCATTTTGCATAGATTTGAATTATTAAGGACAAAATATTAACATAGATTTGAATTAATTTTTCCAGGTAAGGTACCTGGTAGTTCATATTGGAAAGAATTGTTGAGCATATTAATATTTCTACTCAAATTACTTGCTTCATACATTTTTGAATTTTAAAAATGTATAAAATAAAAGTTACTCTAAATAACAAAGTAAACAATTTTGTTATGTGCAAGTTTGTCGAAAAACAAATAGACAATGAAATGTAACGAATTTTTTTTTTCAGGCCTCCCTTATAACCCCCACTCCCGTTCGAATCTAAAAATGTTAATGTAGCTCATAATCATGAAATAATTAAAGCTAATTGACATACCGAGTTTTTTTATGTTCGGTTCAATCTTTAGTGAACAATAAGATTGTTGGGTCCTGCTAAAGTTTTAGTATATATCTCGTTTATACTTTGTTATAAGACAAAACTTTATAGCAAAAGTTACTCTAAATAACAAAATAAACAACTTTTTTTATGTGTATATTTGTAGAAAAACCAATAGAAAACGAAATACCGCTATTTTTAAATTCAGGCCTCTCTTACATCCCCCACTCCTGCCCGTCCCTAGAAATGTTGGTACGGCTTATTATAATGGAGGCATTAGTGCTAATACACATACCGAGTTTTATTTAGTTTGGTTGAGTCTTTTGTTTCAAATTAAATTGTTCACTCCCGCTATAGGTTTTGGCGTATATCTCATTAATAAATAGGTATACGAAAAACATTTATATAACAAAAGTTACTCTAAATAACAAAATAAACAACTTTTGTTATGGTTTATATTTGCCGAAAAACCAATAGGAATCGAAATATCATTATTTTTAATTTATGCTTTCCTTATAACCCCCACTCCTGTTCATCTCAGAGAATTTTAATATAGCCTAAAGTCTAAGTTGGGTTAGTAGTAATATACATACCAAGTTTCAAAAAGTTCGGTTCAGCCGTTTATGCGTGAAAAGGTAACAAACAAACAAACATACACGAAAGAAACAAAATGCAGTTATGGTGTCTATGACATGTGAAACGAAAAGTTATCGTGAAATTTCGCGAAAAAAATCAATGTACAGACAGAGGTTACAATTTTATATATATATATATATATATATATGTTTCCCCCCACTTCTACTCATGTTACATAAGCAATACTCTATTATATAATAAACCACATTATTCGAAGCTTAAATACCGAATATTGTATTCAAGAGACCTTTATTATACGAGAGACATGCAAATATGTCCTGGGGCCCCCCTACGTCTTAAGGCCTTGGATTACTAAAATTTGATTGATTGAGATAACAATTATTCTGACTCATTATTAATTACAGTACTAGATTTAGTAAATAGTTCTCAATAAAATTAATATGTTATATTCTGATATATTTCAGTAATTAATTTCTTTACAGTAATTACCTAGACTCAATCATTAAACACCTAAAAGACATTAATATATACAACACACTATAATCTACAATTTCCACACACACGCTACTCCTTACTTCTTTCTTATATTAGCAGGGTGTATAAACATTAATTTTATTTATTGTTATTTTAATACATTATTTTATTTTTTAGTTTCCCTTTCCCTTTTTTTTTATTTATTCATTTTTTTTTTTTGGTTTTCTCTTTTTTTTAATTTACTCATTTCTTTGCTTTTCTCTTTTCCTTATTTTATTATTATTATTTTTATTTATTTCTCCCCCCCCCCAGTCGATCTTATATTTTCATTTATATTATTTTCACCATCTTGATGTTTCCATACAATACTATTTGATTCTTATAAAAATGGTATTCCAATGAACCCATCAAAAACCACCTTTGTTCACTCCTTTTACGTTTCCCTCTATTTTTTTTCCTATTCTTTTTTTTGCGTGCACGATTTAATTATGAGTAAATCGCCGGTGTTGCGGAACTCATTTAAATAAATAAATAAATTTCTTTCCGGTGTGAGGCTGGCAGATCTGTTTGTTTACATTTCAAACGCTTCCTGTCGGCAGGTGATTGAAATCGACTGTAACATTTCTTATTTCCGTTTGTACTTATTCACGGTGGTGTTAAGTGTTGACAGTATGTACATTTATCTATTGTAGAACTTCACGCGGGAAAGCTGCTTAGTTTACGCAGGACCTGCGTGACGGACTATTTCTGCTAGTCGTAAAGCATTGAGCATGCGCGAGCCCACTCCCCGGAAGAAGAGCGACTAATGACTGGGAGTCTACTCTCGAGAAAAATGTTGGAGTAGTACTAGGCCCGGGGCGGTAGTAATCTGTCAATGGGGTTGGCGCATGCTCACTAACTTCCCGCCCGTGGTGATTTATCTGGCGGGAAACCCCCTGTGACGTCAGGAGCCGCCTGTCCTACACACCTATTTCTGGCCATCCCAAAGCCAAATATACCTCTTACGATCGCTATTATTGATAAAGGAGCCCTTAGTTCTTTGCACTGCCGGATCGACCAATCACATTTCCGTCTCTGTCTCTTCATTGAAACCTTCCCATTTGTAGGTTTTGGTTCTTTTTCAGAATCTCTATGTCTTCATGTCGAAAGTTTATTTATTTATTCTTACAATAATCGCATTTCAGGACTGGGGCGATTCAGTTGAATTCCTCTCATCACTTTATTATGTTTACATAAGCATGCTCATTTCCGAAATATTTTCAGTATTGTCCTACATTATAATTTTTTTTGAAAGTGTTGTATAGTGTAATAGGCGGTCCATATACTGGCTACGGTCATGTAGTAATTAAGTCGAAGTGTATGGTAGGTCTATGTGAGTCCTTAGATAGCAGTCAGTTAGTATTTGTTTTATAGTAAGTCTACAGTCAAAACTTATGTACCCTACCTACAAAAGGTATGTGTTCCGCACAGATGACAAAAATGAGGTCCTTACGCTATATATATATATATATATATATATATATATATATATATATATATAAAACATATATTTATTTATTTGATGGGCTCTGCAACTATATATTTGTATTTTACAGCTCTAGGGGACGCCAGTTTTGTTTAATCGTTACCAAGCTCTATATACAAGTGTGTTTTGTAAAAAGAAAATTAAGTTCATTAACGGCTGAAATCGGACAATGGGGAGGATGTTTTGAAGGGAGGACCTCCAAAATATTGTATCTTCGTTCTTACGTATACGTCGGATCGACAATTTGTATAGAACCAATATTATTGAAACTTCAATGTTCTATAAATATTGTTAAGTATATACATATTTTCGTAAAATGTTATAGGACCATTCTTGTGGAAACTATTAATGTTCTACAATTGGCAGTGAGATGAGATCACTAGTTTGTTTTACCAGCAAGTGGGAAATCTGCTTAGTTTACGCAGCCCCTGCGGGATGGACATTTAAATTTTGCGATAAATCCTGGAATATGTTTGATGGAAGTCTTTGGTACAAGTTTATAATTTGAGAGAAGAAAATTATTATTCACTATTGTTCACACAAACGCACACACGTATTAGTAACTTAATTTGAAATATAAAACGTAGAGGGGGAAACGAATAGAGTAGGTGTGGTTTAAAATTTATTGTTAATGAAAATTGTCTTCAATTGATTTAAGAGTGTATTTATATGTGGGCTACCTTCTGTTAATAGTTGGTACAAGTCGTTCGGCAAGTTGAGATGTTCACGTAGTCTGCAGGCGGTGAGGAGATGTTATGATGGTCAGTACTGTGTTACAGTTGGATCTTTTTCGGTTTATGAGCTATGACTGTGTAGGTAGTGAATGTCCAATTCTAATTCTAATCAACGCCACTTGATCTCGACTGGTAAGATTTTCCTGAGATTCTCCTTTGTTTGGGTTGTCTAGGATTTCTCGGAGTTTGTTGTCAGTTTGTAACCAGTCGGTTGTCCAGTCATTTAGATATTTAATCGTTAATGTAAACAGTAATAAGAAGCTCGCTAATGGTAGGAAGAGGGGATTTAAAGGGGGGGGGGGGTGTTTCGGAAATTTGAAATGTCTCCGTATCTATGGTTTAAAGGGGAGAGTTTCGAATATTTGAAATATCTTCAAAACTATAAGTCGGATCGAATAATAACCAATCTTATTGTAATTAAATTGAGTATAAATATTGTTATGTAAATTCTTTCTCTATCTCAAATATAACCAAGAAACTTCTTCATCGTACGATATGAATGATCCAACGTATCATGGACTGTCTTATTTCAGGGTGAAATACAAAATACTGTGGTCAACAAATCGTTTCTTGATGAGATTCATGCCAATACGTTCTGATGACCCCCCCCCCTTCGTATTTTGTACTTGGATTAATAAAATTACAGCGATTGGGATAAAAATACTCTGGTTTATCATAAATTAGATATAGTAAATAGTCGTCAATAAAATTAATATAGTATACTCAAATATATTTCAGCTATTGTTTTTCTTTCCGGACAAGAGTATTTCTATCTATCTTTCAGGTCTGAGAGGTTGGCCGATCTGTTTGTTTAAAATTCAGACGCTTTTCGTATTGACGTTATTAAAATTGACTGAAAGATTTCTCATTGCTGTTTGTATTTATTCACTTCATATTCAAGATGGTGGTAAGTGTATGTATATTTATCATTCTACTTATTTATTGTTTCTTTACAATTCAGACGCATTCAGTTGTAGAAGTTGTTAACATTTAAATTGACTGAAAGATTTATTATTACCGTTAGTATTTATTCACTACGGAATAAATGTGAATGTATTTATTTATTCACATCTTGTAAAAAATACCACAAAACATAATTAGAATTAAATCTTTGGACAAAAATCAACAATGTTTTCTTATATCTTACTAAACAAACATTCTTTCTAGTACCCTTTTTTTTTCCTAAGTTCAGTATCCCTGAAATGAAGTACGTTTTAGCAGATTTCCCTAAAGGGAAAACAGCTATTGAGGTTGAACTCATCACGGAATTATCTATATTTTCTACAACTGTCCATCGATACTACCTAGTAGATGACGAAAAAGAGGTCCGTTCAAAACTGTATATATATATATATATATATATATATATATATATATATATATATATATATACTAGCTCAGATACCCGGCTTCGCCCGGGAATTCATTTGAGGCTGAATGGTGATGGTATTTTTTAGCAGGCTTTACATTGCACAATATTTTGACATTTACCCGTCCCAGTGTTTAGGATTGATACCCTTCTTTGCCGTGGATTTGCTAATAATAGAATTATTTGTTCGATAAGGCATCACAGTCTTCGATATTTTTATATTTCCCGTCTCTTATACATGTAAATATGGTGAATTTTTATTTCAGGCCTCCCTTATAACCCCCCTCCCGTTCGAACCTAAAAATTTTAATATAACTTATAATCATGGAAGAATTAATGCTAATTGACATACCGAGTTTTGTTAAGTTCGGTTCAGCCGTTAGTGCCCGCTAAAGTTTTAACGTATAACTCATTTATACTTAGGTATGCGACAAAAGTGTATATAACAAAAGTTACTCCAAATAACAAAATAAACAACTTTTGTTATGTTTATATTTGCGGAAAAACCAATAGGAAACGAAATATCGCTATTTTTAATTTCAGGCTTCCCTTATAACCCCCACTCCTGCCCGTCCCTAGAAATGTTGGCATGGCTTGTTATAATTAAAGCGTTAGTGCTAATACATATACCGAGTTTTATTTATTTCGGTTGGGTCTTTTGTCCCAAATAAAATGGTTCACTTCCGCTATAGGTTTCAGCGTATATCTCGTTTATAATTCAGTATACGAAAAAAGTGTATATAACAAAAGTTACTTTAAATTACAAAATAAACAACTTTTGTTATGGGCATATTTGCTGAAAAAGCATTAGGAAACGAAATATCGCTAATTTTAATTTCAGGCCTCCCTTATAACCCCCACTCCTGTTCGTCTTAGAGAATGTTAATATAGCCTAAAGTCTAAGTTGGGCTAGTAGTAATATACATACCAAGTTTCATAAAATTCGGTTTAGCCGTTTATGCGTGAAAAGGTAACAAACAAACAAACAAACAAACAAATAAACAAACAAACAAACAAACAGACACCAAAGAAACAAAATGCAGTTATGGTGTCTATGACATGTGAAACGAAAAGTTATCGTGAAATTTCGAGAAAAAAATCAATGTACAGACAGAGGTTACAATTTTATATATATTTGTCTGTTAACGCTGTAGTGGTTGCAATTTTGGTTTGATTGTTACCAAACTCGATGTTTAATCGTATTATGTAAAAAGAAAGATCAAGTTTGTTAACGGCTGAAATCGGACTATTGGGAGGGGGGTTTTAAAAAGGATGATTTTCGAAAATTCAAAATATCTCCGTTACTATACGTCTGATCGAAAAATTGTATAGAACCAATCTTATTGCAAATTACATTCACTATAAATATTGTAATATACATTTAGTCACTATCTTGAATATTATTCGAGATATTTGCATTTTTATTAAATTTGGGCCGATAACGGATTTTTAAATTTCCCGCAAAACAGCTAGTTCGGCTTTTTGCCGTAACTGTTCGTCTCTCGTATGGAGATTTCTCTATTGTATAACGTCACGTGGGAAATCTGCTTAGTTTACGCAGCCCCTGCCGTAAGATAAATATAAGAACAACTTAACAAATAATAGAATATACCAATAAATAGAAAATATTTATAATAATTAAATAAAAATAAAGTCAAAGCATAAAAAACCAAGTAAAAAACCAACCAATTTAAAAGACTAAAGGAAAAGATAATAGAATTTGACTACATGGTTTTTCGAAGAAGTAACGCAAAACAAGAGATTACCTGTCGCTTATTTATCTTTGTTTATATATATATATATATATATATATATATATATATATATATAACTTTGCAATGGGTTAATTATTTCCACTACACATTATTGTTTCCGTTAGTTTTTGTCTTAGTCTTTCCAATAGTTTACAGTCAAATATAACATGTTATATGTACAATAAAGTTTTATAATTTTAGTTTTCAGCCTTATAGCTAGGGGTTTTACCACTCCTACTCATGTGATATTAACAATTAGCTGTTATATCATCAGCGAAGCTTAAATACCAAATATTGTTTTCAATTGATCTCTACAAGATGAGATGCGTGGAAATACGTTATCAATTCAAATTTTACGTTCGTAGCTCCAAAATGTTTATTTTATCAATACCCTAATCAATATTTGAGCCTGTCACTCGACACGAAATCGCTAGATGAGATCAGCATGTGTCGTACCAGCACGTGGGAAATCTGCTTAGTTGTCACACCTCTTGCGTAGCTATTTCATTTGAATACGTAAAGTGTTTTGATGTTTGAAAAAAAAAATTCAGTAACGAAAAAGGCCGCACGCAGGGGCTGCGTAAACTAAGCAGATTTCCCACGTGAAGTTATACAATAGAGAAATCTCCATATGAGAGCCGAACGGTTATGGCAAAGGGCTGAACTAGCATTTCGCGGGAAATTCCAAAATCCGGTATCGGCCCAAATTTCAAAAAAATGCAAATATCTAGGTTAATATTCAAGATAGGGAATAAATGTATATAACAATATTTATAGTAAATTTAATTTGCAATAAGATTGATTCTGTACAATTTTTTGATCCGACGTATAGTAACGGAGATATTTCGATTTTTCGAAAATCCTCCTCTCTAAACCCCCCCTCCCACTGGTCCGATTTCAGCCGTTAACGAACTTGATCTTTCTTTTTACATAAAACGACTAAATATCGAGTTTGGTAACGATCAAACAAAAATTGCGACCGCCAGAGCGGTAACAGACAAATATATAGATAGATATATATATATATATATATATATATATATATATATATACAGACACAGTTTTGAATGGACTTCATTTTCGTCATCACCTAGGTAGGATTGATGGACATTGGAAGAAAACTTTCAAAAATCGCATCATGAGTACAACCTCAATAGCTGATTTCCCCTTAAGGGAAATCTGCTAAAAAAGATGACGGATTAACCAAAACGAATGACAGGAAATGTCTGTTTAATGCGCTTAACGGGTGTTTGATCATCCGTGTTTTAGCAGATTTTGTGTTAACCGATTTTCCTTAAGGGAAATTAGATATTGAGGTCGTACTCATGACGCGATTTTCGAAATATTTCTTCCTACCCAGGAGATGACGAAAATGAGGTCCGTTCAAAATTATATCGTATATATATATATTTCTCTTTTAACGCTCTAGCGGACACAATTTTTCATTGATCGTTACCAAACCATTAATCGTTTTATGCAAAAAGAAAGATCACGTTCGTTAACGGCTGAAATCGGACTAGTGAGAGGGGGAGTTAAGAGGGGGATTTTTCGAAAATTCGAAATATCTCTGTTACTATACGTCAGATGCAAATGAGATGTACTATAAATATTGCTATCTTGTACATTTATTTGCAATCTTGAATATTAACCGAGTTATTTGCAATTTTCATATTCGGTTATTCTTGTTTGTGTTTTTGTCGACTCCGCTGAAAGTTAGTAGGCCATTTCCGTAGCTGTTTGGCTTTCGTGAAATTGATATAGAGACTGGTATAAGCTTCTTCTTCGTAATATATATGCAAATAAGTTATACTGATCCCCCTTGTTTAGTTCATGGGCTACCAACATTTGAGTGATTGAGATAACAATTATTCTGTTTCATTAAAAATTACAGTACTGTAGATATAATAAATAGTTTTCAATAAAATTTATATGTTATATTTTCACATATTTCAGTAAATGTTTTTGTTCACGGTGAAGAACATTTCTATCTATCTGTTCAGCTCTGACTGGTTAGGCAGAGCTGCTTTTTTTTCAAATTCAGAGATTTCCGTTTAGAGGTTAGTGGAATTTACTGAAATATTTCTCATTCCCGTTTTTATTTATTCACTTAACCCTCCGGCGGGCGCAGCTATCCTGAGAGGCCAGGAAAACATACTTTTTGATACCACGCCTCGTTCTGTTTCCCCTGTGAGGGGCCATTCCCAGTGATTTCCTGATTTGTGTTCATGCTTAGAATCCCCTACTTTAGTCTATTGCCATCCTTCATCCAGACCGACTGGTCCCTAGGTGGCTTGTGAGGCCGACTGCGCCCAATTGCTCCTTAATTTTGAAGATGATTTTTTTTCAAGATATATCTATTGCAATCGTCCCTTTTACTAAGATTAATGCTATTCTATATGGAAGTTCGTCGATATCTGGAGAAATAAGTGCTAGTCTAACTCTGGCCTTTCAGGCCGAATGCGCCTTATCAATTTAACTTGTTTTAGTATATGCTTCATTCTATTCTAATAAAAACAATATTTTACGTTATAAATATTATATTTGGTTTCCAAAGATCCTAGCGAAGTCTGTCCTACCAGCGTTTTAAATTAAAATTAATTAGTTGGGTAGTGGGGGTTTAAAATATGTGAGCGGCCTCTCAGGCTTGGTGCGCCCGATTTTGTTTCGTCCAGAGGTGCACCCGACGGAGGGTTAAGCCTTCAGTAAACCCCCCACTTTTAGTTATCGTATTTTAAGAATAACAGAATATGTCATAAAATGTCTTATTCCAATCATAAATACCAAATATGGTTTTGAACGAACTTTTATTGTGATGACGTTAAGATTATTTGGACCACCTATTCCTTGTCTTCTAGTTTTTTTTTGGAAATAGAAAATGTATGCTGACATGAGATCAATAGTGAGGCATTCCAACATGTGGGAATTCTGCTTAGTTTACACAGAATTAACCAACAATTTACTCAAAATTATTCAAATGCGTTTTGGTCACAGCAATAATGTAGGTTAAAATATTGATGTGTGCAAAAGTTGACTATTTGGAAGGTGATTATTTTAAAATATAATTTATATAAATGCAATGCTTCTTTTAAAAGAAATATATATTCCCCATATATCCGGTCTTTATTAAGACGTCAATTTTATATTAGTCATTACTTTTATTTACCGCCATGAAAAACTAGTTATGACTGACGAGTAAACACTATTACAGCTATAAAGATAACAAATAAAAAGGGATAGGAAAGAAATCGTTTTATCCGTTGGTTCTTTTCCTCTGACATTTATGGGTCTAGCAGCCGAGCAAGCCAGAATTTATTAGTCGAGTAGCGTTGCTATTTCTCTAGATGTTTCGTTTCAAAATATCTCCCCCCTCGTAAAGTCACACAAGCAAAATTATATGTGTACCTTGAGTCTTACTTACACGTTTCTTTTTTAAACATTTCTTTGAACTATTAAGTCGTTTCGGGACAAAAAAAGTGTAAATTTAAAATCTGTAAATCTTCAAGAAAAAAAATCAAATATACCTTGAAAAGGCTATTTGTTTATTATTATTATTTTTTTATTAAACGTCACTTATTGATACTATGGCTAATTGGGGCGAGTTATCTACAGGTTAGCACTCTTTTCTAGCCAAGTTGGGACTAGGGATTTTAGCAAATTTCTCTAAGGGGAAACCAGCTATTGAGGTTGTACTCAATGGGTTTTTGGAAAAAAAAACTTCGAAATATCTCCGTTGTAATGCGTTGGATCGAAAAATTGTATATATTCAATTTTATTACAAATGTAATGTTCTAAAAACGTTTTTTCACCATACTACGATGTAATCACCTGTTTTACACAGCTAATTTGCGGTCCGAAAGCTACACTTGGCCGCCCTAGGGCCGAAAATGAATATTTCGCCCTAGGGCCGCAAAATCAGCTGTTTATTATTTTAATTCATTCATTTCATTATATACATTATATTAGTTTGTTTTGCTCGTAATATTGTTTAATTATCTAGTAATTATGGCTAATTATTATTATTAATTATGGCTAATAATATATCAGAATCTATAAATAGAAGAGCAACAGAAATCATGGCAGATTTGTTACCAGCAAAATCAAAAGATAGGTATGACGGAGAGTATACAAAGTTTTTGATCTGGTTAAAAATGGAAAATGTAAAACCTGGAGATGTGAATGTTGAAGTTTTACTCGTATATCTCTCGGTCCTATCAAAGAAAAACAAACCCAGTACTTTATGGAGTAAGTACTCCATGATAAAAAGTTGTTTAAAAGTAAAAGAAAATATTCAACTCACCCAATTTCCAAAAAGTATTGCTTTTTTGAAACGGCAATCGGTTGGTTATCAGCCAAAAACTACGAGTAAAAGTGTGAATGTGTCAAACAAAAAACAAGTAATAGAATCTTCAAAGGGTATTATGTTTTCAAACAACCAAAATTGTACTTTTAACATTTCTATAAATCAAAAATAAACGAACTAACTTTTTTTAGCATTTTGAAATATATCAGTTGTATTAAATGAAACACACATATGTTCATCTCTCTTTATTAACTTACATAATAACATAACGTAAAACAATCCATACATTAAACATTCATCATGTCCCCATAACCACAAGATAACCTTCTAACAAAGAGGTACACTTAACCAAAAGAAAATCTTGTTTTTGATTAATGTTATATCGTATTAATATTTATTGTAGTATGGTGAAAAATAGCGTTCGTGCCTCGGGCCAAAGTGCTTTTGCCGGCCCTCGAACTTTTCATGACCTCGACTACGTCTCGGTCAAAAAATATCTCGGGCCGGCAAACGCCCACTTTCGGCCCTTGCTACGAAATATACTATTATAGACATGTTCTCTCAATATTGAATATTTACGAAGATATTTTAGTTTTCGGCCAACAGTGAACCCCCACCCATGTTATAGTATCTATAAGCTGTTATATCATGAACCACTTCATTCCAAGGCTAAATACCAAATATGGTTTCATTTATTATTACTTTGTGAGACGCATGCAAATACGCCGTGTCATTACGTCATCAGTTAAGATTGTTCGTTCTTTACTCAAAAATGTTTATTTGATCTATACCATACTCGATATTTAGCCGTTTGAGTCATCACTAAAGATACTGTTTGTTATTGGCATAAATCTGACCTCAACTACAGGTTGTTTAGAGAGAGGGTATTAGAAAATTCGAAATATCTTCGTTTCGAGTCGGATCATAAAATGTTATAGAACCCGTCTTGTTTAACTTTTGATGTTGTACGATTGTTGGTCTATTATTGGTATTATTTTGGTAGCTTAAGTATTAAACGAGTTATTAGTACTTTTTTTCTTTTTTGCACTCAGTAACCACCCTCCCCTTCTACTCATCGGTTTTTTACATATGTTTTTACATAATGCCAGCGCCTGGGATAAATCTGCTTAGTCCCGCATCGTGACAGACTTTTATTTAATATGTCCGTCACTTAATAAATTCCTATTGCCCAGGCGAGAATCGAACTCGCCACTCTAGGTTTGCAATGTGATATTAAAGTCAACGCTTTAACTCACATGGCTAACATGAGCCCCTATTTTCTGTTTAACATTTATTTGTTGACATAGTAAACAGCTTTCGGTTGTTCATGTTGTCATCTTCAGAGATGGTTAATGCATACAACTGAAATACAGCAGACCGAAATATCCTTTTATTTTTAAAAGAGACTTATTTCATTTATCCATTTATTTATATTTCTACAGGTTTCGTTTACCTACTGCTTTAAAATCTATTCCATTTTCTGGTTCATAAATCTCTGAAAAATCATCCTCACTCCTCCATGGTCTAATTCAGTAACAATGCAATTTAAATCGTTCAATCAACGCATTCACAATGTTTCATAAAGTTTTATTTTAACAGCTTTTATATACAGACGGTGGTCAATATTTCGTTAATATTATTTTCTCTTCCTCAGGGCAGTAAACAGGTACTTCATTATATATATTGCACATTGCTATTAAAATACAGTGTTGCCGTGTGTTGTCTGTTATTTGTACTTAAGACAAGAATGCATGTAACAAAAAAAAACAGACATAGACAAGCACACGACCATGTATTGTAACATAATACTATAAACACGCCTCAATGCTATACATCATTTGCATATACATCACACTCACATGCATATTTATGTATGCATTATACTCTATCACCCTCACAAGACATCAATGTATATAATATTAATGAAATGTTAAAATTAGTCACAATATGATAATAGCTTTAATACAATATGAAAATAGTTGTATTATAATATAATAAAAATAGTTGTAACATAATATATTATCTATAGTATAATAATTTTATAGCTGCAATAAAATAATATAATAGTCATAATATAGTTTTAATCATAAAAAGATAATAAACCATAAACATACCTCTCCATCATAAACTTAACTGATATAAAACATATAAGACTGTGACCATGCTGAATGTAAAACTTAAGGAAGGCAGCAACAAGTCTGCTTTGTGTAACCATCATAGCAATATTTTTTTTTTTTTTTTTTTTTTTTATCTGAGACCAAGATGGTTTGTAATAAGGTAGTGTGGCCTACCGGGTGTGAGAAGAGATATATTATATATAGGGTGAGAGAGATCAGAGCAATATCAAATTCACTTCAGTATTTAAGTCATTCTAGTCTTGGTAAGTACAAATAACACGCACCCCACTGTATTTAAATGACAAAGTATTATCTAATATATAAAATTTCCATGTCACAACCTTAGTTAGCGTACTCCACCGAAACGGCTTTACCGATTTTTACCAAATTTTATATGCGCATTCAGTAGTCTGAGAATCCGCTACTATCTATTTTTCATACCCCTAAGTGATAAGGGTTGTTCAGCCTTAACATTTTTTTTTTTAAATTTTTGGACGAATTTTTTTGTTTTTATTTTTTTATAATGTGGCATTAAAAAATACATACAGCCCTAAATTTTTACTTTTTTATCACCAACCCTTATTTTTTTTATAGCCATTTTAGTAATTTAATCATTATCATCCCGCTCGACAACTGATCAATTATAGTGTTTTTAACTGTACTTCGATTAAAATTTCAATTTGCAATGACAATCAACAAATCCCAAGGCCAAACGATGTCTATTTGTGGCTTAGATTTGAGTACACCATGTTTTTCACACGGGCAATTGTACGTAGCGTGCTCTCGAGTGGGTAAACCATCCAGTTTGTTTGTGCTCGCTAAAGATGGGCTAACAAAAAATATTGTTCACGCTATAGCATTGAAAGATTGATGTGTTTGTTAGTGTAACCGTCGTAATTAATATGTGATGTGTAATTTTAAGAAATAAACTATAATAACTTATTTATATTCCCTTATCGTTCATAGCGCTCCATGCCTATCTCATGCATATACCACATACACACTTATAATAAGTAAGTTACTTTTTGTCTACACTAGAATTTATCTAGAAACTAGAAATAATTTATATGGCAAAACAACGTTTGCCGGGTTATCTAGTATATATATATATATATATATATATATATATATATATATTTCTGTTTACTTCATTTCTCTCAACAATATATTAATTTACTCATTTGGGGTTGTATTTTATTTTATTTACATTTTTTCTTATTTCTAATTTCATGTATGACCATATTAGCGATTTCTCTATCTAAATATAGACCAACATATATAATTATCATAATTCATTAACACTTTTCATCCTATCTCTTTTAATGTAAACATTTCATTAGTGGTACACCAAATGAACCTCTGTTCCATATATTCTCGTACGATACGTTTGTACAAAGAACATTTTAGCAGATTTCTCTTAAGGGAAATCACCTATTGGTGACGCGATTTATGAAAAATTGCCTCAAATGTGCATCAATCCTAACCAGGAGAAGATGAAAATGTGGTCCATTCAAAGCTGTGTGTGTGTGTGTGTGTGTGTTTTAACGCTTTAGCGGTGGCAATTTTTGTTCGATCGTTACTCAAACTCAATATTAATTTTCTATAAATGTCGTTGTGTTTCTGATTTTTCTATATATTATATATTAACCGAGATATTTCCATATTTTAGTTTTTGGCCTTCAGTAAACGGTTTTCATTGAACTTTTACTTTATGACTGGGATACACACGAATTCTTAAGTTACTAGTGAAGATTTTACGTTCCCGTCTCGAAATATTGGACTAAACCAAAACTTCTTTCATCAAAATTAACCACTAGCCTCAAATAACAAACACACCATCCATAATAATCTATAGTGGTCGAAAACATCTAAATGTACATAGGTCAATTTAAAACGTGTTTCAGTTAATTAATTACAGAGGACTAATTTTATTTACGACTAGAGGTGTTGTTACACTGTTGTAATTGCTCACAATTGGATTACTCTAAAAGTTTTAATCCAATTGTAATTAGAGATACAAACAACTTTTCTATTAACTTTGATCAATAGATTCCATTAAATTGGCTACAAATTAGCACTGCTATCCAGTTGACCGAAGTAGTTTAATAAAAAAGAACCTAAAGTTACTGAAGAGTAATTAAATGTTTAAAAAAAATTTATTAAAAACGAAGTAAGCTCGGTTTTAAATTTGTTTTGGTAAACATTATCTCTTGTTCGATTTCAGGAATTAGCTTTCCATTAAAACTTCCTAAAAATATATATTTTTTCTTCCTGTACTTGTGTCAAAGTATACGCCCCTTCAAGCAACGATCCTTGACTTTTGGATAACCTTGAGCCTTGGGTTCGATTCCCGGGATATTAAATAATTTAGGTAAGAACTCATTAAATAAAATCCAGAAAAAGACAACCCTGACTAGGATATGTGATAGACTATAAATAATCCATCCCGATCGCCTTCGAAACCTAACTACGATGAAGCTCGGTAACGTAGGGGCTGCGTAAACTAAGCAGATTTCCCATAGTAGATTTTCCCAGCATACATAAAACCTTAATTCATGACGTCATCGTACAACGAATTTGCGTGTACTAAAGTTATCTTGAATACAGTAATTGGTATATAACCTTATAGTATAGTGGTTCATAATATAACAGCGTATTGTTTATAAGACATGAAAAGGAGTGGGGGTTTACAGAAGGCTGAAAACCAAAAAAAAAATTCAAATATATCCTAATAAATTCATAAATATATAATATATATATATATATATATATATATATATATATATATATATAACAAAATTCATAGGTAATTTAATTTTCAATTTTTCAAAATTCCCCTCCCTCGTTGAGATTAACGAACTTGATCTTTTTGAATAAAACTATTAAATATCGAGTTTGGTTATGATCAAACAAAAATTGAACGGCTATATAATTTTGAACGAACCTCAATTCCGACATCTCCTGGGTAGGATCGATGGACATTTGAGGAAATCTTTCGAAAATCGAGTTATGAGTACAACCTCAGCAGCTAATTTCCTTTAAGGAGTCATGTAAGCATGTTTAAATAAATTGCTATATGTATTTTTAAATAAATGTCTTATTTATGTATCTTTAGTAAGTAGTTTGTTCCATCCTTGACGTTTTCAAAACAAAACATTTACCTTCATTATTCAAGATATTAATCATGTCCTGCGTGAGTCTCTTTAGCTCATTCTAGTTTTTTTTAATGCGTGCATTAGATTTTTCTCACGTTCTGAGTTTTGAGTACGAGGTTCGCTATGTGAGTTAAAGGCGTTTTTCTTTATGGACAAGAAAAACCTTGAGTCGAAGGTTCAATTCCCGACTGGGCAATAGGAAGTTATTTAGTAACAAACATGTTAATTAAAACCTTTAATCACCCCCTGGTTGGAAAGGGGTGGTGACCTGTAGATAACCCGTCCCGATAAGCCGCAGTATCATAAAGTGCATGTAAATAATGCATACGTCTGCCCGTTGCATTACTCATTAAATACCAATTAAAGTATAATCATATTAATTAATTACAAGAGGGAAATTTTGTTTTGTATACAAATTATCTGTAGATCAATGTTGTTGTTTTTTCGACAGGGCTCCAGGTTAGCCATGTGAGTTAAAGTGCGCCCGTAGTCTCGCACGGTAAACCAAGAGTGGCGAGTTCGATTCCCGCCTGGGCAATAGGAATTTATTTAGTGACAAACTCATTAAATAACATACTTAAAACCATCCAGCGCTAGGAAAGGGAGGAAACCTGTAGATAACCCGTCCCAATTAGTCGTAGCAAAAAGTGGATGTTAATAAATAATAATAAGTTTATTTTTATTTACAGAATTACCAGTGGCATAAGAAGCTACCACTGACTACGTGTTTTTTTATTTGCTTTGTTACAACTCTAGAAGCATTTAAAGTGAACAATTTAATTTAACTTGTTGGATGGGTTCAATCGTCAAATATACAAGGTGAGGTACATTAAACCGCGTTTTTTAACTATTACTTTCATCGTGTTCCCTGAAGCTATTGAGGTCATACTCATCATTGAAGCGATTTCCGGAAACATTCCTCAAATGTGCATCGACCCTGGGCAGGAGTTGACGAAAAGGAGGTCCGTTCAAAACTGTATATACATATATATTTGTCAGTCAACGCTCCGCTCTAACTGTCTCAATTTTTGTGTCAACTGTTTATGTAAAACTAAAGATCAAGTTCGTTAATGGCTGAAATCCAACCAGTAGGAGGAAGGTGGGTTTAGAGAGAGGAATCTCCGTTATTATGAGTCTGATCGAAAAATTGTATAGAACCAATCTTATTGCAACTGTATGGTGCATTTTTTTAGTTTTCGGTCTTCAGTAAGCCCCCACTCCTACTCAAGCCATATTAAAAATAAACTTATATTATGAAGCACGTTATTAGAGGTGTAAATACCGAATATTGTTCTCATTGAACATTTACTTTTTGAGATAAGTGCACGGAGATAAGTACGTGGCGGGAAAATCTGCTTAGTTAACGCAAAAGCTGCGTCATGGACTTTTACTTCCTAGTACGAAGTAAAAAAGATGTATCTCGTTCCAACGTAATCCCCTTCCTGTACCCGTTCTGACGCATAACTCAAAAATCTGATGGCTTTGAAATTTTAAGTTTGGGATTGTTAGAACTGTCTGGCTGTGCACCACTTGAATAAATTGTGTAATTTTTTGGTCCAATGAATATTTAAGTACATATCGTGTCATTTGGTGCTCGGGTAAGATTTTTTTTTTTTTTTTTAAGAAGGATTTTATAGAGTATATATTTTTAGTGAACGTAGCTAAGTTTCAATGTGGATTATATGCGGTGAATTATTTTTTTTTTGTTAAAGAGGTTGAATCAGAAATAAAATTGCATTCTAAAAAAAATTATACTTTATTATATATTAAAAAAAATTAAAAATATAATAAAATAGGTTCTACTGTGTATAGGAGTGATGATACTAGACTACTTGCTATTATCTATCTAATAGCGATCTATGCATGCGGTGTGTGAGTCGGTGTATTGTTTGATCACCTCATGTTTAGACCCGGAGAGAGACCGGCTGCGTGGCGAGCCGTGGAGCTACTGGCTGGACCTCGTTGCTTGCTCTATCGATCTGAGTGCCGGGGGTGGCCGGCTCACGAACTACTACCACCTCCGGGCGGGAGATGCATAGCCCGGAGGGTGGGGGAGGGAAGGGACGGGAAGGGATGCGAGTGGGGAGCGCATTTCTTGCGGAGCGCTTGAAGACATCGTACGCACAGATTTTTAGTCGCGTGGGGAATCAGCTGTTGAGGTTGTACTCCTGATGAACCTATACACTTGAAAGCATCAGAATGCGTAATTCTAAGCAGATTTCCCATATGAAGTTTTACAATAGAGAAATCTGCATACTGGAGAGGGAGAGGGAGAGAGGGAGAGAGAGAGGGGGGGAGAGAGTGTGAGAGAGAGAGAGAGAGAGGGTGGAAGAGAGAGAGGGAGAGAGAGAGGGGGCGAGAGAGTGAGAGAGAGAGAGAGAGAGAGAGGAGAGGAGAGAGAGAGAGAGAGGAGAGAGAGATAGAGAGGAGAGAGAGAGAGAGAGAGAGAGAGATAGAGAGTGAGAGAGAGAGAGGGAGAGAGACAATACAAACGGTAATGGGATATCTTTCAGCTAATTAAAATAAACTCCCAACTGAAACGGCTTCTGTATTGTAAGAACAATTTATATTTTAATAACTCAAATTTTAGTAGTCCAAGAACTAAAGAAGGGGTGGGGCGGCGGATGAACAGAACGTATTTGCATAAATCTCACAAAGTAACGAAGGTAAGGAAAGTTTAGAAGAAGTTTCCACCTGAGTCGATCAGTCTCGGAAACGGCCGACCTAATCCGAACTATACCCGACCACAGACTTCATAAAAATGCAAATATCTCGGTTAATATTAAAGATAGAGAATAAATGTATATAACAATATTTATATTAAATTTAATTTGCAATAAGATTGGACCTATACAATTTTTCGATCCGATGCATAATAACGGAGACATTTCGAATTTTCGAAAATCCCCTCTAGTCCGATTTCAGCCATTAACGAACTTGATCTGCCTTTTTACATAAAACGGTTAAATATCGAGTTACGTAACGATCAAACAAAAATTGCGACCGCTAGAGCGTTAACAGGCTAGTATATATATATATATATATATATATATATATATATATAATTTTGAACGGACCTAATTTTCGTCATCTCCTGGGTAGGATCGATGGACATTTGAAAAAATCTTTCGAAAATCACGTCATGTGTACGACCTCAATAGCTGATTTCCCTTATGGGAGATCTGCTAAAACAGAGGCCAGCCAATCTCTCAGAGCTGAATGGTAGAAACAGTTCTGCCCGGAAAGAAAAACAATTACTGAAATATATTTCAATATAATTTGATTGAAAACTGTTTACTGTATCTAGTGCTTAGATTTATAATGAACCAGATTCATTTTCAACTCTAATTGTCTTAATCCAAGAACAAAAGACGGAGGAAATGGAGGGGGACACCATAACGTATTTACATTTATGTCATGTAGAAACTTTGTTCTGAACACAATATTTGGTATTTCGGCTTGAAAGAAGACGGTTGGCTTATTCAAATCGTACAATGACAAAGGGACAAGGGTATATTCAATGCTAAAAATTAAAAAAAATGCAAATATCTTGGTTAATATTTGAAATAGAGAAAGAACGTATATAACAACATTATAGATACTTTAATTTTTAATAATATTGGTTTTGTACAATTTTTTGATCCGACGAATAGTACCGAAGATATTTCAACTTTTTGAAATTCACGCCACTCATACGCCCTCCTCACATTGGGCCGATTTTAGCCATTAACGAACTGGATCTTTCTTTACGTCAAACGATTATAACTGGAGTTTCGAACGATACAGCGGTTACAAAAAAAAATATATAAACATATGTATGAAAGATCGATTAATCAGTTATATATTTCAGTAATTGTTTTTCTTTCCTATCGAGAATTTTTCTATCTATTCAGCTCTGAGAGGTTGGTTGACCTGTTTGTTTATAACTCAGACGCTTTCCATTGTAGAAATTATAAATTTGTAAATTGATTGAAATATTTCTCGTTATCATTTGTATTTGTTCACTTAATATTCAGGGTTACGTTAAGTGTTACCAGTAAGTAGATTTATTTATTGTTAAATTTCACTTGGGAAATCAGTTTACACAGCCCCTGCTTGAAGAACTTGTGTAATGAGTTCGTCCCTAAATTATTTCATATCGCGGGAATCAAACTCAAGACTCAAGGTTATCCGGGAGTTAATTAAGTGATTAATGCCTTAACACTTTCGCTGCGGTTGTCATTTTTTGATAATACCTCGAAATCGGGTGAATTATTTGTTTGATTTTTTTTTAATATAAACATACTTTTAATCATATTTAATGATTTTAATAGAAATGCGACAAAAAAAATTAACCGGAAATGCATTCTCCTTCCAGGGGGACAACCCGTAAGCGAGGAATTCCAGCCGCCTTGCGGTTTAGTATCAGTAGACGCCTTTAGTAATTTTATGCTAAACCCACTACTCATTATACCTAATGTTTATTTATTTGAAAGAAAGCTCAATTATTTTTATTAGAATAGCAAATAACAATTACTAATCATTTACAATAACTAATTATCGATTCAAATATTTTTTTGTTGGACATTTTTAATTATTTTAACAGCGTATTTTTGTTCGCCATTTACAAATATAAGATCAATTATCGCAACTTTTTTGCAGGATTATTTGCGTGGAAAAAGAAAATTAACTTATTAGAATGACAGCTCATGTGAAAATAACTTTAACCCTTTGGTTGAACTTATACATACATTCTACACTGATAAAGTTCCTGAAAGTTAATTTCTTATAGTTAACTGTAATTTTTTTTTCCATGGAAAATCATAAAAAAAATAAATCACAGTTGTTATTATTAACTTACGAATAAAAAAAGTCTATAAAATCTAAATGTCACATCTAGGAACATTATATTTTAGTTTAGGCTTATTATTCAGCAAAAATGTGTTTTTCATCCTTCCAGGTATAAGACTGTTTTCCTCTTTACTTTTCAAAACTAATTGAATGAGGTCATGAATCACCTTTTGCAGTTATCATTTTCAACCCTCTTCTTTGTTCAATTGGCTTAGCACCTTTTGTTACTTTTCGTTTAGTAAAAATAAACATAAATAACTACAACAACAAACTTTTGACATAATGTTTTCTTTGAATAACCATAAATGTTGAATTTTGTTAGGTAAATGACAACAAATTTTCCTTTCAATGCTGTTTATTAGGATAAAACCTTAGTTTTTATATTAGTTTCTGCAACAAAAATTCAACAAATTAGTTAATAGTATTCAAATATATTAAATCATGAAATAAATAGTAATTATATAATAAGTTTTACTTACTTAGAATCAATTTTTAGAGAACAAAGTTTAAAAATCGATAAAAAATCTTTAAGTTGGCTGATTTGAAAACGGTAAAAACCATTGGAAAGCCCAAACAATACTGAAGGCAACTGTCTTTACCGGGAGTTGAAAGAGTGAATCCCCTCCATTTACCAGCCTTTTGAGTCTAATGGAAAAAGTAATAGAGTGGTGTCCTTCCGAAGGGACAACGGTAAGCGGGTAGGGTCACAGGTGTCCTTCCGTAACGACACCCGCAGCGAAAGTGTTAACGCATATACTTTGACGCCAATTCAGGAAGAAATTTTCCCTAAAATGTTTAATTAAAAAAATTATTCTTGAGATCAAACAAAAACAATTATGTTTACCTTAGCTAATTTAAAGCCGAGATTACTTCGTTTTTAATAATTTTTATTAAACATTTAATTACTCTTCAGTAACTTTAGGTTCTTTTTTATTAAACTACTTTGGTCAACTGGATAGCAGTGCTAATTTGTAGCCAATTTAATGGAATCTATTGATCAAAGTTAATGGAAAAGTTGTTTGTATCTCTAATTACAATTGGATTAAAACTTTTAGAGTAATCCAATTGTAAGCAAATACAACTATATATGTTACAACACCTAAAATGTGTCCTCTAATTGATTAACGGAAAACATGTTTCACAATTCAGACCCATTCCGTTGTGGAGGTTATTAAAATGCAAACTGACTGAAAGATTTCTCGTCATCATCTGAACGATGGTAATAAGTGTTCAAGTATTGAGATTTATCTATTGTAAAACTTCACTTAGGAAATCAGCTTAGTTTACGGTGCCCTTGCGTGACGGACTTCTTAATGATATATATATATACATATATATATCTATATATATATAAAATTGTAACCTCTGTCTGTACATTGATTTTTTTTGCGAAATTTCACGATAACTTTTCGTTTCACATGTCATAGACACCATAACTGCATTTTGTTTCTTTGGTGTCTGTTTGTTTGTTTATTTGTTTGTTTGTTTGTTTGTTTGTTTGTTTGTTACCTTTTCACGCATAAACGGCTGAACCGAATTTTATGAAACTTGGTATGTATATTACTACTAGCCCAACTTAGACTTTAGGCTATATTAATATTCTCTAAGACAAACAGGAGTGGGGGTTATAAGGGAGGCCTGAAATTAAAAATAGCGATATTTCGTTTCCTATTGCTTTTTCAGCAAATATGCCCATAACAAAAGTAGTTTATTTTGTAATTTAGAGTAACTTTTGTTATATACACTTTTGCCGTATACGGAAGTATAAATGAGTTATACGCTAAAAACTATAGCGGGAGTCAACAAATTATTAGGCACAAAAGACTCAACCGAACTACACCAAACTTGGTATGTGAATTAGTACTAACGCCTTCCTTATAATAAGCCATACTAACATTTCTAGGGACGGGCAGGAGTGGGGGTTATATAGGAGGCCTGAAATTAAAAATAGCGATATTTCGTTTCCTATTGCTTATTCAGCAAATATGCCCATAACAAAAGTTGTTTATTTTGTTATTTACAGTAACTTTTGTTATATACACTTTTGCCGTATACGGAAGTATAAATGAGTTATACGCTAAAAACTATAGCGGGAGTCCACAATTTTATTTGGCACAAAAGACTCAACCGAACCAAACCAAACTCGGTATGTGAATTAGCACTAACGCCTTCCTTATAATAAGCCATACTAACATTTCTAGGGACGGGCAGGAGTGGGGGTTATAAGGAAGGCCTGAAATTAATAATAGTGGTATTTCGTTTCCTATTGCATTTTCGGCAATTATGCACATAACAAAAGTTGTTTATTTTGTTATTTAGAGAAACTTTTTTATATACACTATCGTCGTATACCGAAGTATAAAGGCGTTATACGCTAAAAATTATAGCGGGAGTCAACAATTTTATTTGGCACAAAAGACTCAACCTAAATAAATAAAACTCGGTATGTGTATTAGCACTAACGCTTTCATTATAACAAGCCATACCAACATTTCTAGGGACGGGCAGGAGTGGGGGTTGTAAGGGAGGCCTGAATTTAAAAATAGCGGTATTTCGTTTTCTATTCGTTTTTCGGCAAATAAAAACATAACAAAAGTTGTTTATTTTGTTATTTAGAGTAAATTTTATCATATTCATTTTTATCTTTTAACAAAGTGTAAACGAGATATACTCTATAAACTAAAGCGGGAGTCAACTATTTCATTGGGCACTAACGATTAAACCGAACTAAAAAAACTCGGTATGTCAATTAGCATTAATTCTTCCATGATTATAGCCTATATTAAAATTTTTAGGTTAGAACCTGAAATAAAATTTTGCGATATTTCATTGTTTATATGTTTTTCGACAAACATGCACATAACAAAAGTTGTTTACTTTGTTATTTAGATTAACTTTTTATTTTTTTTTTTATACATTTCTCCAGGAACAATGTGTGGAGCAAGTAATTTGCGTAGAAATATTGATATGTTCAACAATTTATCCCAATTTGAACTATGAGGTACCTCACCTGGAAAAATTAATTCAAATCTTTGTTAATATTTTGTCCTTAATAACTGAAATCTATGCATAATGCACAGGAGGCGGGAAATATGACAATTTGGAGGGCAGTGAAGACATAATAAAAAATTAATTTTATTATTAACGAATGCCAACAACGGGTATAACCCTAAACACTGGGACGGGTAAATGTCATTATTTTGTGCAAATTAAAGCCTTGCCAAAAAAAATACCATCACCATTCAGCCTCAAATCAATTCCCGGGCGAAGCCGGGTATCTGAGCTAGTATATATATATATATATATATATATATATATATATATATATATATATTTTGTGTTTTTTGCGACCTGGTTGTATTTATGTGTGGTGTGTTGTTCTTTTCGGAGTTTTGGTCAATGTTGGTGAAATGAATCTTAGTTTATGCCGATATTTCGAGAATCTTTATTTTCTCTTCCTCAGGGCTGTAAAAATTACATGTACTACATTATAATATTGCACATTGGTGTTATACATTGTTATAAAAGGGTGTTTTTTCCTTATTATTACTTACCAAGACTAAATATATTTATAGACTATTATACATTCTTATTGCACTATGACTAGGGTTATAGTAACCTTCCTTGTTTTGTTTACATAGCAGGGTCACAGCCTTTTGTATGTTTTATATATTTATAGTATGGTGTATTTGTTTGTTAAACTATATTATAATTGTTGTACTGTGGTTCTTATATTATTTTACAATGGTTATTGCTATGCACTATTTTAATTATTGCTATGTTTTGTTAAATCTATGTTATTGCCACTTACCACTATGTTATTGCAACTTATATTACTTTACAATAATTATTGCTATGCACTATTACAATCATTGTCATGTTATTATAAATTATAATTATTGTTGGGTTATGTTAAAGTTATTCCTATGTTGTATTTATGTTGCTATTTTTATTCTTATATTTATTATGTTATAACAACCATTCCTGTGTGTTACTAAAATCATTGTTATGCCTATATTAAAGCTATTCTTATGCCTATATTAAAGCTATTCTTTATAACAATGTATAACAACAATATGCAATATTATAATGTAGTACATGTAATTTTTACAGCCCTGAGGAAGAGAAAATAAAGATTCTCGAAATATCGGCATAAACTAAGATTCATTTCACCAACATTGACCAAAACTCCGAAAAGAACAACACACCACACACACACACACACACACACACACACACACACACACACACATATATATATATATATATATATATATATATATATATATATATATATAGTTCAATTAGCATTATATACCTGGATGATAACTAATAAAATCGTAATCTTTAGTCATTATAAGCTCTGAAATCTCACACCACCGTGATATATTAAGTGATGAAATGACAATGAGAAATGATTTAGTCAATTTTCAATTTAAAAACCTCTACAACAGGAAGCGTCTGAATTGTAAACAAACGCTGACCCGTTTACCCGCTAACCTCTCAGAGCTAAATGAATAGATGGATAGAAATATTCATGATCGGAAGAATTACTGATTTTTTTTTTTTTTAAATTACTGAATTAATATTACTGAAAACTATTTATTATATCTGGTTTTGTAATTTATAATGGATCAGAATAATCTCTTTCACTCTAATTTTATTAATCCAAAAACGAAATTCGTGGAGAGTGTAATGAAATTGACATTTCCTTACAAAAGCCCATTATAAATGGCTATATATTTTATATTCTGAGTATTCCCAGCACTGAGCACATTATTATTATTATTATTTATTAACGTCCACTTTTTGCAAGCTCAGGCTAATTGGGACGGGTTATCTACAGGTTACCACCCTTTTCTAGCCAGGGTGGGATTTTAGGATGTTATTTAATGAATTTCGTCACTAAATAATTTCCTTTGCCCAGGGAAGAATCAAACTCGCCACTCTAGGTTTACCATGTAAGATAAAGGTCAACGCTTTAACTGAGCACATTAAGATTATTATGTATGAATGCTTAAATGTATTGTTTTTACCTTTAAATAAGAATTATATCCAATTTGGAGTGAAGTCACCATGTGCTCTAGCATTTTCATAGATAACGCCGATGGATTTTGATAATAACATTCACAGCTCTTAACGTCGGTACACTAAGTAATAATACGGATGAATTTCGATAATTAATTCACGTTAAATGCACTTTTTGAGCGTATTTCGATCGGCAGTTCAAAGTTCACTCCCAGATTAGCCCTATAAAAGGACCCTCTTACGGCGGATTAAAGTCAGTCATCCTCTGGAGGGGAGACCCTGGTTCTCGTGCGAGAGTTAATCCTTCAGCTGGTTCCTGCCTGCCTAGCCTACTCTATCTCTCACGGCTAAGTCTTTCTATTGTAATATAGACTAAGTATTATTAAGTGTCCCCCATTATATTTATAAAGGTGCCTTTTCATTTTAATTATTAATATTTATAATTGGAGAATATTTTTATTATAAATAAATTTATATATATTTGAATTTGGACTTGAGTCGATTGTTGGTGGGCCCTTCCTAAATTCTTGTTAGTGATTTGGTTGTGGGATTTTTCATATATTACAGCTTCCACTGCTTATCGCCGTAGCCAGATCGCAACAAGAGGGAGGTCATCAGAATGTATTTGTATGGGTTATATAGAAAAATTTGTTAAACAAATATTTGGTATTTGAAATAAGACGGCTCTTGAAATATTAGCTTATCCTTAAAGTACAATAAAGGCTGAAATCTAAAGAATGCCATTATCTCGGTTAATATTGAAGATAAACAAAACGTTTATATAATAACATTTATAGAACATAAATTTCATATGTGATTGTTTTTAAACAATGTTTAGACCCGATTTATAATAACGGATATATTGGACTTTTCGAAATTCCCCCTCTAAACTCCCTTCCCCCTCACTGATCCAATTTCAGCCCTTAACGAATTTGAACTTTAGTTTTACATAAAACGTTTAAATATCAAGTTCAGTACCGATCAAATAAAAATTGCGACCGTATGAGCGATAAAAGACATATATGTATATATATATATATATATATATATATATAAAATTGTAACCTCTGTCTGTACATTGATTTTTTTCGCGAAATTTCACGATAACTTTTCGTTTCACATCTCATATACACCATATCTGCATTTTGTTTCTTTCGTGTATATGTTTGTTTGTTTGTTTGTTACCTTTTCACGCATAAACAGCTGAACCGAATTTTTTGAAACTTGGTATGTATATTACTACTAACCCAACTTAAACTTTAGGCTATATTAATTTTCTCTGAGGCAAACAGGAGTGGGGGTTATAAGGAAAGCCTGAAATTAAAAATAGCGATATTTCGTTTTCTATTGGTTTTTTGGCAAATATGCACATAACAAAAGTTGTTTATTTTGTTATTTAGAGTAACTTTTGTTATATACACTTTTGTCGTATACCGAAGTTTAAATGCGTTATACGCTAAAAATTATAGTGGGAGTCAACAATATTATTTGCCAGAAATGACTCATCCGAACTAAATAAAACTCGGTATGTGTATTAGCCGGGTATCTGAGCTAGTATATATATATATATATATATATATATATATATATATATATATATATATATATAACAGTTAAGGTACCCGGCATCGTTCGGGAAATCATGAGAGGCTGAATGAGGATGGTATTAAGGATGGAGACTTATAGAATAGAAATTTTGAAGACTAAATGAAAATACGTCCCTAGTCAATCCCTCTCCACTGTTTGACACACCGTGAATAATTCAATTAAAACAAACAAACAGACACCACAAAAAATAAATTGCAAATATCGTGTCTACGGCATGTGAAACGAAAAAAAGTATCGTGAAATGTCCAGAGAAAAATCAATGTACAGCCAGGGGTTACAATTTTATATATATAGATATATAGTTTTGATAGGACCTTATTTTCTTCATCTCCTGGGTAAGATTGATGGAAATTCGTGGACATTTTTCGGAAATGCATCATGAATTCATTCCTTAAGGGAAATCAGCTAAAAAAGAAGTCCGTCTCGCAGGGGCTGCGTAAACAAAGCAGATTTTCCACGTGAAGTTTTACAATAGAGAAATTTCACGAGAGCTGAGCAGTTAATGAAATGGCCGAACTAGCTTTTGGCGGGAAAGCCACTTCGTTCATTAGCCGGCCACTTTTAATAAAAATGCAAATATCTCGTTTAATATTCAAGAGAGGGAATAAATGTATATGTATATAAATATTTATAATAAATTTAATTTGTAATAAGATTCTGAAAAATTTTTCGATCCGACGTATAGTAACGGAGATATTTCGAATTTTCGAAAATCCTCCCCTCTAAACCCCCCCCCCTCCCACTGGTCCGATTTCAGCCGTTAACGAACTTGATCTTTCTTTTTACATAAAACGACTAAATATCGAGTTTGGTAACGATCAAACAAAAATTGCGACCGCTAGAGCGGTAACAGACAAATATATATATATACAGTTTTGAACGGACCTCATTTTCGTCATCTACTAGGTAGGATCGATGGACATTTGAAGAAAAATTTCGAAAATTCCGTCATGAGTACAACCTCAATAGCTGGTTTCCCTAAAGGGAAATCTGCTAAAATGCAAAATATAGTTCAAGGACTCCCTTAACACGTTGAGACACAAATAAACTCAACAACAATTTCTCAACATGAGGGGAGATACTGTGACATATGTCTGTGTATGTGTGACTATGTATATAAATTTTAATTTTATAAATTTTGACATCATTTTTGCCATCTCTTGTGAAGAATCGAATCACATTTGAAGACACTTTCAGAAAATTCCGTTCTGAGTAACCTCAAAAGCTGACACCTGCTAAAAGAGGATTAAGGGCCCTAGAGTCAGGGCCATCCTTAAAAGTGGAGACAAGGCCGTACTTCACTCCATGATGCTTCGGGGCGACTAAAATTTTATCTTACCAAGCAGCAGATTTTAGCAATGGTAGAATCCTTTGCTTGTACTTTAATATCCTTTATCTATTATTGATTCTACATACTTAATGTCAAAATCCTGTATCCTGTATCTTCACGTTTCGTTTCAATATGATTTACCTTCCTCAATTCAACAAAATTGATTTCAATATCCTTTATTTATACCTTGAATCTTCCCATATGATTTCAATATGATTTACCTTCCGCAATTCAAGAAAATTGATTTCAATATCCTTTATTTATACCTTGAATCTTCCCATATGATTTCAATATGATTTACCTTCCGCAATTCAACATAATTGATTTCAATATCCTTTATTTATACCTTGAATCTTCCCATATGATTTCAATATGATTTACCTTCCGCAATTCAACATAATTGATTTCAATATCCTTTATTTATACCTTGAATCTTCCCATATGATTTCAATATGATTTACCTTCCGCAATTCAACATAATTTATTTCAATATCCTTTATTTATACCTTGAATCTTCCCATATGATTTCAATATGATTTACCTTCCGCAATTCAACATAATTTATTTCAATATCCTTTATTTATACCTTGAATCTTCCCATATGATTTCAATATGATTTACCTTCCGCAATTCAACATAATTTATTTCAATATCCTTTATTTATACCTTGAATCTTCCCATATGATTTCAATATGCTTTACCTACCTCAATTCAAGAAAATTGATTTCAATATCCTTTATTTATACCTTGAATCTTCTCATATGATTTCAATATGCTTTACCTACCTCAAATTCAACAAAATTGATTTCAATATCCTTTATTTATACCTTGAATCTTCTCATATGATTTCAATATGATTTACCTTCAGCAATTCAAGAAAATTTGAAATCCTTGATTTTTACTACTATAAATCAATATCACTTATAAATCTCAATTCAAAAAAATTGATTTCAATATCCTATATTTATGTCTTGATTCTTCCAATTTGATTTCAATATCCTTATGTTACACTTCATTTCAGTATCCTTTATCAACCTATACGAGTAGGTTGACTCTTCGTACATGATTTCAATATCCTTTATTTATACCTTGATTCTTTCTACTTAATTCAATATTTTTATGTTACGCTTCATTTCAGTATCCTTTATCTAACAATATATTGATTCTTCATATATAATTTTAATATCCTTTCGTACCCCTTGATTATACTCACTTCATTTCAGTATCCTTTATCAACCAATATATTGATTCTTCATACATGATTTCAATATCCTTTATTTATACCTTGATTCTTTCTACTTAATTCAATATTTTTATGTTACGCTTCATTTCAGTATCCTTTATCTAACAATATATTGATTCTTCATATATAATTTTAATATCCTTTCGTACCCCTTGATTATACTCACTTCATTTCAGTATCCTTTATCAACCAATATATTGATTCTTCATACATGATTTCAATATCCTTTATTTATACCTTGATTCTTTCTACTTAATTCAATATTTTTATGTTACACTTCACTTCAGTATCCTTTATCAACCAATACATTGATTCTTCGTACATGATTTCAATATCCTTTATTTATATACCTTGATTCTTTCCATTTGATTTCAATATCATTATGTGAGCCTTGACGAACTAGACATTACATTCAACTTACTCAAACCGCAGACTGTAGAATTATTATTGAAAGAACGACCTACAGATTTATAGGACAGATATTGTACCAACACGAGGAAAGGTTTCATGTGGCTTCATTACAACTAATGAAATGCTTAAATGGTCTGCTTACTCAAGTACTTACCGGACATGGACCAATTAAAAGTTACTTTTATCGTTTTGGTTTGACTGAAAAACAATACGTGTGACTGTAATTACGAAAAAGAACAAACTTTTAAGCATATAATATACTCGTGTAGACTTTATGACCGAAAACGGAAGACTTTAATAAAAAAAAACATATGTAACTAAATAAATCAAGAACCCTAAATGTTTTTGGAGTACGATGCTCACCCAACTTCTTACATGGAAGTAAAAAGAAAGAATGAAAACTATGGAAATTGGGGAAATTACTTTTTAAATACACTCATTTGGAATTGTTCCAAGAAAATAGAGGATAAATTGTTTCAAAGTAGACATGCGAGATGTTCCTTCAATAGGAAAGCTAATAAAAGTTCCAGGAAGTGGTTGGTATTGATTGAGAAAGTTGATACAATCTTGAGTCCTTCTCATTAAATAATTATTAATGAAATGATTAATGTCCATATCGATTGTTTGTAAGAAGCCGCCGGAAGAACTGGTGTCCAGTGAGCTTATAAATACTTACAGTGAGATTCGAAACTTAGATCAGCTGTTTATCAATGGAAAAGGTCATGAAATCGATTCCAAACATGAACTCAATACTTCATGACGCTTACAGATACCTTGATGACCTCAAGTGTTTACAAATGAAATCGTTCCAAGTTAATATTTTTTCATACAAATGTTAAATGTTTAACTTGCTCTGTGACTATTTCTATTTGAATAGAATCGGATAATTACAGTTAGATTAACTGATTTCATTAGGATTATCATAAATCATTAGTTGTGCTTCATAAGTATCATAAAATAATTTATTGAAGAGAAATCCAGTACATTACCGCTTCAAAAAAAGTCCTGCTTAATCTAAGCAGATTTCTCACTGTATTTACAAACCCTTCCGCCTTACCTGTTAACGGCTTGTAAATATTTTGAGAGAGGTGCTGGTTCATGTAAGTTTTGTATGTGTGATTTGATACCGGAGGACCATGATTTATAAAACGGTTATTACCATTAATAATATATTGAATAATTACAAAATATGGTGGGATGGGCTATTGCAGGGTATATACGTGTTAATGAGTTAGTATATATATTACTTCAAGGGATACTGGCGATATGGTGATACTGATGCTGATATGGATGCTGCTATGGTGTTCTCCCTCTTCTTCCATCCTGTTCTCCCCCTGGATGCTCCTTCCTTTACTCACTCATGCTGCAAGTTCTAAAGAAATGGGTGTGAAAAAAGGCTAAAACTGTTGGTGCACATGGAGGCTCTACTCTCTCTCTCTCACTCTCTCTCTCTCTCTCTCTCTCTCTCTCTCTCTCTCTCTCTCTCTCTCTCTCTCTCTCTCTCTCTCTCTCTCTCTCTCTCTCTCTCTCTCTCTCTCTCGAACCCAAGGATCCCTCTCAGGTAGTGATTTCAAAGGTAGGCTATAGAGGTCAGCACTCTTCAGGGGGATCCGTGGTTGGTCTAGTTGACAACAGATGGGGCTGGTATAGTTTATTGCCGCTTCAATTTTAAATTGAACACTCACTTTCAGCAGTAGGGAGTTAACTGAATGCTGAAAACTATAAAATACTAATAGCTCAATTAATACTTTAGTTAATACAAATAGTATAGGACAACAATTCTAGAGCGTTAATAGTTTAACAATATTGGTTCTATTACATTTTTCGATCTGACTCATAATAATGGAAATATTTTAAATTTTGAAACTCTCCCTCTCGATTTTAGCCATTAAATAATATAAAATAGTTATAGTTATGGAGCTGGGCCAGCTACGAAACCCCTATTATTCTTTGAACACAACTATGATTTTGTGACATTTAGAGTTGAGCAGAACTGATGCCGAAACTGCTTTAAACTTCATCTAAATAATAATTTAACTATTTTCATTTTATGTTTTCTACTTCATTATTGTATTTTCATATTTTTATTATTGCTTATAATTACGTACTTGTTAATTTAATTTACTCTTTAAAATACTTTTTTTTTGTTTTTTCAATATAAAAATTGTAATTTGATGCTCTTATAAAAATAAGAAAAAAGATGTATATATACCATATATTATTATCATTAATGACGGAGCACGGGAAATAAATTCCTATACTGCAGAGGTAAAACATTAAAAAAAAATCCCTTATCCTCGCTCCAGCTGGTGTAATATTCAACATGTTCGTGTTTAATATGCTGGGATCTTTCCTCTCAGCTTACAGAAAACCATTGTTTACTCAGGCTGTAACATTAGGTCTAATTGAAAATAGAACATGATGACTTAATCCACAATGTGGGAAATCTGCTTAGCTTACGACATCTCAATAAATCAAATCATTCAGACTTGCTTTAACTGTTTGATGTCCTTCTGAGATTTGGCTGCACGCAGAAAAAGTGGTTTGTAAGTCTAAAGCAGTCTATAATATACACTCAACCGCAAAAAAAAAACCGGACACTTCATTTTTGTCGTATTAAAAGATAATTTTCAGCAATTTTCTTTATGTGGGTATTCTAGTTATTACAGAGAATTTAGAGTCTAAGTCCATTGAACTAATCCCTTCAGGATTAGTAAACAATTAGATAAAACTCAGATTAGATTTATTTGTCGTGAAGTTGATCTATTCTAAACTGTAAGTAGTTTTCCGCATATTTAAACATATTTAATTATTAACCAAGCATTTTCTTTAATTAATGTTTTATTTTTATTTCGGTCCAGAATAATGGGTCTTTCAAACTTAGATGGAAGGCCGGAGCTTACGTTACATTGCCGAAACGCTTGGGGTAGCGAAGTCTACCATTCACTGTAATAAAAATGAAGAATGATTTTTTTTTTTTAAAATGTGTTAATTTATCTTTTTATTTTTTGTATTTTTTTTGTAAATAATCAATAAAAATTATTCACTTTTGGCAGATTTTGTTTAAATAACCTATATATTAACCAATTATTTTAATTAAAAAGATTAATATACATATATATTAAGTATTTAACAAAATTATAAGACTAAATCTAAGTGTACGGTTTTTTTGCGGTTGAGTGTATATTATAATAACTGAACGAAATCATTAATTGATTATTTGTTATTTAAAAGGCATTTTTCTCTAGAAATGTAGGCCACTAACGATGACTGACAGTGCAAACATTGGAAAGTTCTAACTTTTGTTTTGGCCTGAGTAATCCTATTGAATCAACCTGTTGATCTAGTAGAGTGACCTTTGAACCTTCATAAAAGAGTACACATATACAAAAGTGCCTCGTTTAAGACCTTTTAATTGGAGAGGTAAACATTTGACTAAAACAATATGAAACATGTTATTAGTTTACCGACTTAGTTATTTGTGTTGTGTCAGGGAAGCAGAGACTAACTAATGGATTTAAGATGTTACCATTGCTGTTAAGAAATGGAAGTTAATCGGGATCAATAAAAAGGCCTTGCCATCTACAAGTACATTATATATCAAGAGTGCACTTTCCAGAAACCAAGCTCCATCATCAGTGCCTATCGACAAAACAAATAATAGTCCTTAACCTTCCACCGGTCGCGCCCGTGTTTGACACAAGTGGTCGCGCGTTGTAGAAAGTACAACACATCGTTTTTCGTCAATTATTGGCCATTTTTTAAATTAATAATATGGAACAAGGTATTTTAACTATTTATGAACAAAATAGATGTGTTTATATATATATTTAAAATAAATTTAAATTTCTTTTATTTTGAAAAGTAAGAAAAAAAAATAAATAAAAGAATATTTATTATTATACACACTAATTGATTGTATTATATATATTATATTTACAAATGATCCTCATTACAATTATAACAAACAATTTTTTTTGTGGAATGCGATTTACACACAAAGTTCCGACACATACAATACGTCATTGTTGCGGAGCTGTTTTTTGACTTCCCACAAAGAGTACATGTCCCACGCTTTTTTTTTCAGGAGTGCCCGTTGAAGTTGAGGGTTGTGGATATTGTAATTGTAGGAAAGCTTTCAGATCTAGGGGAAGGTAGAGGATTTTACATCTGGAATACATATGTTCCTTCATAAGTTCCAGAGACAAAGTTTTCAAAAAATGTCTCCGTAACATAGGTTTTTCATTTTCTTTTAGCATATATAATTTGAGAATTTACGCCAGCAATATTTATGAGGGCAAAGAAAATTGATAAGGGCCACCTTCTTCATCTTCTAATTCTTGTAAAATTCTAGGGATGTCTTCAAGTTTTACAGGGCTCCACCTAATAAAATAATTCATAATATGTAATATTCCACTCATACAAATTTAAAGTGACAAAAAACAATTATATGATTACTTATATTCTGTAAAATCCAGCAAATTGAAGATACACGATCCGGAACAGGTTCGGAACGAGAGCGGTCGCGCGTTGTATTCTGTACAACAGTCAGACAAATACTGACAAAATTGTAAACAGACAAAATACTAGCCAAAGCAAAAAAGTAAGGGAGGCAGAGATGGTTAGTAGAATAGTTTCCTGAGGAATAGGCGGAGCCAATTTCCTGAGAAGTTCACAGGAAGTGCGGTGCATTAGAAATAAGCCAGACGTTGTACAAAAAAAACGGCGCGACCTGTGGAAGGTTAGGGAGCCGCGTAAACTAAGCAGATTTTCCACATGCTAAAATGGCACACCGGTGACCTCATCTCATGACATATTCTCTATTGCTGTTTTAAAAAAAGAAACGAATGGTAAAAAGGATATGGGGGAGTGGGGTTATTGAAGGCTGAACGAAGACGAGGTCCTACAAATACCTCGCTTAATACTTGAATTACGAAAAGAATGTATAAAGCCACAACGGTAGAACATCATTAGCTTAACAAGATTGGTTCTTTAACATTTTGCAATGTGACCCATAATAAGGGAGATATATTCAATTTACAAAACCACCTCTAAACCCTCCCCCTTAATATCACACCCCCAATTTCAGCCATATGTGATGAGTTACACAGCACACAGCCCAACAAAATATGATCTATTACACCGATACAGTTAAATATCGAGTATGCTATACAAGAAATAAATATTTTCGATTCACTTCCAAAAAAGTCTTAATTGATGTCATCACACAACATTGCATGTATCTCACAGAGTAAACTTTCAATGAAAACAATATTTGGTTTTTAGGATTAATATTAAAGATACAGACTAACTGTATAGAACAATCTTTATAGTCCCCTAAGGGAAATCTTCTAAAAAGCGACCGCTATATTGCTAACATATATATATATATATATATATATATATATATATATATATATATATATATATATGGTATCAGAGCAATAAATATATATATATATATAAACAAATTAAGCTGCCCTCTTTCTGAGGGTACCTTTATGGTCAGCCTCCTAACCTGCCAGTTTTGGTAATATTATTATTATTTCTTATTTTATTTTGTTTATATTGTACATGGGAATTTGGATAATTGAATGCAGGAAATTTGGGAGGTACCTCAGGTGAGAATGCAGCTTAATATTTCAGCTTTATTTTTTATATAAATGATGGTTCACAATATTTATAAATGATTTTAGGATAAGTGTGGACAAGTCTTTCAGGTCATCTTTGGTCAGCCCATATTCTATTAATGTCTTGACGGTTTTTTGATGGAGGACTCCTCTTGAACCAAACAGAAGCCCCATAACTGTCCAGTCTTGGATGTGGTATTTTTCAGAGAAATAGAGGCAACATGGCTCGTATATTCCTTTCTTCTCTTGATCCACCTCGTCTGCGTGATTTTGGTTCATCTCAAAACGGACAGTGGGATCCAAAATTAACCCTTTCTTTTCATTTTTCAATATCGCTACAATGTCTGCTCTTCTTGGAGTACCGTCTGCTGAATTACAAGTCACCTCTTCGAATATATCCCAATTTGGGTGCTTCTTTTCCAAGAGTTGAGCAATTTGAGCCCGGACCTTATGATGTCGTGAGTTGCGCATCTGCTCTCCCCATGGGCAGGAACCTAGGACATGGGGAAGGGTTTCAATCTCACTGCAATGCCTACAGTGGGCGTTTCCTAGGTTCCTTCCTGGGACAGAGCGAACTGGCACTAGGTTCACATTCATCTTCACCGCCGTTGTCCATTCTGATGAAGAGAGCCCTTTTTTGTCAGAAATCCACGAATTACTGGCCTGCCAGTCGTTAAACGTTTCTACGCCTTTTCCTTTAGCTGGTAAAGAGCACCATTCGCTAAAGGATTTATGGCGTAGCTCTTTTCGCAAGTTTCTGACGCTGAGATATTCGTTCTTCTCTTTTGTGATATCAAGGGCTTTTAAGCAGTCCGATATTTCAGTAGTGCAATCTCTCGTTTGAAGTACGTATGGGTTCATGTCTTTGATAAGGGCCATACATACATTTATATGTTGTAAGAAAGCCTCCCAATATGCTTTAAACAATCCCAAACCTCTAACATTTCGTGATGAATAAAACATAAAGTTAGGAGTATCTGATGGCAAACTTAATATTTCTTTTACACAGCTCCTAATATGTATATATATATATATATATATATATATATATATATATATATATATATATTCATCTCTTGGGTAGGATCGATGGGCACATTTGAGGAAATTATGCAAAAAGCGTGTAATACCCCTACCTGTCTCATAGTAACGAAGGTTTTTTGAATGTTCGATTTTCTCCTGTCTAAATCTAGACGGCTAAGTCAGCCGTTATTAACGACATTGGTCATTAGTATTATATGAAATAGCTATAAATCGAGTTATATGTGTGTATGTATGAGTGTGCGCGTGTGTATGCGTATGTGTGTATTATTTCCTAGATAGGATCGATGGACATTACAGGAAATATCTTGGAAATTGCGGCATGAGTACACAGTTTATTTCTCATGACAAAAATCTGCAAAAAAAGTATGTTTTGTACTTTAGCAATACAAAGACTGTCTACTATTAGGCAACGTACTATTATAAATGGGTTCCTATCTGCCTGAGAATATGTCGGTGTTTGCTTTGAAAGCTTTCAGCTGGACCCACGGTTACCCGCCATAAATATCAAGAAAGCCCGCGAACCGCCGCATGGGTTATTGCTGTCATTCTGCCCGCTCGTTCCCTTCTGACAGCAACTACGATTTATATTCCTACCATTTCTCCTCCTAACCCCACACATAGCTCCTCCTTGTCATAGCTGCGAATTCGAAATTTGACTATTCTTTTTTTCCGAAAAGTAGTAATTTTAGCAACTTGGGATGACTAAATTAAGGTCAATGAAATATATATATATATATATATATATATATATATATATATAATTCTAGCGTACGTGTGTATGCCACTGAACTCCTCCTAGACGGCTTGACCGATTTGATTGAATTTTTAAATACGCATTCGGGCGACGCCCCAGATGGTTTAGCGCCGCAGATCGGCCCGGCAGATGGAGCAAGTCTCCGGTCGAAGGGCGAAGGGCGAGGTTATTGGAAATGTAATGAAATGTTAATATGTTTATCTAATGTATGTCCTTAGAGTTTAAGTATGTCATCTAAATAAAGATGTTTTCAGCTGCGAGAGGTTTTCAATTTCAGACATTGTTATTTATTGTCCAAATTTATTTTACTTTGATTTGAATGTTTCAATTATTTTATTTTCTTTATTTATATTTATGTATTTGTATTATTATTGTTGAGGGTTTTGATTTATTTTTATTTTTTTGTGTACGAAATGTTTGGCGATATTTTATTTACTATTTGTTTTTAGGCGAACGTGTACATAACAAATGTTGTTTTTTGCGTTATTAAAAGAAGATTTTTTTTAAACATATAATGTTTCTTCATGGACATACAATTGAATATTTTTTAGAATGGCTATTAAGTACATAAAACAGATACATTTTCTGCGTTTGAAACTGCATTTTGGAACAGAAATGGTGAATATTACTAAGTGTATAGTAGTTTATCAACCATCATGATTCTAATGACCAATATCATTATCATATAACAGCGAATTGGGATTGAATAGTAACCACTCAACATTTCATTTAGCAAACTCGGCAATAATTCATGGATTGTCCAGAAATCTGTCATATTTAATAAAAATAAATACTCAGACAGCCTTAAAATGAAAAGCATTCTACATTCATTTATTATTCAGCCAAAATATTTCCCCAGCAACACTGCCTCATGGTTCTTAACCCTCCGTCGGGCGCAGCTAGCCTGAGAGGCCAGGAAAAAAACATACTTTTTGATACCACGCCTCATTCTGTTTCCCCTGTGAGGGGCCATTCCCAGTAATTTCCTGATTTGTGTTCATGCTTACAATCCCCTACTTTAGTCTATTGCCATCCTTCATCCAGACCGACTGGTTCCTAGGTGGCTTGTGAGGCCGACTGCGCCCAATTGCTCCTTAATTTCGAAGATGATTTTTTTTTCAAGATATCTATTGCAATCGTCCCTTTTACTAAGATTAATGCTATTCTATATGGAAGTTCGTCGATATCTTGAGAAATAAGTGCTAGTCTAACTCTGGCCTCTCAGGCCGAATGCGCCTGATCAATTTTACTTGTTTTAGTATAAGCTTCATTCTATTCTAATAAAAACAATATTTTACGTTATAAATATTATATTTGGTTTCCAAAGATCCTAGCTAAGTCTGTCCTACCAGCGTTTTAAATTAAAATTAATTAGTTGGGTAGTGGGGGCTTAAAATATGTGAGCGGCCTCTCAGGCCGGGTGCGCCCGATTTTGTTTCGTCCAGAGGTGCGCCCGACGGAGGGTTAATAATGTTGAATGAATCAAAGTCATGATTATAATTAATATTACTTAGATATTTTGAACAGTGTAGACGAGTTGATCAGAAAATATATAGTTTTTTTTATACTTCAGGTCTAAAAAATATTAAAGTCCGCTTTAGTTGCCAAATATTCAGGAAGGTATACTCCTTGAACACGAAGACTGAAAATGTAAAAATATTATGCATATTAAAGCCTTTCCAAAAAATATACCGTCATCATTCAGCCTCCAATGATTTTCCGAGCGAAGCGGATATATTATATATATATATATATATATATATATATATATATATATATATATATATATATATATATATATATTGCTCTGATACCACTCTGGCCGTCTCTAATTTTATCTTGTTACCAAACTCGATATATAAGCGTTCTGCGTAAAACTAATGCTCGAGTTCATAACGGCTAAAATCGACCCGGCGGGGGGGGGGGGGGGGTGTTTAGGGGTGTAAATTTAGATAAGTCGTTATTATAGGTTGGGTCGAGAAATTGTCTAGAACCTATCTTATTGCAATTTTAATTGCTTATCAATGTTGTTATATACGGTTTTTCGGTTATCATGAATATTAACAGAGATATTTGGATTTTTTTAGTTTTCATCCTTCAGTAAAACCCCACTCCTACTTATGTACTATTAACAAATATTGATTTCATTGATCTTTTACTCTTTAAGGTACATGCAAATGCGCTGTGTGATGAGAGCGCCATTTATGATTTTACGTTCTTAACTCGATGTCTTGACCGGTTACAGACAAATTTATATATGTATATATGAATAAATGAAGTAAACACGGGATATACGCTAAACGGGAGTCAATAATTATATTAGTACTTACATATTTAGGTGGTTTTAATAAATGAATATTATGACAAATGATGTTATGTTTTCTTCTTATATGATAGTTCAAAGTATGATTCGGATTAGTGAGGTTATAAATCTTCGTCACCCCCTCATCATTTATTTATTTTTCTTAGAAAATAACTTTGTTATTTATTTCTAATAGAAATATAAACTATAAGAACATTTCCATTATTTAATTTGTATAATGTACCTTGATGTTATTGAAACAAATATGTAATATAATAACAATTAAACGTCAATGGCAATGCCACCATGACAAAAAACAATATGCGTTTAAACTCGATATGATGTTTTCAGGGTACCACTATTATTTAATTCCATCCGGTAGATAAATTATAAAATAATGTTTCGCATCAATAATATAAGTAGAATAATGTTGAGAAGTATTGTATCATGCGGGTGCGGAAGATGACGGAGCCTTACCAGTTAATTCAGTTTACTTATTTCCCGTCTGGCATTCCTGGAAGTGATTTCCAGTGAGATTCACTAATACAAATATAATCTTTCGTGCAAAACTTTGCCTCTACTATGTGAGCTCGGATTGGCTTTTGAAAGGAAATATGTTCATTCTAGATGATATTTAATTGTTATTAATGCTACCCATGATTATGGTTTGAATTATTCAAAAACGGTGAGTCAAAATGTGTAGAGAGATTGATTAGGAAGACATTTTCTTTAATCCTTCAAACCTAAAATGTCTATTCTATTAGTCCCCAAAAGTTACCCTTCAGGGTTGGCTATTTCGGAAAATCATTACGTCTCGGAGGGAAGTGTAATTGTACACATTGAAGTATTACAATCTAAATACTATCACCATTCAGCCACAAATCAATTCTCGGGCGAAGCCGGGTATCTGGGCTAGTATATATATAAATTTGTCTGTAACCAGTCTAGCCATAGCAATTTTAGTTTAATCATTATCAAACTCGTTATATGAGCGTTTTATGTAAAAAGAAAGATCAAATTCATTAAACGCGGGGAGGGGGAGGTTATATCGGAGGAATTTTGAAAATTCGAAATACCTTCGTTATTACACGTCAGATCGAAAAAGTGTATAAAACTAATCTTATTTGCAAATTTAATGTTCTATACATATTTTCTTTATCATGAATAATAACCAAAATACATGTATTCTTTAATTTTAGGCTTCCAGTGAACCCCCTCCCTTACGCATGTTTTATTAACATTTAGCTCATATATTGTGAACCACTTCCTTCCAAGGTAAAATGACAAAGATGGTTTTAATTGAATTCTTGTGTGGAGACCGTCGTCACTGGCTGATGGTTGAGTACCGCTGGCAAGCGCTTTCGATGCGATGGCATCATCTTCAAACCTGTTGATAGTTGTACTCTACTAACAGGCTTGAAGATGATGCCATCGCATCTATAGCACAATGCCAGCGGTACTCAACCATCAGCCAGTGACGACGGTCCCCACCGAGAGGTATGACAATAGTATCATTTATATTGGCGGTCCTAACCCTTTATTTGAATTACCAGAGATGGTTTTAATTGAATTCTTGTGTGAGATACGTGAAAATAGGTAATGCGATTACTTTTATTTATTCTACACCATACAACAAATATTTAACTGTTTCATTCAAAACTAAAAATCATATTAGTTAATAGCTGAAATCGAACAAGGAACAGGGGGGCTCCAAAATTTAAAATATCTCCCTTATTCTCACTCGGATCGAAAAATGTTATAGAACCAATATTGTTGAATCTCAGGTAAGAAAAAACGCCTCGTTCCTTCACTATTCTTTATTCGTTGTGACAGAGCGCTTTCAGAGCATACGCTCCATCATCAGTGCCCTGCTCTTCACAATGATGTGACAGGAACCAAGGATTGACCCTGGGAATCCTTGGTTCCTGTCACATCATTGTGAAGAGCAGGGCACTGATGATGGAGCGTATGCTCTGAAAGCGCTCTGTCGCAACGAATAAAGAATAGTGAAGGAACGAGGCGTTTTTTCTTACCTGTGATAATAATTCCTTCACCATCCAGCACCTCAAAAATGAATATTGTTGAACTCTTGAAGCTCTACAATAGCTTGACCTTCTATACTATTTGTATTAACTAAAGTATTAATTCAGCTATTAGTATTGTCTTATTTTCAGCATTCAGTAAACCTGAAATCTGCTTAGCTTACGCAGGACACTTTTTGAAGCGATAATGTGCTGAATTTCTCTTCTATTAGTTATTTTCTAATACTTTTGAAGCACAACTAATTATTTATGATAATCCTAATGAAATTAGTTCAATCTAACAGTAATTATCTGATTCTATCAAAATAAAAATAGTCAAGGAACAAGTTAAATATTTACCATTTGTATGAAAAAATATTATCTTGTTAACAATTTCATTTGTAAACACTTGAGGTCATCAAGTCATCTGTAAGCGGCATGAAGTATTGAATTCATGTTTGCAATCGATTTCATGACCTATTTCCATTGATAAATCAGCTGATCTAAGTTTCGAATCTCACTGTAAGTATTTATAAGCTCACTGGACACCAGTTCTTCCGGCGGCTTCTTACAAACAATCGATTTGCCCATTAATAATTATTTAATGAGAAGGACTCAAGATTGTATCAACTTTCTCAATCAATACCAACCACTTCCTGGAACTTTTATTAGCTTTCCTATTGAAGGAACATCTCGCATGTCTACTTTGAATCTTGTTTGAAACAATTTATCCTCTATTTTCTTGGAACAAATCCAAATGAGTGTATTTAAGAAGTAATTACCCCAATTTCCATAGTTTTCTTTCTTTTTACTTCCATGTAAGAAGTTGGGTGAGCATCGTAATCCAAAAACATTTAGGGTTTTTGATTTAGTCTGTATCTATGTACTATGCGGTAACAGACATGTGTTTTTATACATATAAAATTTTGAACTACCTAATTTTTATGTCCTCAATGTGAAGAATAATTTTACAAAGGGCATTAAGTCACCATTTGTGGCTATAAACATCTTCTAGTATTGCTCTCAATGATAGCTGTATTGTGAACATTACTAGAATAAATATTTTTGGAGTAGTATAATAACAAACACTTCTATAAAAATGGTTGTATGATGAATTATTTACTCTATTGATGTCGCTAAATAGTATGAGACTTTTTGAATATTCTAAAATTCTAAAATTTTTATTTGCCAGGAAATTTGTTTCACACGAGATATCGCTAAAGTGTTCTTAAATATTATTTAAAATATATGCGGGACCCAATTATAATTTATATTTCATTAAAATAACCTATCACAGTCAAAAATAATTTTTAGAAAGTATTTTTTTTGTAGAGCTGTGCTATCTAACGAAGGTGTGAAAATCAAGTTACAAATGGAAGGTACTCATTATTGATTAATTTATACGTTAATTATATAAATCAATCAATGTTGAGTTAATAAGAAAAACAATAAGGGTTTGCTAATATAGTATATTAAAACATATCCATTGCTTGTTTCTAGCTTCAAGAGCTAAGGCACTAGAAGTAGGAAGTTTTCAGGGAGTTCATCGTTGCTTCTGATTCTGTCGGCGAAATATATCCTTCTGAGACGGCAGTTGGCGTGAACTGTGACCCGCATCGTCTCGATGTAACCTGTGCCGTAGGCCTGCTTCGTGAAGTCGGCAAGGTTGAATTGAATCTGCACAATCAGTGAAAACTTCAAATGGAAGGAATTAATTATGTATTTTTAAATAAAAATGAATGAATCAATGCTAAATAGACGTAATGTTGTACTGATAAATTAAAATGGAAGAGGAAAAGACTTACAATGTTCATTAATCTGTAAATGGATTTACCAAATGGCCTTCTTATTAGCAGATTTCCCATGAGGGAGAGTTTGTACTCATGACGCGATTTTTGAAACATTTCCAGGGGATGACGAAAATGATGGATGTTCAAAATTTATATATATATATATAAAATTGTAACCTCTGTCTGTACATTGATTTTTTTCGCGAAATTTCACGATAACTTTTCGTTTCACATGTCATAGACACCATAACTGCATTTTGTTTCTTTCGTGTATGTTTGTTTGTTTGTTTGTTACCTTTTCACGCATAAACGGCTGAACCGAAATTTATGAAACTTGGTATGTATATTACTACTAGCCCAACTTAGACTTTAGGCTATATTAATATTCTCTAAGACAAACAGGAGTGGGGGTTATAAGGGAGGCACGAAATTAAAAATAGCGACATTTCGTTTCCTATTGGTTTTTTGGCAAATAGGAACATAACAAAAGTTGTTTATTTTGTTATTTAGAGTAACTTTTGTTATAGACACTTTTTTCGTATACCGAATAATAAACGAGATATAAGCTAAAATCTATAGCGGAAGTGAACAATTTTATTTGGGACAAAAACCCAACCGAAATGAATATAACTCGGTATGTGTATTAGCACTAACGCTTTCATTATAACAATCCTTACCAATATTTCTAGGGACGGGCAGGAGTGGGGGTTATAAGGAAGGCCTGAAATTAATAATAATAATGATTTTTTTCCTATTTTCGGCAAATATGTACATAACAAAAGTTGTTTATTTTGTTATTTGGAGTAATGTTTGTTATATACACTTTTTTCGTATAACGAAGTATAAAGGCGTTATACGCTAAGAATTAATAGCGGAAGTGAACAATTTTATTTGGCACAAAAGACTCAACCGAACTAAATAAAAACACTCAGTATGTGTATTAGCACTTACGCTTTCATTATAACAAGCCATACCAAAATTTCTAGGGACGGGCAAGAGTGGGGGTTATAAGGGAGACCTGAAATTAAAAATAGTGATATTTCGTTTCCTATCGGGGTTTCGGCAAATACGCACTTAACCAAAGTTGTTTATTTTGTTATTTAGAGAAATTTGCTCAACAATTCTTTTCAATATGAACTACCTGGTACCTCACCTGGAAAAATTAATTCAAAGTATTATATTATAATATTTTGTCCTTAATAATTTAAATCTATGCATAATGCACAGGAAACGGAAAAAATATGGCAATATGGAGGACAGTGAAGTCTTACATAAAAAAATAATTTTATTCTTAACAAATCCACAGCAACGACGGGTATAAACCCTAAACACTGGGAAGGGTAAATGGCAAAATATTGTGCAAAGTAAAGCCTTGCCAAAATAATACCATCGCCATCCAGCCTCAAATGAATTCCCGGGCGAAGCCGGGTATCTGAGCTAGTATATATATATATATATATATATATATATATATATATATATATATATATATATATAAAATTGTAACCTCTGTCTCTAGAGTGATTTTTTTCGCGAGATTTCACGATACCTTTCCTTTCACATGTCATAGACACCATAACTGCATTTTGTTTCTTTGGTGTCTGTTTGTTTATTTGTTTGTTTGTTTGTTTGTTACCTTTTCACGCATAAACGGCTGAACCGAATTTTATGAAACTTGGTATGTATATTACTACTAACCCAACTTAGACTTTAGGCTATATTAATATTCTCTGAGACGAACAAGAGTGGGGGTTATAAGGGAGGCCTGAAATTAAAAATAGCGATATTTCGTTTCCTATTGGTTTTTCGGCAAATATGCACATAACAAAAGTTGTTTACTTTATTTAGAGTCACTTTTGTTATATACACTTTTTTCGTATACCCAATTATAAACGAGATATACGCTAAAACCTATAGCGGAAGTGAACAATTTTTTTTGGGACAAAAGACTAAACCGAAATAAATAAAACTCGGATATGTACTAGCACAAACGCTTTCATTATAACAAGCCATGCCAACATTTCTAGGGACGGGCAGGAGTGGGGATTATAAGGGAGGCCAGAAATTAAAAATAGCGGTATTTCGTTTCCTATTCGTTTTTCGGCAAATATGAACGTTGCAAAAGTTGTTTATTTTGTTATTTAGAGTAACTTTTGTGATATTCATTTTTGTCATTTAACAAGTTTTAAACGAGATATACACTATAAACTAAAGCGAGAGTAAACTATTTCATTGGGCGCTAACGATTAAACCGAACTTAAAAAAAAACTCGGTATATCAATTAGAGTTAATTCTTCCATGATTAAAGCTATATTAAAATTTTTAGGTTAGAACGGGAGTGGGGGTTATAAGGGAGGCCTGAAATAAAAATTCGGGATATTTCATTGTCTATTTGTTTTTCGAAAAACGTGCGCATAACAAAAGTTGTTTACTTTGTTATTTAGAGTAACTTTTGTTTTATACATTTCTCCAGAACAATGTATGGAGCAAGTAATTTGAGTAGAAATATTGATATGCTCAACAATTCATTTCAATTTGAACAATGAGGTACCTCACCTGGAAAAATTAATTCAAATCTATGTTAATATTTTGTCCTTAATAACTGAAATCAATGCATTATGCACAGGAGACGGGAAATATGACAATTTGGAGGGCAGTGAAGACTTACATAAAAAAATAATTTTATTGTTATCCAATGCCAACAAGGGGTATTAACCCTCATCACTGCGAAGGGTAAATGTCAAAATATTGTGCACAATAAAGCCGTGCCAAAAAAATTCCATCAAAATACAGCCACAAATTATTTCCCGGGCGAATCCGGGTACCTTATCTAGTATCTATATATATATATATATATATATATATATATATATATATATATATATATATATATAAAATTGTAACCTCTGTCTGTACATTGATATTTTCCGCGAAATTTCACGATAACTTTTCTTTTAACATGTCATTGACACCATAACTGCATTTTGTTTTTATGGTGTCTGTTTGTTTGTTTATTTGTTTGTTTGATTGTTTGTTACCTTTTCACGTAGAAACGGCTGAACCGAATTTTATGAAACTTAGTATGTATATTACTACTAACCCAACTTAGACTTTAGGCTATATTAATATTCTCTGGGACGAATAGGAGTGGGGGTTATAAGGGAAGCCATACATTAAAAATAGCTATATTCCGTTTCCTATTGGTTTTTCGGCAAATATGTTCATAGCAAAAGTTGTTTATTTTGTTGTTTAGAGAAACTTTTGTTATATACACTTTTTTCGTATACCGAATTATAAACGAGATATACGCTGAAACCTATAGCGGAAGTGAATAATTTTATCTGGGACAAAAGACCCAACCGAAATAAATAAAACTCGGTATATGTATTAGCACTAACGCTTTTATTATAACAAGCCATACCAACATTTCTAGGGACGGGCAGGAGTGGGGGTTATGAGGGAAGCCAGAAATTAAAAATAGCGATATTTCGTTTCCTATTGGGTTTTCGGCCAATATGAACATAACAAAAGTTGTTTATTTTTTAATTTAGAGTAACTTTTGTTATATACACTATCGTCGTATACCGAAGTATAAAGGTGTTATACGCTAAAAATTATAGCGGGAGTCAACAATTTTATTTGGCACAAAAGACTCAACCGAACTAAACCAAACTCGGTATGTGAATTAGTACTAACGCCTTCCTTATAATAAGCCATACTAACATTTCTAGGGACGGGCAGGAGTGGGGGTTATAAGGGAGGCCTGAAATTAATAATAGTGATTTCCTATTGGGGTTTCACCAAATATGCACATAAAAAAAGTTGTTTATTTTGTTATTTAGAGAAATTTCCTCAACACTTCATTTCAATATGAACTACCAGGTACCTCACCTTAAAAAATTAATTCAAATGTATGTCAATATTTTCTCCTTAATAATTCAAATCTATGCATAATACACAGGAAACGGGAAATATGACAATATGCAGGACAGTGAAGTCTTACAAAAAAATTAATTTCATTATTAACAAATCCACAGAAACGACGGGTGTTAACCCTAAACACTGGGACGGCTAAATGTCGTGAAAAGTAAAGCCTTGCCAAAAATATACCATCACCATTCAGCCTCAAGTGAATTCCCGAGCGAAGCCGGGTATCTGAGCTAGTATATATATATATATATATATATATATATATATATATATATATATATATATATATATTCGGCATTGTGAATATTAACATTGATATGAGGACTTTATAGTATTCGTTTTTCAGTAAACTTCCTTTCCTACTTTGTCATAAAAACAATAAGCTGTTATATCATGAACAACTCCATTTCTAGGTTAAATAACAAATATGATTTCATCGAACTATTACATTGTGAGATAAATGCAAATGCGTTATGTGATGTCGTCATCGATTATGATTTTTCGTTATTTTCACGAAAATGAGTACTTTATTTTCACCATACTCCATATTATTAAACCGTTTCATGCAACTCTAAAGATCGTATTTGTTATTGACTGAAATTGGATCTGGAATATCGTGGTTTAGAAGATGGATACGAAAATTCAAGATATGTCATTTTTATCTCAATCACTCAAATTTTAGTAATCCAAGAACGGAAGAAGGCATTTTCATATATCTTGCAAAATAAAAGTTCAATGGAAACCATTTTTGGTATTTAAACTCTGAATGAAGCGGTCCATCATACTGTATTTAAATAGTTATATATAGCCTCATGTAGTTTTATATATATATATATATATATATATATATATATATATATATATATATATAGTTTTGAACGGACCTCATTTTCGTCATCCCCTTGGGTAGGATCGATGGACAATTGAAGAAATTTTTCCGAAAATGGCGTCATGAGTACGACATCGATAGCTGATTTTCCTTCCTAGGGGAATATGCTAAAAATATGAGGAAATCCTCGTAAATAAAACTAAATTTAAATGTTTTAAATTGAGTATAATGAATACCTGATTCCATGCGGGGTTCAGACCAAGCGGCATATTACAACAGAAGTCTTTAATTCTAGTAGCTCTCTGGTAGTTGGATATCCGAAAGCGACGCTTCATCTGCCGATCGTCCAGGACCTAACAAAGTAATTATGCAATAAATTGAAGTAGCAATACATAAAAAATTCTTCATAAATGTTTTATTTACATGGAGCCCTTTGAACGAAAGGGATATCTGGTTAATATGCAGACTACGCAATCCTTTTATCGGATTCCCAGAGCCTCTGCAGGTCGCTGTGGTGCAGCAGAGCATACCTATAACGGGCAATGGAGATGGAAATGGTTTCACGTCACATAAATGCTACTGTAAGAGTGGTAACAGACAGGTATATTGTTGTGAAAACTACGTACATGTAAAATTAAACAGAGTTAATCACACATTTTAAGAAGTACGAAGTAGGTGAAAGGAGCCGACCGATGGTATAGTTCGTTTTCGGCTATACCCTTCCGGGATCTATATGTCTTGACAGTTATCTTTGATGTTTTCCGCCAAGCTGTAAAAGGGGCCCAGCCCGCCCCGAGTTTAATTTAGTTTGTTCTCAGCTCTCTTCAAGTGATTAACAGTGCAGTTTTAGTGAACAGTGCGTTTTAGTTGCTGTAAAGTTTTTTAAGTGAAGAGCAGTGTTGTGCAGTTTTTATGTGAAGAACAGTATAGTGCCGTGTCTATGCAGTACCGTTATCTCTGTGAAGATCAGTGCAGTGCAGTGTTTTTGTGAACTTCAGTGATCACGAGCGAGTTATTGGACTGTGCAATAAGAAGAACAGTGAAGCTATCAGTGCATACTGTGAGTAGTAGTTAAGAATAAGTAGCCAAGTGTGGAGTGCATTGTTAAATAAATTGTGCAGTGATAAAAACTCTAAAGCTTGTGTGTTTAATTCTGCAATTCAAAAGAACTCTAATAAACAACGTATATTACTGATTTTGTAATGGACGTTACAGTATATATGAACGGATCTCGACATTTGGAGTTTTTGGAGGTCGTGAGTACAACCTCAATTGCTCTTTACCTCTCTTAGTTGATACTGTGTTTCATACAAAAGATAAACGTTTATTTTGTTCCATTGAAAGTTTACTGTATGAGATACATGCAATTATATTGTGACGATGACGTCATCAAGTAAGGTTTTAGCAGATTTCCCTTAAGGGAAATCAGCTATTGAGGTTGTACTCATGACGGAATTTTCGAAATTTTTCTTCAAATGTCCATCGATCCTATCCAGGAGATGACGAAAATGATGTCCGTTCAAAACTGTATATATATATATATATATATATATATATATATATATATATATATATATATATATATTTGTCTGTTACCGCTCTAGCGGTCGCAATTTTTGTTTGATCGTTACCAAACTCGATATTTAGTTTTTTTATGTAAAAAGAAAGATCAAGTTCGTAAACGGCTGAAATCGGACCAGTGGGAGGGGGGGTTTAGTGGGGAGGATTTTCGAAAATTCGAAATATCTCCGTTACTATATGTCGGACCGAAAAATTGTACAGAATCAACCTTATTGCAAATTAAATTTACTATAAATATTGTTATATACATTTATTCTCTATCTTGAATATTAACCGAGATATTTGCATTTGTATTCTGCGTGTGGTCATCAGTAGGCTGTTCGGACTTTCCACCGAGAGCTCTGGCGGCCGTTTCCATAACTATTCGTCCCTCGTGAATACGTTTAGAGGTTAGGTTAATTGTTTTTTGGGGCTAGAAACTACTGGGTTGTTACGCCCTAAATAATGTTTTAGGTTTAGAGGTTTCTTACTACTACAGTTGTTATTAGGCAGATTTCTCTATTGTAAAACTTCACGTGGGAAATCTGCTTAGTTTACGCAGCCCCTGCGTGACGGACTTTTTTCGTTCTTTACTTGATAATGTTTATTTGATCTCTACCATACTGGATATTCAGCCATTTCAGTCAAGGGTCATATTTGTCATATATTGACTGAAATCGGATTTGGAATGGTGGGGGATTCGGAAATTCAAAATATCTCTTTTATTGTGACTCGGATCTTAAACTGTTAAAGAGCCAAACTTGTTAAACTATTGATGTTCTATAATTGTTATTCTATACACTAGCTGAGATAGCCGGCTTCGCCCGGGAATTCATTTGAGGCTGAATGGTGATGGTATTTTTTAGCAGGCTTTACATTGCACAATATTTTGACATTTACCCGTCCCAGTGTTTAGGATTGATACCCTTCTTTGCCGTGGATTTGCTAATAATAGAATATTTGTTCGATAGGGCTTCACAGTCTTTGATATTTTTATATGTCCCGTCTCTTATACATGTAAATATGGTGAATTTTTATTTCAGGCCTCCCTTTTAACCCCCCTCCCGTTCGAACCAAAAAATTTTAATATAACTTATAATCATGGAAGAAATAACGCTAATTGACATACCGAGTTTTGTTAAGTTCGGTTCAGCCGTTAGTCCCCGCTAAAGTTTTAACGTATAACACTTATAAACAACTTTTGTTATGTGCATATTTACCGAAACACCAATAGAAAACGAAATATCGCTATTTTTAATTTCAGGCCACCCTTATAACCCCATTCCTGTTCGTCTCAGAGAAAATTAATATAGCCTAAATTCTAATTTGGTTTAGTAGTAATATACATACCAAGTTTCATAAAATTCGGTTCAGCCGTTTATGCGTGAAAAGGTAACAAACAAACAAACATACACGAAAGAAACAAAATGCAGATATGGTGTCTATGACATGTGAAACGAAAAGTTATCGTGAAATTTCGCGAAAAAAATCAATGTACAGACAGAGGTTACAATTTTATATATATATAGATATATATATATATGATTATTCGTAGCTGAAGCAGTAGGCGAGTTATTCGTAATTGCTTGTTTCCATCCTTCAGTAACCCCCCACTAACACTCTTGCGAAATCTCCTTGGTTTGCACAGCCTCTTCGTGAAGGGCGTTTTTCGTCATCTACTGACAAGGATTGATGGACATTTGTGGAAATTTGTCGAAAATGAGTACGACCTCACTAGCTGCTAAAATCCACTGTATTCGCTTTCTTTATGTCAGTGCACCAAATTTGACTTATAATACCAAAACCATCCCCAGTAAACTAACCTTATACCGTATCAGTATTTAATAATAGAAATATACAATATGCATTTTTTTTTAAATCGCTATTTACCACAACTTCAAAAGAGAAATACTTCTTTAAATTTTTAACTATCATAACCATGTACGGCAGCTTGATACCCAGCGATTCATTTGGACATTCTGGAGAAGTTATGTATGTGTTGATGATGTTGGCACTCATCAGTTCTACCACTAATGACTTGATAGTTTCATCCGTAATTCGCCGAATGTATCCATTTTGAACCTACGAAAAAAAAAAAAAAGGATACCAAATAAATATCGTACAACTTCTAAATGATTCTAAAACATTGTTCGCCATCCTTGTCAATTGTAGCCTATTTAAAAAAAAAAAAAAAAAAAAAAAAACTATTGAATTGGAAATTTGCAGAATATTTGAACATTAAAGCAACACATGTTGACTTTTTCACAACAAAATTATTTACAGGACATGTCCTGGCCATGGCTCAATCAAAGTGTACCTAAACAGATTTAAACTGACTAATAACCCATTATGCCCATGTGATTTTACTACTGAACTAACTTACACCCATCTCTTACATGACTGTACACTGCTTTCAAACGAAAGGTACCTTTTAAGAGAAACAGTTATGGATATAATAACCCATGGCCTGTTGTGGATAGAATTTTATTCTATAAATCAAATAAAGCACTCAGGAAACTTGCGGAAGTGTTATATCAGAAAATATTTTTTTCTCAAATCATCAATTTTTGTTTGATTGTTACATAAACAAATAAATATATATATATATATATATATATATATATATATATATATATATATATATATACACATTTTATGTAAAACTCAAGATCAAGTTCGTTAATGGCTGAAATCCGACCAGAGGGGAATTTCAAAAATCCTTCATTACTCCGTTATGATGCGTAAAGTTGAAATATTGTATAGAACCAATCTTATGGCAAATGAAATCTTATATAAATGTTGTTTTATTTTATTTATTTATTAACATCCACTTTCTTTTTTTGCAACTGAGGCTTATCGGGACGGGTTATCTAGAGGTTACCACCCTCTTCTAGCCAGGGTGGGACTAACGATTTTATTTAATGAAATTCGCCTCTAAAATAATAATTCCTTTGCCAAGCGAGAATCCATTTCGCCACTCTAGGTTTGCAGTGTGAAATAAATGGTGTTATGTACGTTTTTTTTTTTTTTTTTCAATTTCTTGATTATTAAACGAGATATTTTTTTTTTGTTTTTTTTGTTTTCGGCCTTTAGTAAACCCCCTCTTACTCGTCATATTAACAATAAGCGGTACTTTCCTGTTATCTGGTACCTGCGAAAAAATTCTTTCCTGTTATCTGGTACCTGTGAAAAAATTAATCAAACAATAACAACAAACATTGATTAATCAAATTAATCAAACAAAAACAACAAACATTTATTACTCAAATTAATCAAACAATAACAACAAACAATGATTACATCTGAGTTTCGGGTGGCCAGAAGTCCCGAATTGCTTCTAAAACATCGCAATCACCGACCAGCTTGCGCCACATAAACTCTGCCAAATAAGACTCTAAATGATGACGTGCAGTGCCTCGGTGCTTCTTGTTGCGCCACTTCGCTGATCCCCACATGCGTTCGACGGTCTGAGTATGGGCTCCGGACTCTGGATCGACGAAGTTGTACTTGTGGTTGACCTTCAAGTGCTCGAAACCGGCCTTCTCCAGCTCTTTGGTCTTGTACGCACGCCAACAGTCGGAGTAGATCGTGCTGCCCCTCTTGATGTGCTTCTTGATCTCCTTCATGAGCGTCTTGGCACTACGATCTGGAACTTGAACAAGGAAGCACTCGCCTGTCTCTCGACACAGTCCACCGAAGATCCACTGTTGCGGCAACACCCGACCTGCATTGTTCTTGCGCTTCGTGAACATCGACTCATCAATCTCAACAATCATGTCTTCACCGCCGATCTTCTGCTGCGGACGTTGGCTCAACCGCTCGGCAACAGCTTCAAGCATGTAAGCGTTCCAATCAACGGCTGTGTTCTTGTTCATGTCCAGTTGCTTGTCGCACCACTTGATCGAAGTCAATTCTATGGCCCAGGAATAGAAGAAGCGGACGGCTGTGACGAATGACAAGCGTGAGCCCACAAACCAATTACCGTTACGGATGGCGACCTTCTTGCGGCAAGAGTTGACGTTGCATTTCCAGTAGATGCTTGTGCTGAAGTAAAGCTTCATCTTATGATTGTTCGGACAAATTCGTTCGGCTGGCAAGATACCCTTTTCTTGGAGGAACGCGACGGCCTCCTCTTCGGTACGTGGCAAGTCAAAAATCTTCATGCTAAGCAACAAATAATCAAAATATCGGCTGGTTCCTATAAACAGCTCGGTACGTGGCAAGTCAAAAATCTACATGCTAAGCAACAAATAATCAAAATATCGGCTGGTTCCTATAAACAGCTCGGTACGTGGCAAGTCAAAAATCTACATGCTAAGCAACAAATAATCAAAATATCAGCTGGTTCCTATAAACAGCTGATTTAAAACATTCAGCAAGCTACATAAACAGGGTGGAGAAAGACAAAAAAAAGTTAGTTTGCAGGTACCAGATAACAGGAAAGAATTTTTTCGCAGGTACCAGATAACAGGAAAGTACCCAATAAGCTGCTATATTAAGAAGCACATTATTTGAAGACTAAATACCAAATATTGTTCTCATCGAACTAATAAGTTTTGACATAAACGAAAATACGTAACGCACGTGAGAAACCTGCTTAGTTTACGCAGCGGACGTTGTCTTCTAGGAAGGATGGTTGGGAATTTGAAGAAATTTTTGAAGTCAGCGATTAAAAATTATTAAATACATCATACATATTATTGCAGGTTATATTATTATACAAATCTCATAGACAAGAACGAATACCTACTAACTGTGTTACATTCTCTCACCTGCTTCGCCCATGTAGCCAGAGGTTTGCTTCCACAGCTGAAGAATATGGAAGTTAGTCCAGTAGATGTCGCTTTCTTATACATATTTCTAGTTTATTCCTCCATCAAAGTATCGATAATCCTCCAGTTTATACAATATTTTATCATCTACACATTTCTATGGTGACCTTTTCTAAATTAACCTTACGAAACATCTGAGACGCTCATGAGTAATAAATAGCATTTAATATAATTAAGTCATTAATTCTAGTATATATAGCCTGACAAATAGTAATTTATTTAGTGACGGACTCATTAAATAAAATCCTTAGTCCCATCCTGACTCGAAAAGCTTGGTAACCTGTAGATAACCTGTCACAATAAGCCATAGTAGCAAAACGTGGACTTAACTAAATAATAATATATTCTAGGAGTATTATTTCTGTTAAGACTATATAGGTTGTACTCATTTCAAAAAATGTTCTCAAATGGCCATCAACCTTTCCCAGTAACGATGAAAATGTGGTTCGTTCAAAATTATATATATCCATTATTTAACCCAGGAATAAAGTTCGGGATATAAGAGCTTATTGTTAATATGACATGAGTAGGTGAGAGGATTTACTTAAGGCCGGAAAATAAAATATGAAAATTTCTCGGTTAATATCCAATATAGAGAAAACAGGTAAATAACATTTATCGAAAATTAAATTTTCAATAAGACTGATTCTATACACTTTTTCGATCCGACGCATAACACCGTAGATATTTCGAAATCCCCCTCCCACTGGTCCGATTTTAGCCGTTAGATGATAGATGATTTGAGGATAAGTGTGGATAAGTCCTTCAGATTATCTTTTGTCAGCTCATATCCTATTAATATCTTCACCGTTTTTTGATGGAGGACTCCATCTTTTTAAATATATATAGGGTAGAATCTATGGACATTTGAAGACAACCTCCCTAAGGATAATCTGCAGTCCCTGACTATTCAACGTGTGCAGAGTTAAAGCTGGAGGTGTTCTGATTACTTCCCCGGCTTCCAGTCCTTAAGTACCTGCCCAGACGGCAGGGAAGGGTCAGAGGAGGGGGAAGCCATGTGTTATTATAGGCTGACAGATTCAGCCTATAATAACACATGCACGAGTGAAATATGTTTAACGTAAGTAGCGCCTGAGTAACGGACGTAAATATTCCAGACTAACTCATGTGAGTTATCAGATATTCGAGAAATTCGGAAATTAATTAGTAGTATTAACCAAATGACGTCATTGTCCCCATTATAGTTAGGATGCTCCTTTCATTTTCGTCTCTGGCATATTTAATTTAGATGGCATATTTAATTAAGATGGCATATTTAATTAAGATGGCATATTTAATTAAGATGGCATATTTAATTAAGATGGCATATTTAATTAAGATGGCATATTTAATAATAAGATTAGTAGCGCAATTGCTGAATGGTCTGATTAAGAACTGCATGTCCTTGTGACATAATTTATTCCCTTGTTCGGTACTGTGAAAATCAGGTTTAACAGTTCAAGAGATCAATTATCTGGTGTGGTCTGTAAATACTACATACACACATATATATATATATATATATATATATATATACATACAGATTTCAATGGACCACATTTTCGCCATCTCTTGGGTACAATCGATGGGCATTTGAGGATTTTTTTTTCAAAAAACGCATCTTGAGTACAACCTCAATAGCTGATTTCCCATAAGGAAAATCTGCTAAAAAACAGTAATCAGACAACTGTTAAGACAGGTCATGTTTAACAACTTATTCTTTGTTAAAGCTCAGTAGGAATTTTATTTTCATATATTTGAAAAAAAAGCTATTGGCAATACATATTATAAACTGATTCAATTTCACTGGAACTTCAAAAGCAGAAGTATTGTTCAAATAAACTATTTAATTTTCAATATCAATATAATCAGTCACTGCCTTCTTTAGCAAGAGCTACATTTGTATATAAGTGATGAGAAAATACATTATTTTAAAACTGAAACATAAATATATTGATGACAAGCATAAAACCACTTTCATTACGAATAAATAAAATAACTTAATTATGATATTCCTTGGATTTCATTAAAGTTTTATTTTGTGTGTGTGTGTGTGTGTGTGTTTTGTGCTATTGTGTTAATATTTGGCTGCTTCTTAAGGTGAATTTGTGGTTTTAGATTTCATAACCAATACACAGCTTTACGACGCCTGGTCCAGTAAGGAAACAAACATCGGATAGGATGTTTTACTTCATAGAATCGTGCTAGAATATAATTTATAGTTATGTTCTGATAAAGTCAAGTAGAATAACAGAAAATTGGTACAATTGTTTTGCCTGGGTATTCAAAAAAAAAGTGGAACCTCTGTTATTGGTTTTTCAGTAACGTTCGAAACAAAATAGGAAGACTAGTTGAATAAAAGCATTAAGCTTCCCGAAAACGTTTTTCAAATATGTAAAAGAAATAATAATCAATCAGGCTCATTTTGAAAGTAGTTTCTAGTAGTAAATCAATTCATATGCCGAAACTCGCTGAATTAGTTTGTGAACCTAAAGATTTAAGTTTGAGGCATTATTCATAGTATTTATATGCCAGTATCTTTACATAAATTGCTATTACATGGACCTGATATTCATCTTTTTTTCATTAAACCAATTTGGTAATTATCAGAAGAAACAATGGAGGGCTAACATAAAGGCATAAGGTATCTCAGAAAACACAGTAGAAGGAAAACTTCTCGTATTGATACAAATGTGGATTTAATGAAAATGCTCCTCCTTTCGTCAGATCCAAGAACGGTTTGGTCAGCTTTAAGAAAGGTTAGAGAAACTAGAAATCCAGAACAGAAATAACAATTGAAGAAAACGTTTTATCATGCCTAATTTTAAATAAAAACGACAGTATTTGTTTACAATCTAGTGAGGAGGAATACGGTTTTTTATTTCTAGTTTTCTGTATATATTTTGTATAAGCTCGTAAATGTCACGTGTAAGTTTCCATTTACATTTTATGTAAGTGAAAACATTTTTTTTTCATCCACGTTTGTGTCGTTTAGAAACCTAAAAAAATAATAATCCTTATCAAGAAAAAAATACAATTTTTGAATCCTTACGTTATATACTCGTGACACTGTGAAGTTACTCCGCGACATCGTCCAGCTTTGGGTAACTCTATTTATAATTACATTTGTATTTCACAAAAAATTCTAGAAGCGTTATTTTAAATAATAACGAGTTTCTTTTTATTATGATTTAATAATCGTCTTTAAACAGGTGGCCTCCCGAGAATGTTAGCATATATTACAAAACTCCTTTGTACGACTTGAGCAAATCGACTAAAGCTACATTTCCTGCTTCAACGGCCCAGAAAAGCGGCGTTCTTTTGGCAGAGTCTCTTGCGTTGACGTCAGCTCCTACTTTGAGAAGGACGAGAGCTACCTTCAGCTGGCCGTTCGCCACAGCCCAGTGCAGCGGTGTCATGGCGTGTTTGGTCGTTGCGCTAACTTTCAGACCGTTTTTTATGAGCCACTCTACTGCTTCGACCTGCCCGTGCCAGGCGGCGTAGTGGAGCAGCGACCTGCCGTACGTGTCTGTGATGAGTATGTCGGCCCCGTTGCCTTCCAGCAACTCCATGACTACTGTGTAGCCCTTCTTGGCCGCCCTGAACAGCGGTGTCTGCTTCCTCCCGTCCAGGCTGTCCAGGTCAGCTTTCAGCTCGATCAACAGCTCTATCGTCTCGACCCCAGCAATGGCAGCAGCTATGTGCAGAAGGGACTCGTCCTTCTTGTTCTTCCTGTTGATCTGCGCACCCGCCGCGTGTAACGCTCTTATTATATCCAGACTTTCTCTCTCGACAGCAATCTGCATCGGTGTCACACCCGCCTTGTTCTCGACATCTATAATAGCGCCTCTCCTTATTATATAATTGACGGCTTCCAGGTTGTTCCGCATGACGGCCAAGTGGAGAGCTGTGTCTCCGGTCTTTTCGTTGATGGCATCTGCCTCTGCTGCCAATTCCCTGATGATATCCGATCCTCGCCTATCCGGCTCGTTAGGAAACACAAATTTGTATGTTGCCATCTCTTTCGAAATGAACTCTCCGCTAAGTTGCCTCAAATAAAGCTGAAACACACATTTTACACAAACATTAATTTTTAATAATAACAAGATAATCACCATCTAATAATATATATTATTTTTGTTTAGCATTGTTTTTTTTTTTTTTTGTTTTTTTTCGGGTTGCCAGGATATACTTTTGTTTTGCTTACTGATATGACCATTGGTTTAATGACACTATAGCTCACCAGACCTTCCCAAAAATGATATATTAACGTTCAATTTTTGCTACTAAGGCTAATTGGGACGGGTTATCTACAGGTTACCACCATTTCCTAGCCACTGAGACTAAGGATTTTATTTAATGGATTCTGTCACTAAATGAATTCCTTTGCCCAAGCCAGAATCGAACTCGCCACTCTAGGTTTAGCATGCGAGATTAAGGTCAACACTTAACTCACATGGCTAACCTGAGCCCCAAAATAAAGTTGTGACTAATGACAGTGCCAGTGTGCTAGTATTTTTAGGTTAAAATAAACTCTATTGATCTCACAGATTAAATGTGCCTGTCAGAATGATAAGTAACCACATGTAATGCATTATGCAAAAATACTAGCCTTAGAACATTGACATGTCATATTTAAAACTGTAACTAACACCTAATTGTGAACCTCCTATTATGATTAAAATTAACTATAATAAGTGACCAGGGAGCGGGGAGGGGGGGATAAAAATTCCTGTAAACTTGTTAGAGATGAGGAAGATTTGTAAAGGACCTTTATCTTTTTACTCTCACGATGAGAACTGTAAAATATAGCCTATGACATCTTTTGATCTCATGTATTCAAATGGAAAAATCCTATGTAACTTTTAAATTTAAAATTATTTATTAACATCCACTTTTTGCAACTAAAGCTAATTGGGACGGGTTATTTACAGGTTACCACCTTTTCTGGCCAGGGTGGGACTAGGGATTTTATTTAATGAATTCCGTCACTAAATAAATTCCTTTGCCCAGGCAGGAATCGAACTAGCCACTCTAGGTTTACCAAGTGAGATTAAGGTCAACACTTTAACTCACGTGGCTAACCTGAGCCCTATGTAACTTACAAATTAAATATTTTTAAAAAGAAGTGCAGCAAAACAATTTTGTATATTCAACTTAATAGAAGTACAAGAAAATTATTTGTTCCCAACATCATATATTTTATTTCATATACTCTTTTCTTCCTTAGCAGCAATATTTTTACTTTTGCTCTCTTTAAATACACAATACTTAGATAGTTTATAATAGATAAATTAAATAAATAAAATTTGGTGTGTTAAGAAGGGTTCATAGCGAGCACTACTAGTGCAGAAGTCTGGCATACCACTAAACCCACCTTGCCCATAACTATATTGTGAAGCAACCCTAAATAAGTTGTTGATGTATTTTTGTAAAACTTGACTTATTGCGAAGAAGGTTGACAGTATGATCCAAGTTTCTTACATATGTTAATAACTCCCTATTTATTTGTTAATAGAGACATTTTTACTCTGTTACACCAATGTATTTACAAAATTGTGTTTTATTGTTCCAATGAATCGATTTTTTAAACTTTATATTTATATTAAACCTTAGAATTACACAATACTTGAGCTATATAATTTCTTTTTTGAAGCGTTGTAAATTTTTAAAGTAATAAAAAAAATCTTCAGGTCTCACCAACACTCTTTATGATTATGGAGCAAATGTTTCATCCTTCTCGCATTTCCGATGCTAAAAATACATGGTAATTAAAATTAGTAATTACTACCCATCATACTTAAGACATTTATGATTTCCCTAGAAACTAAGGGTACCAACCTGATTCTAAAATTATTTAGAGGAATAATTTTCTAATCAGGTTGGTACTCTTAGTTTCTAAGGAAATTATAAATGCCTTCAGTATGAGAGATAATAATTACTAATTAGAATTACTCAGTATTTTAGCATAATAAATGCCCAGAAGGGCAAAACATTTTCTGTAAAAAATCAAGAGTGTTTATTTATTCATATATTTCGGACCTTCGTAAGGAAGGCGATATTGCTAGAAAAAAAACAATAAAAACATAAACTAAATAGAAAACAACTAATAGAATAGAAATACAACAAAAAATATTTTTAAAAAACACGAAATACAAAAATGAAAAGAGGTAAGAACGTAGTCCGAAAAATATAAAAACAATAAAACAAAACGCCAAACCAGAAAACAACGAAGAGTGTTTTTAAAACCAGAACATCTTATTATTGCCTTAACTACTTTTATTGGTCTCCAAAAGGAAAAGGTGCAATTGTTCTTCATTTTGTTTCCTTTCTCTAATTAGTCCATCACATTTCCATCAAATGAGAATTATTTTTCATCAAATACCATTTCTCTTCTACACTCAGGTTTTCCTAGTTCTGTTGGAAACACTGGCTCCAGCAAATAATAAAAAGAGATAAAAAAAGTATATATAATATAAAAGTGTATTTAGAAACTGAACAGCATATTTATACCTACGCCAGGAGATGGTGTTGGAGTCAAGTCCTTCGGGAATGGTGACTCGGGTACACTCTTATCTTTAGGTGATGGCTCCTGTAAAAATAGGAAATAACATTCAACTTTAGCTGTCACATATAAAAATGGAATAGTGTTCCTGAAAAATTTATGAGTGTTTTTTTATATGATTCTGTTTTACATTTATCTCATTGCAATTACTAAAGATAGCGGATAGCATATTCCTTACTGCATAATAACATACAAACATCAAAATAACAAAACTTAAAGATTCCAGAACAATTCAAATATTATAGCCTCCCAAAAAGTGAGCGTACCTTCTAAAAATAAAAAAAAAATGTTGGCAAAACAATGAAAACTATTATTATATAAAAATTAATTAAACGTTTCTTTCAGATACATTCAGCACACAAGTTGATGAGATTTAATTGATAACTTGCTTGTATGCAGTAAAGAAAGTATTTTAGTCTCAAAAATGTTTCGGTTTCATATTTCACCGGAATAATTTTAAAAATATATCTTGCGTAATTCATATATATTGACCATTATTTAAAACAATTTTTTCCCAACTTTCCAGTAACTGTATAATGCCATGTTCATAGAATTTCTGGGGTTTATTGTTATAAAACTGATCCTAGTGGTTATTGATGTCCTCTTCTTTTTGGAATTTCTTTCCATTCATGCAGTTCTGCAAAGAGCGGAATAAGTGGTAGTCACTTGGAGCTAGTGCATAGTGATGATTTTGAGGGGCTATCGTTTTGTCATTTCCTTGGTAGAATTGATGGACATTTCAAGAAATTTTTCGAAAATCGTGTCATGAGTAAACCTCAATAGCTGATTTCCCTCAAGGGAAATCTGGCAAAATAATGAACAAACCTATGCGGAAAACTCACACTATATTTAAAGTTATTAATAATTCATCAATTGACTTAACATTACTATCTAATACTTCATTACAGTGAAACTTTGGTTCATTACTAGGAATACGTTTAATAATTTAAATTACAGAAATCTTCCTCGCTATACACTATACAGCTAATGAAGAAATAGTTTTTAATAGAGTTGTACTTATTTGCCATGAGGTGAATTATGGATGACTAAATCGAAATACTCTTGCTAATGGGGCATCATTATTTTTCATTTTTTACATTTACATTGTGGATGAAGAATTTATTACACATGGCTTGAAGGGTCACAGGGTCTTCAAATGGTGGAACTAATGAATAGTTATGTAAATTACACATTGATCAATGAAAATTTTTGCAAAACAAAACAAAGTTGTAGTACTATTGACATGCCTATCGGTGGAGACCATCGTCACTGGCTGATGGTTGAGTACCGCTGGCAAGCGCTTTCGATGCGATGGCATCATCTTCAAGCCTGTCAATAGTTTTACTGAGTTGGTTGTCCGTCAGTCAGTGGGTTTTATGCTCTGTTCACCGTATTAGTTGTTTACGTTTAGTCCAGATCTGACTGACGGACAACCAACTCAGTACAACTATTGACAGGCTTGAAGATGATGCCATCGCATCGAAAGCGCTTGCCAGCGGTACTCAACCATCAGCCAGTGACGACGGTCTCCACCGAGAGGTATGACAATAGTATCATTTATAATGGCGGTTCTAACCCTTTATTTGAATTACCAAAGTTGTAGTACCTGATTTTCCCTTTGAAGAGCGAACTGCTCACAGTGGTTGTACTCTCCAAGAACCTGAAATTTAAGTGAAAAGGGATAATTAGAAATCAATAACAAAAAAGTCCACGCTGCTGTTATAACTTAGCAGATTTCTCACATGTGTTATATATTGGCATTTACCTCAAAACGCAGAAGTTCAATGAGAACAATATTTGGTATTTATTCTTCAAATAATGGGCAATTATAATATAACAGTTTACTCTTAATATGGCATGAGTAGGAGTGGGATTTTACCAAAGGTCGAAAACTAAAAAATGCAAATAACTAGGTTTATAATCAAGATAAAGAAAAAACTTACATAACAACATTTATAGAACATTACATTTTCAATAAGATTGGTTTTATACAACTATTTGATCCAACGCATAATAACGTAGATGTTAAGAATTTTCTAAATCCCCCCAGTGGTCAGATTTCAAGCATTAACGAACTCGATCTTTAGTTTTACATAAAACAATTAAATATCATGTTTGGTAACGATTAAACAAAAATTGTGAACACAAGAGCATTAACAGACAAATATATATATCACCTCCTGGGTAGGATTGATGGTCATTTGAGGAAATTCGTGTCATGAATATGACCTCAGTAACTGATTTCCCCTGAGGGAAATCTGCTAAAAATGAAATTGTCACTGAAGTATCTGCATTCCTTTTCTTAATCAATATATTTTTATCAATTTTCATTAATATTAATAAAATCCTAAAAGTAATTGCATATTATGTAATTTCAAAGATTTTGAAAATATTATTTTTAATGTATAAAATCCACATGTGGCTAAATATGATTATTTTATCTCCAAATAAAATAAAGTTATTTCCTCAAAGCACTTGAAGGTTGTGAAAAGCAATTATTGGATGATCATCTTGAAATGTCGATCATTTGAGCTGAATGAGTAATGTTACATAGTCATATACATAGCTCCTTCTTGTTTTTTGTACAATTCTTATTCATGTTAATATTAAAAATTTTATTGATAGTAATAACAATAGAATTCCATTAGAAATAATTTTCGAACAACAAGTGCTTTTATTTATTTTTTGTTATTTACCTTTATTAACTTGTGTATTTTTATTTATTTTTTGAAGTGTGTTAATGTATACTTATTATTATTTGTTAAACAAACGCCACATCTAAAAAGTAATAAATAAGCCTGACTCCTATCCTGAGGCATAATCCTATAAATTATCTATTGGTTTAGCTAGAGTTAGATAATCTCATGTGAAAGGCAAGACAATGTTGACTACAACAGATTTTCTTCTCTCAAATCCTGAGATGTCGAGCAATAAAGTAGCCATAATTATTGTCCCTATTGGCAGCAGTGATACTAATAGAACCAATGTACAGACATGTCTTCTGCCATTTTATCGAGTCATATAGTCAACTATTCATAGAGCCCATTTTATTTTGTTCAGTGAGAGTTAGCCGGGGAAAGGTATAAAAAAGTCCGCCTCGTAGGGCTGCGTAAACTAAGCAATTTCCCCTATGCTGGTGTGACACACTAGTTATTTCATTAAGTTATATTTTCTACTTCTAAATAAAAAACTGATCAGCAGTAGAGGTAGGGAAGGGGGGCAGGGTACTGAAAGCTAAGTAAAAGTATAAAAGTCCGTCATGCAGGGGCTGCATAAACTAAGCAGATTTATCATGTGAAGTTTTACAATAGAGAAATCTGCCTAATAACAACTGTAGTAGTAAGAAACCTCTAAACCTTTTCACGAGGGACAAATAGTTACAGAAACGGCCGCCAGAGCTCTCGGCGGAAAGTCAGAACAGCCGACTCCTGCTGACCACACGCAGAATACAAATGCAAATATCTCGGTTAATATTCAAGATAGAGAATAAATGTATAGAACAATATTTATAGTAAATTTAATTTGCAATAAGACTCATTCTATACAATTTTTCGATCCGACGCATAATAACGGAGACATTTTGAATTTTCAAAAATCCCCCCTCTAAACCCCCCCTCCCACTGGTCCGATTTCAGCCATTAACGAAATTGACCTTCCTTTTTACATAAAACGATTAAATTCCGAGTTTGGTAACGATCAAACAAAAGTTGAGACCGCTAGAGCGTTAACAGACAAATATATATATATATATATATATATATATATATATATAATTTTGAACGGACCTCATTTTCGTCATCTCCTGGGTAAGATCGATGGACATTTGAAGAAATTTTCGAAACTCGCATCTTGAGTACGACCTCAATAGCTGATTTCCCTTCAGGGAAATCTGCTAAAACAAAAAAGTACCAATAACTTTAACTTGAGCACCAATAAATTCTAATTCCCCCTCCTCTCTAATCAATTTTTAATAATTAAATATATACAAAAGTGCACTATTTTACCACTGTATAACATAATTTCTGTCTAATCTGGTTTTATTTGACATCCACATAGTTGTCTTTATAGAGACCAAAATCAAGATAGTCATGTTTTATTTTGGCATAGTATTAGGAACCTAGTCATTAATGTGATCTGAATGGTGAAACTGAAATACATTCATCAAATTTACCTTTGAAAAACGGTGAAATATACAGCTTCTACGTGACAGACTATTTAATGTTTATAAATTTTTATTTATACTATCCTCAGTGCAGACTAAAAAACAAACATTTTAGTGTACATTTTTTAATATTTGAGAAAGAAAAAAATATGTTTAATAAGCTTTCTTAACACTGTTACAGGCTTCGACTCAAACTAGTTTACACCAACAATGGGGCTAAGCTCCCTTGACCCTGTGCTAACTATGTGGCTCCAAAAAAACAATCCAAAATTCTATGATAAATAATGAATGCACTCTTCTATGTCTGAAGGTTATTCCTCAACAATGGCCTAAACATCCCTTTTGTCCAACCTTCTCTCCTGTCGCCCCAATCCAATTTTTTTTCTTCTCATAGTAACTATACGAGGAGTTATTTATTTGAATACGTGTTCCTTTGTCACATCGCATATATAAGATTATGTTTAAATACATTTTTATTTTATAACATATAGATTAATTATCCACATAGTCAAATATAATAAAAAAATATAATAATATAAATAAAATTAAATTAAAATTAGAATGAGATAACAAAAAGATAAAATAAAATAAATTATTGAAATAAGTAAGATAATTACAAATAAAATTAATAAATGCATTGAAAAAAATTAACTGAAGTTAAACTCAACCGGCGTTTAATTTATGAGTCTATGTAAGGTAAATATATTGAATTATAATTCTCTTTCCTCATGATCAACTTTATATTCTAATGCATTATTGCTACATCCATATCTATATTTTCGATAAACTTTATAAGTTCTTTATTATGTTTATTAAATAATATATGAGGTGGTTCTGGCTAGTCACCTCCTTTTAAAATTATGTTCACAAAGAAATTTGATCTATTTTCATTAAATGGTGAGCAGTCATAGAGTATCTGTAAAAACGTTTGTGTTGTTTGTGTGTTGCAAGTACATTTGCCATTGATTTGAATTTAAAATCTTGTTAAATAATGTCCTGCCTGCCCATGTTCCATTATAATTGTGTGCATTTGTGATGGTGACTCTTAATTGTGTTGTAGTTGTTGTGAGTTATATTTGGTATGTATTGATATCAGCTGTAACATTTGTTACATGTCGACCATTCTCTGTTCCACTTATGTATTGCGTCGGTACGCAAGTCTTTTATAATGTACGAGAGAGAATTGCTGACCCAGTCCCTTGCTTGATAACTAATCATTGAAGCACAGTCCTCAGACCCCACCCAGAAGCCATGTGATCATCATAGTACATAAAAAATTTGCGACCAAAATAATAAAAACTCACTTGAATAATTAAATTAGTGAATGATGTAATTCTACGTTTGCCCACCTCATGTTTCCTTAATTTGTATTCACATGTTCTCATCAATTTATTAAAAGTATTGATACTTTTATTGAATCAAATAAATATATAATAAAAATAAATAAAAACTTACCCTATTTGGAAGTATAATTGGAGTATGCTTGAGGTGTGAAAAATCATTCTGCTTCCTAGTTTTTGTTGTTTCCTGTATGCAAAGAATAAAATAAAATTAAGAATTAATTACTGTGTCCATTAATTAATACTGACTATTTAAAAACTTAATTTCCTTTCATTTTTATTGTAAAATTTTTAATTTCTCATGTTTTTGAATTTTCATATTTCTCAAATAATAAGTGTATCTTACAAACAATATTTGGATTATAAAATTAGAATAAAGTGGTTCATAATAAAACGGCTTAATGTTAATGTAACATGAGCAGGAGTGGGGGTTTACTTAAGAGTGAAAACTAAAAAATATAAATGTCTCCCTTAATATACATGAAAGAGAGAGTGTGCACGTAACATATATTTATAGGTAATTTAATTTTCAATAAGTTTGGTTATGTAACATAGCTGAAGGGAAATCTGCTAAGAAAGGTAATATGTGGACAACTTTCTTGGAGAGAGTGCTTCTATTTAAAATGATTTTTTAATTTTCAATTAATGAACAAATATCATATCAAAATTCTTAATATGTACAAATTAGTTACGTCTATAGTATTACAGAATTTAAAAATAAAAATATAACGCATTTTCAATAATATTGCTTATAAATACCAAATTCAGATAAATAAAAATTTATAAATATACAGAATAATTCAGTAAATAAATTTGTACTCACTTCTTTTAATATAAGTGTATTTGTAGGTGGCTGAGTTGCTCCTTTTTCTTCATTTTCTTGTATTCCAACCTGGAATTAAAATGTATAAAAAAGAGTGATTGAGATAAAACTTATTCTGACTCATTATAAATTACTTTACTGGATGTAGTAAATAGTTTTCAATAAAATTAAAATATTATATTCAGATATATTTTACTAATTGTTCTCATTTCCAGTAAAAAATATTTATATCTATCTACTTAGCTCTGAGGGGTTGGCGGAGCTGTTTGTTTACAAATCAGACGCTTTGTGTTGTGGAGGGTATTAAAATGTAAATTGACTGAAAGATTTCTTGATATGGTTTGTATTTATTCACTTAAGGGTGGTGTAAGTGTTACCAGTATGTAGATTTATCTATTGTAAAACTTCACATGGGAAATCTGCTTAGTTTACGAAGCCCCTGTGTGACGGAATTTATTGAAGTATACGAGATACGTACAGACGTCACACCAAAATTAGTAAAAATGGGTTCAGAGAAGGTCCAAACCCATGATTGTGTTGAAATCTGAAAACCCATAATAGAACCAATGAATAAAATCTTATGCTATTTATTATTTACTTATTCGAACTGGGTATCTACTGGTTACTTCCCTTTTCCAGCCACGGTGGGACTAAGGATTTTATTTAGTGAGTTTGTCACTATTTACATTCCTATTCCCCGGGCAGGAATCGAACTCGCAGCTCTAGGTTTACCATAGAAGTCCAACGCTTTAACTCACATGGCTAACATAAGCGCCTGATAAAATTGTGTCACATATTATTATTATTAATTACTTACGTCTACCTTTTGCTACTATGCCTAATTGGGATGGGTTATCTACAGGTTACCACCCTTTTCTAGCCAGGGTGGGGAAAAGAAATGTATTTAATGTCACACAGGGGCTCAGGTTAGCCATGTGAGCTAAGGCATTGGTCTCGCATGGTAAACCTAGAGTGGTGAGTTTGATTCTCCCCAGGGAAATAGGAATTTATTTAGTGCCGAACTCATTAAATACAACCCTTAGTCCCACCCTGGCTAGAAAAGTGTGGTAACCTGTAGATAACCGTCCTAATTTGCCTTAGTTGCTAAAAGTGGGCATTAATAAATAATGATGTTTCAGGATTATATCAGGAGCTCGTCAGCAATGTGAGTCTAGCTTACCATGTGAGAATAAAGACAATACTTAAACTCACATGACTAACCTGAGCCCCTTGAATAAGTAATAATAATAATAAATGCAAACGATCATATTTGGTATTAATCATATGTTTTATTTGTTTTCCAGTATTATTTATTACAAAATTTGATGTTTAGAATATATCCGTCTACATTGTTGTTTTCATTAGGACAGACGCAGTGCCGGGTATGCTTGAAGACGAGACGACAGGCAGAAAGTTTCAGTGTAAGCGATGCACAGTGCTGGCATTTTGGCTGCTGGGGTTATGTAACAATTATGGATACGTCGTGATGCTGAGCGCCGCCATGGACATACTGGAGGACTTGCACACGCGCCAGGAAGTGGAGTACAACAGGAAATGCAACCACCTGAGCACGGGAGTGATTCTCCTCGCCGACATAGTCCCCAGCATATTGGCCAAGCTCGTCGCCCCCTTCCTGCCTTTGAGGATACACTTCAGGATGTCCGGCGTTGTCGTTCTGAACGCACTGGGGTTCATTCTGGTCGGGACGGATGTGAATTGGTGGCTCGTCCTCACCGGGATAGTGTCCATATCGCTCTCCTGCGGCCTGGGGGAGACCACACTCCTTGGCTACATGGTCTTCTTCAAGACTATCAACGTCATATCGACGTGGTCATCCGGAACTGGCGGAGCGGGCATCTTAGGAGCCGGAAGCTACTTGGCACTCACCTATTTCGGACTGAATACCGGAAACTCCATCTTGATCATGCTCGTAGTGCCAGCTCTCCAGGCTGTGGCCTTCTTCCTCATGGTAGAACACCCACCGATCGACGGCTCTGACACAACGGAAAACGAAAACATTCCCACAAAGGCGGACGAATTAACTCTAAACGAGAAAATGAAAGTGTTCTGGCCTCTTTTCAAGTTTTACATGGCACCCTTCGGGCTCGTCTATCTCTTTGAGTATTTCATCAACCAAGGCCTGTTCGAACTGCTCTATTTCCCCGGAACCTTCATGGACCACGGCCAACAGTACAGAACCTACCAGTTCCTCTATCAAACAGGTGTCTTCATATCAAGGTCTTCTATGAACCTAGTTCAAATAGACTTCCTCTGGCTATTGGCTGGGCTTCAGTTCCTGAACGTAGTCCTCCTCTTGACCGAAATATACTTGGGATTCGTCACCTACTTGGTCATCATGTTCTTCCTGATAGTCTGGGAAGGTCTTCTCGGAGGCGCGTCTTATGTGAATACATACCGAAGAATTGCAAAGGAATTCCCCAAGAGAGAGAAACAGTTTTGCATGGCCGTCAATGGTATTGCGGATGCTTGTATGATAACGTTGGCTGGTATCATTGCAACTCCTGTACATAACTACCTCTGCACATTAGATAAAAACTATAAGTATTAACTACAAAAAGTTTGCTGTGTTAAAAAAAACTCGAGGGCTAAAATAAAAAAAAATTTTTTAACTTTACATGATGTTATTAATTGTTCCCTAAAACATATGTTCTCGCATAATAAATTATCTCCGTTCTGAAACTCATTTTTAGCAGATTTCCCTTAAGAGAAATCAGCTATTGAGGTTGTACTCATGACGGAATTTTCGAAATTTTTCTTCAAATGTCCATCGATCCTACCCAGGAGATGACGAAAATGAGGTCCATTCAAAACTGTATATATATATATATATATATATATATATATATATATATATATATATATATATTTATCTGTTACCGCTCTAGCGGTCGCAAATTTTGTTTGATCGTTACCAAACTCGATATTTAGTCGTTCATGTAAAAAGAAAGATCATGTTCGTTAACGGCTGAAATCAGACCAGTGAGAGGGGAAGATTTTCGAAAATTCGAAATATCTCTGTTACTATACGTCGGGTAAGATGTACAGAATCAATCTTATTGCAAATTAAATTCGCTATAAATATTGTTATATACATTTTTTCTCTATCTTGAATATTGACGGAGATATTTGCATTTGTATTCTGCGTGTGGTCACCAGTAGGCTATGTTCGGACTTTCCGCCGAGAGCTCTGGTGGCCGTTTCCATAACTATTCGTCCCTCGTGAATAGGTTTAGAGGGTAGGTTAACTGTTTTTTGGGGCTAGAAACTACTGGGTTATTACGTCCTAAATAATGTTTTAGGTTTAGAGGTTTCTTACTACCACAGTTGTTATTAGGCAGATTTCTCTATTGTAAAACTTCACGTGGGAAATCTGCTTAGTTTACGCAGCTCCTGCGTGACGGACTTTTGTTCATACAAACTGGGTTATATTTATAGCAGCCAACAAACAACACCCGTTGTAAACAAACGGGTCCCGCCTCACACCGGAAAGAAAAACAATTACTGAAATATATCAGAATATAACATATCAATTTTATTGAGAACTATTTACTATATCTAGTACTGTAATTAATAATGAGTCAGAATAATTGTTATCTCAATCAATAAAATTTTAGTAGTCCAAAACTTTAAGATGGGGGAGGGGGGAGTCACCAGTACATATTTGCATGTATCTCGCATAATAAAGGTCTCTTGAATACAATTTTTGGTATTTAAACTTCCAATAATGTGATTTATTATGTATCAGAGTATTGTTTACGTAACATGAGTAGAAGTGGCGGTTTGGTGAAAACTGAAAAATGCAAATATCTTGGTTAATATTCAAGTTAGAGAATAAATGCATAGAACAATATTTATAGTAAATTTAATTTGCAATAAGATTGATTCTGTATAATTTTTCGATCCGACGTATAGTAACGGAGATATTTCCAATTTTCGAAAATCCTCCCCTCTAAACCCCCCCTCCCACTGGTCCGATTTCAGCCGTTAACGAACTTGATCTTTCTTTTTACATAAAACGCTTAAATATGAAGTTTGGTAAGGATTAAACAAAAATTGCGACCGCGGGAGCGTTAACAGACAAATATATATATATATATATATATATATATATATATATATATATATATATATATATAGATATATATATACAGTTTTGAACGGACCTTATTTTCGTCATCTACTAGGTAGGATCGATGGACATTTGAAGAAAAATGTCGAAAATTCCGTCATGAGTACAACCTCAATAGCAGATTTCCCTTAAGGGAAATCTGCTAAAATGGTCATCTATAGTTAACCTATCCTAATTAGACGTAGTAATACAAATTGGACATTAATAAATAATAATAAATGACCATGATATTTGGTGTTTTTTTATTTTTTTTTTTTTGCCCCCGCCAGCTTCTTCTAGTGATATTACTTAGAATAAAACATGTTTATATATTAGCAGATTTCCCTTTTATTTATTCTAGTGTTGTTAACCTACATATCTATAAGTCATGGTTTTAGCAGATTTTCCTGAAGGGAAATCAGTTACTGAGGTCGTACTCATGACGCGAGTACAAATTTCTTCAAATGTCCATCGATCCTACCCAGGAGATAATGAAAATGAGATCCATATATATATATATATATATATATATATATATATATATATATATATATATATATATATTTGTTAACTTTCTAGCGTTTGCAATTTTGGTTTGACGTTGCCAAACTTGATATTTAAACGTTTCATGTGTAAATAAAGATCAGGTTCGTTAATGGCTGAAATCGGACCTGTGGGAGGGGGGGGGTTTAGAGGGGAGGATTTTCGAAAATTCGATATATCTCCGTTACTATACGTCGGATCGAAAAATTATATAAAAGCAATCTTATTGCACATTAAATTTACTATAAATAATGTTATATACATTTATTCTGTATCTTGAATATTAACTGATATATTTGCATTTTTCTGTTTTCAGCTTCTGAGATGAGTTCGGCTAACTTCGGGTCTAGTCGTGAGTTTCCGTCAAGAGCTAGTTCGGGCCCTTCCCGTAACTGTTTGACTCTCTATTCTGAAATTTCTCTATTATAAAACTTCACATGGGAAATCTGCTTAGTTTACGCAGCCCCTGCGTGACGAACTTTTGTTTAAGTTGTATAAAGAATTACAAGACAAAAACTATACGAGAAAATCTCCCTTATTACGAGAAAATCGTTTGAGATAAATGCAAATACGTGACGCTTAGTTAACATAGCCCCTGCGTGACGTACTTTTAGCAGATTCCCCTTAAGGGAAATCAGCTATTGAGGTCGTACTCATGACGCGAATTAGGTCCGTTCAAAATTTTATATATATATATATATATATATATATATATATATATATATATTTGTCTGCTAACGCTCTAGCGGTCGCAATTTTTGTTTGATCGTTACCAAACTCGGAATTTAATCGTTTCATGTAAAAAGGAAGATCAAGTTCGTTAATGGCTGAAATCGGACCAGTGGGAGGGGGGGGGTTAGAGGGTTTTTTTTTTTTTTGAAAATTCAAAATATCTCCGTTATTATTCGTCGGATCGAAAAATTTATAGGTATAGGATCGACGGAAATTTGAGGAACAACCTCAGTAGCTGATTTCCACTAAGGGATAGCTTCTAAAGGAAACAGTGAAAAGAAATCGGGTACTTACATTTTGCGAAGGCGAAGGATTTTCGGTAAGATTGATGTCGACTATTGATCTCCTCTTGGAAGGCGCACAGTAGATGCAGTAGAGATTCTCCAAGATGGACAGGACGACTGCAGGAAGTGTGAGACCGATGTGCGTCAGTTCTGCCGCGAACCCCAGGGCTCTGCGCACGTCGTCATACTTGAAGAAGAACTCGTCTTGAAGCCACTTCTTGAGATGGGGCGACTTGAGAGACTCGACGTTTGAAGATATCTCGGTGAATATGTAGCAGGCGGCAACGTCCTTCGTCATGAGGCTGTGGACCAGCGAGAGCAAGAGGATCTTCTCCACGGCGAGATCCTTGAGCTCGTTCTTGCTCGAATGTATGTAGAGCGAGGCGGTCGCCTGGAGGGCCTGGGAAACCTTGGAGGCGATGTACTTGCTCCCGAGTGAAAGCATGTCCTGGTAGCCAAGGCTCCCCTGGAAAAATATCAGATTTTCAGGGATCTCTTCCGCACTTTTCATTTTCTCTCTGGAAAAGAAGAAGAAAAGAACAACTTACTTATTGGATACGAAAATAAGAAATATGATCGGCATTGGGCAGCATTTGTGTATAAGCGGGGGTAAGATTATCCAACCCTTCTAAACCAAATGTGAACTTGGGGTAATGAAGTTTTTAAAAAGCCCCTCATGCAGAAGCTGTGTAAACTAAGCGGATTTCTCCGTTGCTGGTATATCAGTCTTGTTATCTTATCTCACCACACACTTTCGATTTATATGTAAGTAACCTATAAGTAGATTAGGGATGAGGTGGAGGGAAGTACTGAAGGCAGAATTCAAGAATGTACGAATAAATCGCTTAATACTTACGAAATAAATTTTAGAATAACTATGCGTATTTTGAATTTTCGCCCCCCCCCCCCTCTCTGAACCACCGCTATTCCGTACCCGATTTCCGCACACGACAATTATGATCTGTACTGTTGGCTGAACCGGTTAAATTTAGAGTTTGGAATGGATCAAATAAACTTTTTCCAGTATAGAACGAAAAATCAAAAAATTGATGACATCCCAGAGCATTTTTATTTATTTATTTTATTGTAAATAGACACCAAACTCGGGAGAGTTATTTGTGCCTATTTGGTCGAAATTCGATTTTCATTTTCCTTCCTTTTGTTCAGTAGTCCCTCTATTCAGATATCCCATTCACTTCTCTACCCTCGCCATCTTCGCCTATGTTGCATTTCTCCTATTTTTCTTATAAATACTTCTCACTGAGGGGCTCAGGTTAGCCATGTGAGTTGATGCGTCGACTTAAATCTCACTTGGCAAACCTAGAGTGGCGAGTTCGAAACCGCCCTGGGCAATAGGAGTTTATTTAGAGACGGAATTCACTAAATAAAATCCTTAGTCCCACCCTGGCGAAAAAGAGTGGTAACCTGTAGATAACCCGTCCCAATTTGCCTTAGTTGCATAAAGAGGAAGTTAATAAATAATTTATCACACTGACTTGTGTGCCCCCTTATGTTGAAGCCCTAATTACAATACTTGTTTGCAGGTATCTCACAAAGTAAAAGTTCATTAAAAGCCGGATTTGGTATTTAACCTTGGGATGAGGCGGTTCTTGATATAACAGCTTCTTCTTAATATGACATGAGTACGAGTGGGGTTTTACTCATGGCCGAATACTAAAATATGACTATAAATTTTTTCGATGCAACTCTTAGTAACGAAGATATTTTGAATTTTCGAAATTCTCACTACTAAAACCCCCACCACCCCCCTCCTGTCCGATTTCAGCCATTAACCAACTTGACAACTATATTTACATAAAACGTTTAAATATCGAGTTTGATAATGATTAAAAATAGATTGCTACCGCTAGAGCGTTCACAGATAAACATATATATATATATATATATATATATATATATAAATATATATATATATATAAAGTTTTGAATTAACCGCATTTTCGTCATCTACTAGGTAGGATCGATCGACATTTGATTGGAAATTTTCGAAAATTACGTCATGAGTACGACCTCAATAGCCAAAGGTAATAATGAACTGTTAGCTGCAATGTGTATATAGCATAGCCACATGTAGATCCCGTCCTGTTTATAAACCTCAAAACTGGAAATATTTAGTCCACTGTAATGTTTACTGTAGCTCGTTATCAGTACATCTGTAGAGGTGGTTTGTTTAGTTCCGCAACCAACGGGAAATATCTACAGTATGTTTGTCAACCCCCCCCCCCCCATTCCTCCCACAAAAATGACTGTCACTGCTTTTAGGAAATTTACGGCTAATGGGGCGATATATTGATATAAAAAGTATTTTCGGAACACAATAGGATTAAGTGTATAGTAGTGAGGTAACCAATTTAGTTGTAAGCTCTTTTGTAACAAATTGAAAACACCCCTTCCAAACTGTTTTTTTCAGCAGATTCCCCTTTAAGGAAAATCAGCTAGTGAGGTTTTTAAATCAGTGACAAGATTTTCGAAAACTTTCCTCAAATGTCCATCCGGTATTTAATCGTTTTATGTAATAAGAAAGATCTAGTAGATGACGAAAATGAGGTCCATTAAAAATTATATATACATTTTTATATATATATATATATATATATATATATATATATATGTTTGCTAATGCTCTAGCAATTTTAGTTACCAAACTCAATTTCATGCAAAATGAAAGATCAAGTTCGTTAACGGCTAATATTGGACTGAGGAGAGGGGGGTTTAGAGGCAGGAATTTTGGAAATTCGAAAAATCTTCGTTATTATACTTTGGATCGAAAAATTATATAGAGCCATCTTACTATAAATATAATTGCCAATAAATGTTGTTATATAGATATTTTCTCTAATACTAATATTAATCGTGATATTTTAAATGTTTACCTTTCAGCCTTTAGTAACCCCCCCCCACTCCTACTCATGATATAGTAACAATTAACTGTTTACATGAACCTCTTTATTCCAAGCTTAAACATGCAATATTGTTTTTATGAGACCTTTATTATACGAGATGCGTACAAACTCATTGTGCGAGAGACGTCATAAATAATGGTTTTACGATCTTGTTTCGAAAATATTCAGACCTGCTATCTATAACATACTACATATTTGAGGGTTTCAGTCAACAGTAAACATCATATTTGTGATTGGCTGAAATCGGACCACGAATGGGGGTGGGGGTGATTCAAAAATTCAAAATATCTGAGTTATGATGAGTTGGTTAGAAGAACGTTACCATGTAACCATTCTGGTTAAAATATTTATGCCCTACAATTGTTTTCTATGCATTTTTTCGTAACCCAAATATTAAGGGAGTAAATCATACTTCCTTGTTCTCAGACATCATTAACCCCCTCCCCCACCCTACTCATCGGGTTTAACATAGAAATAGAAAAAAGTCCGTCGCGCAGGGGCTGCGCAAACTAAGCAGATTTCTCTCCTGAAGTTATACAATAGAGAAATCTCCATACGAGGGCCGAAAAGTACAGTTACGGCAAAGGGCCGAACTAGCTTTTTACGGGAAATTCAAAAATCCGTTATCGGCCCAAAATTAATAAAAGTGCAAATATCTCGGTTAATACTGTAGATAGGGAATACATGTATATAACAATATTTATAGTCAATTTAAGTTTCAATAAGATCTATTTTATACACTTTTTCGATCCGACTTATAGTAACGGAGATATTTCGAATTTTCAAAATTCTCCCCCTCTAAACCCCCTCCCCTGGTCCGATTTCAGCCGTTAACGAACTTGATCTTTCTTTTTACATAAAACGACTAAATATCGAGTTTGGTAACGAATACACAAAAATTGCGACCGCTAGAGCGGTAACAGACAAATATATAGATAGATAGATTGATACATATATATATATATATCTATATATATATATATATATATATATATATATATATACAGTTTTGAACGCACCTCATTTTCGTCATCTCATAGGTAGGATCGATGGACATTTGAACAAAAAAAAATCGAAAATTCCGTCATGAGTACAACCTCAATAGCTGATTTCCCTTAAGGGGCAATAAGATTAATTCTGTACAATTTTTCGATGCGACGTATAGTAACGGAGATATTTTGAATTTTCGAAAATCCTCCCCTCTAAACTCCCCTTCCCCCTGGTCCGATTTCAACCGTTAACGAACTTGATCTTTCATTTTACATAAAACGACTAAATATCGAGTTATCTCCGTTACTATACGTCGGATCGAAAAATTGTTACAGATGACCTAATTCGTATTGTAAATTAACTTGTACTATAAGTTTTTGTTCTATGCTTTTATTTCTGTATCTTGAATATTAACCGAGATATTTGGATTTGTATTCTGCGTGTGGTCGGCAAGGAGTCGGCTACGTTCGGGACTTTCCGCCGAGAGCTCTGGCGGCCGTTTCCGTAACATTTTTCGTCCCTCGTGAATAGGTTTAGACGTTTATTACTACTACAATTGTTATTAGGCAGATTTCTCTATTGTAAAAAGTTCACGTGGGATATCTGCTTTGTTTACGGCAAGCCCACTGCGCTCGACGGACTTTTTTTTTTTACTTTGTGAGATTTTATGCAAATACGTTCTGTTCATCCGCCCCCCCCCCACCGTCTTTATTTCTTGGATCACTAAAATTTCAGTTATTAAAATATAAATTATTCTGATTCATTATTAATAGCAGTATTAGATGTACCAAAAGTTTGCAAATAAAGTTAATGTGTTATATTCAGATATATATCAGTAATTGCTTTTCTTTCCAGTGAAAATATGTCTGGTTCTATCTGTACAGCTCTCAGTGGATGGCAGACCTATTTATTTACAATTTATAAGCCGTTTCCGTTAAGAGTTTAGTAAAATTAACTAAACGATTTCTCAATTATCGTTTATATTAACTCACGGTGGTGTTAAGTGTTAGCCAGTATGCAGATTTTCTCTAATTGTAAAACTTCACGTGGGAATTCTGCATAGTTTTAACGCAGCCCCTTACAGAGTGACGAACTTTTACAGGCACTACTTGCTTCAGTCATTTTCAGTAGGTTGAAGTGACGACTGCATTGTTCACTGTTTGAAATGAGAGTGACTGTAAAATAATATAATGAATTTTGAGTTTTTAGCTGATTTCCATTAAGGAAATTCAGCTATTGAGGTCGTACTCATGACGCCGAGTTTCGAAAATTTTCTTCAAATGTCCATCGATCCTACCCAGGAGATTAACGAAAAATGAGGTCCGTTCAAAATTTATATTTATATATATATATATATATATATATATATATATATATATATATATATATATATATATGCCTGTTAACGGCTCTAGCGGTCGCAATTTTTGTTTGACGTTAACCTAAACTCGGAATTTAATCGTTTTTTATGTAAAAAGGAAGATCAAGTTCGTGAATGGCTGAAATCGGACCAGTGGGTGGGGGTTTAGAGGGGGGGATTTTCGAAAATTCGAAATATCTCCGTTACCATACGTTGGATCAAAAAATTGTATAAAACTAATCTTATTGCATAATTAAATTTCCTATAAATATTGTTCTATATCATTTATTCTGTTATCTTTTATAATTAACCGAGATAGTTGCATTTGTATTGTGAGTGGGTTCGGCTATGTTCGGGAGTTTCCGCCGAGTGCTAGTGTGGCCGTTTCACTGAACTATTCGTCCTCGTGAGAATAGGTTTAATACTACTGTTATTATTAGGCAGATTTCTCAATTGTAAACCTTCGCGTGGGAAATCTGCTTAGTTTACGCAGACCCATGGCGTGACGGACTTTTATTTAAGCGCGAGAGAGACAGTGTGTGACTCAGATATTTTAATAGAAATATCCACCTTGATAAATCCCCGCCAAAAGATTGTTAACGACGTCAAAATATCAAACATTCATGAACATGTTTATTCTGATTGGAGACTCATTAAGATCAGAAACCTTCCGTCAACGCAGGGGCTGCCATATTGTAAGAAAGACTAACATTTGGTTTTCATGCTTCATTATATAACTGATATTTGTTAATATTGACATGAGTAGGAGTGGGGGCTTACTGAAGGCAGAAATCTAACATATGCAAATATCTCGGTCAATAATGAAGGATAGTGAAAAATTAGAGCATAAAAACTTTTATAGAAACCATTTTATTCCATAAGATTCGATTCTATAAAACTATACTAGCGAACCCGACAGCCGTTCTGCAAGATATTTCATGCGATTAGTTATTAAATTTTATATAATTTTTTTGTTTAAAACAATAAACTACTTTACTATGGCTCTTTTATACGGACAAAAGTGAATATAACAAACCTTACTCCAAATAACAAAATAAACAACTTTTGTCTTTTGCATATTTGCCGAAAAACCAATAGGAAACAAAATATCGATATTTTTAGTTTTAGGCCTCCTTACAACGCTCATTCCTGCTCCATCTGCCGGGCAGATTTGTGTATCTAAACCAGAGGTTCCCAAACTTTTTTGTGTCATAGACCCCTTGCCATGTTTTTTGGTTTTGGCTAGATCCCCTACTTACCTGATATTGATTTTTTTGTAAATTTCTAACTATAGTGAAGTTTAGTGTTAAATACTTAAAGTAAAAACACATGTTAAGTTTTATACATTTATTAATTGAATTAAAATTAAAACTACTCAAAATAAAATTTTGTGTCTGTTATACCCGTATAAAATGTACGTAACATAAAATAAACTATGCATTAGTTGTGCATTAGTGCACGTAACTATAAATGCTTTAGTGAGAAGGATGAACCTGATGCTTTAATAATAAAATATCAACATTTGGCGTCAATTTTGTAAGGTTTAATTTAAACGGGATTATATATTTGAATATTAAACTACTAATAACTGAAGTCTTGATTGGCGTAATTTATCTTTGCTAACTACGAGTATAAAACTAAAATTTAACAAAAAATAATGTACTTACTTTTCTCCGGCACACTCAAATAAAATAACACTGATTCACTATAATTTGTGTGATAAACTATCAGTTTATGTTTTTTTTTTTTTTTTTTTTTAAATATTTTTTATCAAATTACATTTCAATATTCAGGAAACAAATAAACTTATTTGTATCACATTAGTATTTATATATTGACGAATTTAACAAGTCAGTGCAAGTTAGCGAAGCTCATAGACTGCACGTATGCTTGTGACTGGTATATCATTAAGTGCAGGTTTTTACAAGTTCAAAATGCATTGCGACCACAAAGCGAATGCCTACATACTACAATTTACACAATTTTATAAACATATATAATACATTTTTTACTTCATAGGTACTTTTATAAATAATGTATATGTCTTTATATTATAAGATAGTATAATGTAAGTAAATAGGTACTATCAGCGTATGTTGAGATCCACTATAGTAGACCCCTATTTTCATTTCATGGACCCCCACAATTTTTTTTCGCTGACGTAGACCCCTCGCAGGTTGTCATAGACCCCTGGGGGTCGATATAGACCACTTCGGGAATCATAGGTCTAAACCATCCAGGGCACCACCCAAACGCATACAAAAAAAATCATTGAAATCGGTTAAGCCGTTTAGGAGGAGTTCAGTCACGTACACACGCACAGTAGAATTATATATATATACGAGTATATACAGATATTCCATATGTTTCTTTATCTTGATTATTAACTGAGATATTTCCATATTTTAGTTTTCGGCCTTCAGTAAACACGCACTCATGTCACATTAATTATAAGCTGTTATTTCACGGAGCCTTTTATTTGAAGCTTGAATACCAAATATTGATCTCATTGAAATTTTACTTTTTGAGATATCTAAATGCAAATAAGCGGCGCACGTGGAAATTCTGCTTAGTTAAATCAGTCCCTGCGTGTCGTACTTTTTTCCTCTAATACTATTTATTGTTATCGCTAGTAAAAAAAAAAATGTATAAAACAAGGAACTTATTGTAATTGCAACGTTCCATTTCCCAATAATATAGATCAAATGATAAAAGACAATTAGATTAGCAATATTTATCAAGAAACTCTGTCTGTATAAAACTCAATAAATCTAAGAAAATATAAATAAGAGAATTGTTAACAT
>CM032232.1:12417500-12582500 GCA_019009955.1 Riptortus pedestris
GTTTTAGGTTTTGAGGTTTCTTACTACTACATTATAATGTTTTAGGTTTTGAGGTTTCTTACTACTACAGTTGTTATTAGGCAGATTTCTCTATTGTAAAACTTCACGTGGGAAATCTGCTTAGTTTACGCAGCCCCTGCGTGACGGACTTTTTTTGCCATCTCCCAGGCAGGATCGATGGACATCTGAAGAAAAATTTCGAAAATCGCGTCATGAGTACAACACCAAAAGCAGATTTCCTTTAAAGGACACCTGCTAAAATACATCTGTTTTCTCAAACTGTAAATATGAAGTGGATGAGTTTTTGCGTAGACGATTTGGAGCAATAAATAACTTTATAGTATGAAATAATGGTCAAACTAGAAATTACTAAACGTTGATATTAATATTTCATACCTCGGCGGAGACTGCGTGTAAAACAATCCAATGTAATGGAAGCTTGAGAAACACCAAACTGAACTGTATTAGTGAGAATATGTTTGCCTTTCCCGATCTTGAAATGATAAGGTATCATAAGTGTTTGCCGAGTACTATATCACGTCAACACATTTTCTTTGTTGCACAAGACTTAGAAGTGTGTTGAACCTCTCCCTACTTACTTCAACATGAGCTGACTAAGACAAGCCTCTCTAGCCCAACCAGAAATAGACAGTTAATCTTCTTGGCACGTCATCAAGTTGTGATAGAGTGCATTATATCAGCAATATACGTCAATTTTAATTACTCATATTTCCTTTATTTATTAATTACTGTCATAACAGAAATGATTCAGACGCTGATCGAACGAGAAAAGGACGTCACGCAAGGTCCTACGTAAATTAAACATATTTCTCACCTTTCCGGACATCCTACTGATCTGCCATTCTATATTCTCCATTTTTCTTGTAATAAAACGCCTATGCAAAATTAAAATGGAATTGAAATTTAAGCTGAAAGCTTAGTGGCACAGGTACTCTAAGTGTAAATCGCATTGGCGGCGTACAGGAAACTTATAAGTCCGTCACGCAGGGGCTGCATAAACTATGCAGATTTCCCACGTGAAGTTATACAATAAAGAAATATCCATACTAGAGCCGAATAGTTACGGAAACGGCCGAACTAGCTTTTGGCGGGAAGCTCATTCGTCCGTTTTCCTCTCACATTTAATAAAAATGCAAATATCTCGGTTAATATTCAAAATAGAGAATAAATGTATAGATCGAAATTTATAGTAAATTTAATTTGCAATAAGATTGGTTCTATACAATTCTTTGATCCGACGTATGGTAACGGAGATATTTCGAGTTATATATATATATATAAATAAATATATATATATATATATATATATATATTGTTGCGAGAATCGGATGAGTGGGCGAATACACAAAGAGAGAGCCGCGTGAAAGGAGGAACAAAGACTAGTGGAACGGGCGAAGCTAATTAGGGCCATTCTAAGTAGGGGCCCCCGCAGAATCTATTTAATGCCTTCCAGGAAGTTCTGGACCTTTCCTTGGCTAGGTCCTTCTACTGGTATATATACTTGTAGAATATATATATATATATATATATATATATATATATATATATATATATATATATATATATATATATATATAAGGGACTCTCACAGTACCCCAGAGTTGAGTGGTTGCTCGACGGTCTTCGAGGCGCGACTTAGTGCAGTGCGGTAAAGTGTTTTTATAAGAAGAACAGTTTTGTGCCGTTACCTTAAGTAACAGTTTAGTGCGTGTTTAAGGCAGTGCAGTGCCGCGAAGTAAAGGACAGTGCAGTGCTGTCGTTTTATGTGAAGTTCAGTGACCGCGAGTGAATTATTTGACTGTGAAATCTGAAGAACTGTGACACTATCAGTGTAATACTGTGAGTAGTAGTAGTTAACCAAGAGTATTGTGCATTGTGAAATAAATCGTGCAGTGTTAAACTGTGAAACTTGTGTGTGTGTTTATTTTTGCAAACCAAAAGAACTCTTATTAACAACGTTTATTACTGGTTTTGTAATAAAAACGTAACAACTGGTGTCAGAAGTGGGATTGCAAAATTAAAATCAACAAAAATGAAGTTTGAGGAACTAAAAGTGGAACATCTGAAGAAGGAGCTGGCTAAATTGGACCTGCTAACAACAGGAAACAAGGCTGAACTACAAAGGCCGTTGATTGATGAATTCCAAAGACGAGGAATCGATGTAAGTACACACGAGTTTGACGATAAAGAAGACATTGCCGTAAGTAATTCTATCTCATGTAGCAATTAGGACTTAAATGCAATTTTAGCCGCTATGATGGAAAATAACCAGAAGCTCTTAGAAGCTTCTAAAAGTAACAGCGAGAAAATCTTAGCGGAAGTAAGACAGGAGTTTCAGGAAGCTTCTTGAGCTAATTACGAAAGACTAGAAGAAGTTTCTAGAGCCAATTGCGAGAGGCTAGAAGAAAAATTTCAGGAAGTTTCCAGATCAACTAACCAAAAACTCCATGAAATGTCAGAGGTATTCGACAAACGAGTGGGAGCAATAGAACAGAGAGTCGGCAAGTTTGATGAAAAACTCTGCGGCATTTCTGCGGCACAGAAGAAGGTTGAAGAGGACGTGTCCAACCTAGGAAGAAAGATGGACGATGAAATACGTGAGCTACAATTTCAAATGGACAATCTACAAGTTCGAGAAGGTCCGGTGAGAGTTATTTCAGAACAGTTTAGCAGGATAAAGACCCCCAACTTTTGATGGTAACGTACCATTTAATGTTTTTAAATTCCAATTCGAGACGGTGGCCAATAGAAACGGATGGAATCATGAAGAGAAAGTGGTAGAACTGATTTTGGCACTGAAGGGAACCGCTGCAGAAATCCTGGAGAGTTTACTGGCCACTTGCAGAAATAATTATGAGGACATTATGCAGGCACTACAGCGCAAGTACGGTGGTGAACATAAGCGAGAACTGTACAGGATGGAGTTACGCGGCAGAGTACAAAAACCGAATGAGACGCTCCAAGATTTTGCCATGGACATCGAACGTCTGGTCCAGCTGACTTACCCAGGTGAAAATCATCCGTTCTTGGATCAGTTTAAGATTGAAGTATTTGTTAATGGTATACGAGACCCAGATGTTAAATTCGCGGTGTGTGCTATGCAAAAATCATCCTTTGCTGAAACCATCTCTTATGCGCTGACCCAGGAGACTGCTACGGTCATTTCAAAGCCGCAAGTCTACAATGTGCGACGTCTTGTTGCTGAAATACGAAGTGGCGGCGATGAAAGGAGTGACATAGAAGCAGTGGTCAAGCGGGTACTGGAGGAGCAAATGAATAGATCGCGCGCCAAATGCTTCAACTGCGGTGAGGTCGGCCACTTTCAGCGTAATTGTAAAGCACCAAGGAAAAGTCGAGATCTATTTCTCCATGGAGGGGCATCCAACGGGTGACTAACGCCCAAATCTCAAGAGCCAATGTTAAACTAGAACGAGCTCGCACTGAGGGGCAAGAACTAGCTCCTAAAACCGATGGCTCCACAATCTCCATTTCCATTCTACGGCAGAAGAACAGCAACCTTACTGCTCGTGGGCTCATCAACGGGAGGAAGCAGGTCCTCACCATGGACACGGGAGCGACACACTCCATCATTCGGCCCGATTTGGTAAAAGGGGCAGTGGAACCGTTGGAGAACGTACGACTGCGAACTGCTACAGGGGATTCAGCCACAGTCTACGGAAGAGCCAAGATGAGAGTGACTATCGCCAACATCAGCACTGAACATGTCTTTGTTGTTGCTGACATAATGGATGAAGTGATCATCGGTGTAGACTTCATGATAGCCCACGGTATTGACCTGCAAATGGGTAAGCAAATTATGATCTGCCGAAACACAGAAATACCTTTGGGTGTTGGACATGAGAGCAAGACCACCAGGGAGCTACGTACCGACGGACGCCAGAAATTGTCATCTCTAGCAGAAGCCTGTTCTATTGTCCATAGGAAAGGGAGAAAACACGATGACGCTCTAACCCTCTATAGGCGGCCATGCAACGTAGAGTAAAGGATTGTACGAAAGCCGAGGAAGAGGACTGCGTCATTCACGTACGACTTAGCCATGTTAGCTTAGGAGGAGGCAGTTCGACGGCGCAGAAGGGTAACACTATTCTGGCTAAGGAGGACAATGGAAGGGCGACTTGTCATGAAACATTGGACCACATTAAAATGACCTGTAACCAGATGAATGCCGTGTATAATCGAGCAGCAAAAACGGAGAGATTCACTGAAGGACAAATGGTTCTACTGTTTAACCAACGACGCAAGAAAGGACTATCGAATAAATTACAGACGCACTGGGAGGGACCTTACAAGGTGGTCAAGAGATTGAATGACGTGGTCTACAGGATTCAGAGATACCACAATCCGAGGTCTAAAATGAAAGAGGTACAACTAGAGCGACTGGCCCAGTATGGTAACGGCGATATTGAGTCTATTCGGGACGAACAGGCTTAAGTGGGCGGCAGTGTTGTGAGAATCGGGTGAGTGGGCGAATACACAAAGAGAGAGCCGCGTGAAAGGAAGAACAAAGACTAGTGGAACGGGCGAAGCCAATTAGGGTCATTCTAAGTAGGGCCCCGACAGAATCTAATTAAGGCCTTCCAGGAAGTTCTGGGCCTTTCCTTGGCTAGGCCCTTCTACAGGATATATAAGGGACTCTCACAGTAACCCAGAGTTGAGTGGTTGCTCGACGGTCTTCGAGGCGCGACTTAGTGCAGTGCGGTAAAGTGTTTTTATAAGAAGAACAGTTTTGTGCCGTTACCTTAAGTAACAGTTTAGTGCGTGTTTAAGGCAGTGCAGTGCCGCGAATTAAAGGACAGTGCAGTGCCGTCGTTTTATGTGAAGTTCAGTGACCGCGAATGAATTATTGGACTGTGAAATCTGAAGAACAGTGACACTATTAGTGTAATACTGTGATTAGCACTAGTAACCAAGAGTATTTTGCATTGTGAAATAAATTGTGCAGTGATAAACTGTGAAACTTGTTTGTGTGTTTAATTTTGTAATCCAAAAGAACTCTTATTAACATCGTTTATTACTGGTTTTGTAATAAAAACGTAACAATATATATATTTAATTTTGAACGGACCTCATTTTCGCAATCTCCTGGGTAGAATCGATGGACATTTGAAGAATTTTTCAAAAATCGCGTCATGAGTACGACCTCAATAGCTGATTTCCCTTAAGGGAAATCTGCTAAAAGTCCGTCACGCATGGGCCGCGTAAAATAAGCAGATTTCCCACAGGGAGGTTTACAACAAATAAACACACCCACCCATTCATGGTAATTTACAAGTTAGTAATATCTACAACGGAAAGCGTCTGAATTATAAACAAACAGGGCTGACAACTTCATAAGACTTGATAGATAGAATTAATGTAGACCTGAAAGAAGAAATATTTATGAAACATATCAGAATATAACATATTAATTTTATTGAAAACTATTTACTAGCTTAGCTAGTGCAGTAATGTGTAATGATCAGAATAATTTTTATCTCAGTCACTCAGATTTTAGTAATCCAAGACAAAAGAAAGGGGTGGGGTCAACAGACCGTATTTGCATGTATCTCGTATAATAAAGTTTTCTTGAAAGACATACTTGGTATTTAACCTTGTAATGAAGTGGTTCATGATATAACAGCTTATTATTAATATGACACGAGTAGGAGTGGGGGTTTACTGAAAGTTGAAAAATATAAATATCTCGGTTAATATTCATGATACAGAAAATATTTATAGAACAACATTTATAGAACACTCAATTTGCAATAAAATTGGTTTTTTACAGTTTTTGGATCCGACGTATTAACGCAGATATTTCGAAAATCCTCCCTCTAAACCCACCACCTCTCACTCGTCTTATTTCGCCCATTAAAGAACTTAATCTTTCTTTTTACATAAAACGATTAAATACCGAGTTTGGTGACGATCAAACAAAAATTGTGACCGCTAGAGCGTTAACAGACAAATATATATTTATATATATATATATATATATATATATATATATACAATATAGTTGCGAAAACTGCACACAGACAGTTTAGCACCCGGTATCACCGGCTACCAGGTTACACCCCGGGAGTTCCATCACCCCCGTTCACATACTACCCCCCACCCTTATAATGAACAATAGTTAGAAAAAGGGGAACTATCATCCCCCCCCCCCCGGTAAATCACACTACCTTAACACCAACCAAACTGACCTTGCTGGGTCTCACATAAAAAGAAGTTTAGTTTGTTCTCAGTTCTCTTCTGGTGAATAAGAGTTTGTTCAGTGCAGCTTTAGTGAACAGTGCATTTTAGTTGCAGTGCAGTAAATTGGTTTTATTTAAAGACCAGTGTAGTACTCTGTTTATGTGAAGAACAGTGCAGAGCCATTTTCTATGTGAAGATCAGTACAGTGGCATGTTTTGTGATTTTCAGTGATTCCATGATCGTGAGTTATTGTACTGTGCAAATAAGAAGTGAAGTTATCAGTGCATACTGTTAGCACTAATTTAGAATAATTTTCCAAGTGTGTAGCACAGTGTAAAATAAATTGTGTAGTGATAAAAACTCTAAAGCTTGTGTGTGTTTAATTTTGCAATCCAATAGAACTCTAATAAACAACGTTTATTATTATTTTTGTAATAAACGTAGCTATATATATATATATATATATATATATATATATATATATATATATATATATATATATATAATTTTGAATGGGCCTCATTTTCGTTATCTCCTGGGTAGGACTGATGGACATTTGAGGAGATTTTAGAAAATCATGTCATGAGTATGATCTCAATAGCTGATTTGCTGATTTTCCTTAAGGGTTGTATCAACATACCTTATACTGAGTGAGCTTCCTATCCTTGGGATTCTGACACTCTTCCTTGATCTAATTAAATGTTTTCCCATTAGAGGTAACTTGTGAAGAAGAAGATCTCAAAGGATATATTATTATTAAATAAAAATTAAGCTAAACAATTAAATTTAAAATAGTCCTACATCGTGGATAAATATAAAAAGAACAACTTATATATTTTTTCAATAAATCTTTATTAAGAAATGACAAATATAAATTTTTACCATATAAAGACTATTAACAATCATAGTTCTAATATAACATGGGCAGTTTTCAGGCAGTAAGTTAGTTTTTTTAAATGTTTTCTTTTAGTTTAAATACTGAAAAATTGTTAACAAATATCTATAAAATATTGTTTCATTTTACAAAAAATTGTTTGTTCTCTTTTTAGATATTAACAATGAGTGTTATTCTTAGACTACGCTGACAATCATCATAATATTAATTAGACTAAATTATTTTATTGCACTTCTTTAACAAAGTTATCACTGAACAAATTAAAAGATAAGATAGTTTTCAGATCAATATCTGTTCTTAATATACAAAATAGAGCCAGAGAAAATATTGTTGTACATTTTCTTCATAATTTAAACATTTTTAATTTTTTTATATTGAATTCATGTTAAATTTGACTTTTGATTAAATGTGATTTTAATGAAAAATATTAATAAAATAAAAATAATTGCTTTATGGAAGATCGAAAAAATAATTCAAGCGGTTAGGGTTTTCTCATTTGCGTGTATCGGTCACATACAGATACCAATGCAAAAATTGGTCTTCCAGTGACCGACTTACACATAAAAACTGAACACATGGTTACCGAAACTCTGAAAAAGTGGGTTGTGATGTCCGACTACACAATTCTAGACATGTAGTGACCAACTTCCACATAAAAAACTGGACACATGGTTACCGAAACCCCCACAAAAAATGAGTTATGTGATGTCTGACTCCAAAAATCTAGAAATGCAGTGAATGACCCAATCAAAAAATGGAACACGTTGTTACCGAAACTACCATCAAAGAATGAGTCATGTGGTGTCTGATTGTACAAAAAACTCATCATGTAGTGACCAACTTCTACTGAAAAAACGGGTCATGTGGTTACCAAAACCCCAACAAAGAATGGGTCATGTGATGTCAGAGTGTACAAAAAACTTATCATGTAGTGACTGATTTCCACATAAAAAACTGAACACGTGGTTATCGAAATCCATACAAAAAATAGGTTATGTGATGTCCGACTGTATAAAAATCTGGTAATGCAGTGAATGACCCATTGAAAAAACTGACCCCTAAGTCAATTATTTTTATTTTTTCAAATTAAAAAGCTTGTCTGACAATAAATATAATTTCAAATACAAATAATTAGAATTATATTATGAACTATATAATAAACTCAATAAACACTGGCAAATTGGTGTTGTATGCCAATCAGGGTGGTCCTTGTTCTCATAGTTGAAATAATTTTCAAACACTTTACTTCTACACAAGAAAATTCAATTTCCAAAATTGATAAGTGAACTTATCACAAAAAAAGAGAATAAATATTGTTAAATCAAAATCAAAGATTTATTTTAGAAGAGTATTTTGCGTTCTTGTTACATTGATGTATCTGGTAACTTGAAGTGAGAACATTATGTCTCAGGACCTTGCAAAAGAGCAAAAAGCATAGCCAGTCTTTGGACTGTATTTAATAGGTTAATAGGGAATTAACTCTTCTGTAATAAATTTTTGCACGAACTTAGCAATATTTGTACGTGCCTCAGAAAACGACATTTGCCAACTTAGCCTCTAGCGACTTTCAAAGACATCAGTTTTTCTAACCAGGTATTTAAATGGAAAAGGCTGTAAGGCCCAAAAAACTTTTAAAATTGGCAATCGGAGTAAATCTCATTTCCAAAGTATAGTAGCTATCCTGTCTAAGTAGAATGGTTTAGTTTGAACAAATATCAACAGGTAACTGAATACAATATGTCTGTGACTACTGTAAATTTTTAGTTCAACCTCAAGTGCGAGCAGTTTCAAGTTACTTGAAAGAGCGTGTGGGAAGAAATATAAACAAATTAATATTGTAAGAACTCATTTTAAGGGTGTGAATGATTAATTCAACACGAAACCAACATTTAATTATCTTATTTTTTTTTTTTTAACAGTAAAGAATTTCATTTATTTCATACATACAAAATGGACTTGGGAGGTACTGCGCTTGCCTGAGGGTTAAAAATTATTATTTATGTCAGAAGACTATATATTTTTTATCCAATCACTCAACATTATAATGTAAATGTTTTGTTTCTCTCATACCACAGTGTTTTCCTTTTACAAACCTCAACTTTGACATTTTAATCACCAAATTTGGGATGAATGATCTGTCCAAAATGCATTAGAACAAAAAAATACAAATTGATTTCATCTCATGATAAAAACCATAAGAAATTTCTGTTGGGAGGAACAATAAACTAGACGTTTGCTTTCAGATACAACAGCAAAGTGAATCTTTGAAGGTAGAAACTAAACATGAAAGTTTCATTTATTTTAATCACAAATAATAACATTAATTTTAAAAATAATTCACAAATTGGCAGTGGAAAGGGAATAATTGCCACTTATTTGCAAGATTTTCATTGATAAGGTATTAAACGATCTTGATAATGGTGTAGAGAACCAAATTTACGGTCTTAATATATTGCATTTAAAATTGACTGCTATAAAAATGTAAAACATTTCTTTTAGGCAGAAAAATGTATGCAATTCACAGAAATTATCTTAAGGCAGTTACATCCTTTCCCATGGCAATTTTCCTCAATTTAAACAATAAGTGCATACTAACTATAGCATAATTTCATTCATAGCAGCTTAAAAACAAAGAAACAAGGAAAACACATAAAAAAAAGTCTAAAAAGTCAGCTTTTGTATCAGGGATAGACTTAGTTTTAAAAATGAAAACTAATTCTATTTTTTTGATAAATATGGTATCCATACACATTCTAAAAATATAATTTCAATTTCACAATAAACCATTCAAATATGAAGAAAATAAACGTTATTTCACTAAGTCCCTGTACATTTGGCTTTCTTTTAATTAAATATAACAAAATATATCTTGATATAAAGAAATATTGCAAAAGTCATATAAAATGCCATCAATGATAAGCACTGTTGCTTTGTTTACAACAGTGATATTAATGGACTGCAAATGAAACATAAAAAGTGCCTATAGTAAGAAAAAGAATAATGGTGCTTCACAATAAGATCTGAATACGACTAGAGATGAAATTGATAGTAATTAAGCCACTAATGACGTTTAATAATATAAAACTTATTTGCTTTAAAACTTAAATAAAGGTAAATACGCCTACAGCAGGGATGAGCAAAGCGGCCCGCAGGCTGCTTGCAGTCAACATGTTTATGTGGCCCGCCGATCATTTCAAAAATTAAATTTAATTTATCGATTTCCTCCCATCAATATATTGTTATAAAACTTATTTTTTCTCCGTAAACATCTAAAAATGGTTTAAATCGTATGTGAACTCTGAGAAATTTCTGCTTTTGACGAAAAATGCAAAGGAAATGATGTCTCTGTTTGGAAGTACGTATGTTTAAGAACAATTATTTTTGACCATGAAATTAATCAAAAATGACCACTTATCAAGACTGATTGATGCACGACTAGAAAGCTGCGTGCGTGTAGCTACTTCAGCAATTCCGGCTGATATTGATCAGCATATATCGAAAAAACAGTGTCAAATGTCTGATTAAAAATTTCAAGTAAATTTGTTTTTCTGTTCATTTATTGTTTGGTTTTATTTTGCATTGAAATTTGAATATCAAATATTTAATTTTATATTTTTCTAATGTTTTATTAAATAAAGTTATGTAAATTATTAATAAGTGATACATCATGGGTGGCCTGCCAAAACATTTTAAAATTTAAATTGGCCAGTCGATTAAAAAGGTTGCTCACCCCTGGTCTACAGTGAGTTTTCATCCTGGAGGTGAACGGAGTTATGAAATTAAATTAAAAGAAAAGCTGTTATCAGCTGTATACAATTGAGAATACAGTGTGCGTGAATTTATAATAGAAATGGCATAATTGAGTAATTAAAAATAATAAAACTAATCATGAATTAGATAAGGAGTTAGCTGACTAGTCATTGTCATGACTTCATTTTAAAAATGAAAGAAAATTGTGGTTGTCTATTCACCATAAGGATGATTATTTAGCCCTTTTCGAGACTGACAGCTATTTTTGTGACTAATACATTTTTCTGCTATGATACTGACAGTCAGTTTCGTGACCAAATCATTTTTATGATTTGAGACTGATAGCTACTTATGTAACAAGGTGGTTTTTCTGCTTTGAGACTGATAGCCACTTTTGTGACATGGTCAATTTTCTGATTTTATACTGATAGCCACTTTTGTGACATGGTCAATTTTCTGCTTTGAGACTGATAGCCACTTTTGTGACATGGTCAATTTTCTGCTTTGAGACTGATAGCCACTTTTGTGACATGGTCAATTTTCTGATTTTATACTGATAGCCACTTTTGTGACATGGTCAATTTTCTGCTTTGAGACTGATAGCCACTTTTGTGACATGGTCAATTTTCTGCTTTGAGACTGATAGCCACTTTTGTGACATGGTCAATTTTCTGCTTTGAGACTGATAGCCACTTTTGTGACATGGTCAATTTTCTGCTTTGAGGCTGTTAGCCACTTTTGTAATAAGGTCATTTTTCTGCTTTTAGACTGATAGCCACTTTTGTGACAAGGTCATTTTTCTGATTGGAGACTGATAGCCACTTTTGTGATAAGGCCATTTTTCTACTTTTAGACTGATAGCCATTTTTGTGATAAGGTCATTTTTATGATTGGAGACTGATAGCCACTTTTGTGATAAGGCCATTTTTCTACTTTTAGACTGATAGCCATTTTTGTGATAAGGTCATTTTTCTGCTTTGAAACTGATAGCCACTTTTGTGATAAGGTCATTTTTCTGCTTTGAAACTGATAGCCACTTTTGTGATAAGGTCATTTTTCTGCTTTGAAACTGATAGCCACTTTTGTGACATGACCAATTTTTTCTGCTTTGAAACTGATAGCCACTTTTGTGATAAGGTCATTTTTCTGCTTTGAAACTGATAGCCACTTTTGTGATAAGGTCATTTTTCTGCTTTGAGACTGATAACCACTTTGGTGACATGGTCATTTTTCTGCTTTGAGGCAGATATCCAGTTTAATGACATTTTGGCATAATTCCTAGCATATATTTTTGTAATCTCTATTCAATCCCTTGCTTTGAAACTCAGCCTTGAAGCAAAATATACTTTGTCAAAAAAATGGCCATCAGTCTCTAAGAAGAAAAATGTCAAAAAAGTTACTAAGAAAAATGTTACAAAAGTAAATCTATAAAATGACTCATTAAGCATACAAATTTAATTAATGAGTCGTGAATTAAAATGTAGGTATTTTTGTAAATTTTATTTGAACAAGGGATATCCAGAAATCCCATAAAATAATAATAGCTGCCCCAAATGATGAAATTATCACAAAATCACATGCAGAAAATCAGTAATCAAATTAAAAGAGTTTCACAAATTTTGAATTAACCAAAGCCACAATAGCCATTGTGTCATTGAATTGATGCAAACCAAAAAAAATACAAAATATTTAAACCTGCCAGGAAAGCTAGTAAATCTGCCACAAAAGCAGCACTACTTGACAATGCCAAAATTGTTTAGAGATTTCAGGAAGCTCAATAAATTACATTTGTCGCTGTGTCGAGGAGAAAGGGGGGGGGGACAATAGCCAGCCATCACAATAAGAAATACACATTTTTTTTCTGACTGTAGCCCCCCAAAATAAAAATAACAAAAAATGCCACAGAGCTTAAGGTAAAGAATAATAATCAAACTTTACCCCGTTTTACATTAAATTAAATTTACGAAGAAATATGAACAAATAAATCCATTTTGAATACTTTCTTTTTGAAAATCTGACTCTTAAGGGGTCGTAATGTTCCACAGCAAACCTGCTGTAAGGAGAGGAAGAAATCTTTCAAACTACATCCCCTGCCTGGCCCAGAAATTATTAAGGAAGCTCTTCTAAAACCTCCCTACAATTATAAAATCTAAAAGACCAAATGGGTACTTGTATTCGTTTATATGATTTATAATAGAGAGAATACCTAGATAAATATTACTAGCTGGCAGAGATCATGCCTTTAGCCTCAGCTCAACCTAACTCTGAGGAACTAATCTAAATCTATCACTTACTAGAATTTGTACTATGACACAATCAAGCCCTATATAGGCATCATGGACGGAATCAAGGCACATCTTTGAGGTAATGTACGTACATCATATTCACTCATGTGCAAACAAAAAAAAAATGGTCAAAATTATCATCTGAAGTACTTTTGAAAGTTATGGCAATAAAATTATATTTCTATTTAATTAATTAGAATAATTTACAAAAAAAAAGTATTGAATATTCAAAATTATATTTGAGGCCCAGGCTAGCCATACGAGCTAAGACGTTAGCCTTAATCTCATATGGTGAACCTAGAGTGGTGAATTCACAATGAACTTATTAAATAAAATCCTTAGTCCCACCATGGCTAGAAAAGGGTGGCACCTAAAGATAGACCTTTCAAATAAGCCGTAGTAAGGCAAAGTGGACGTAAATAAATAACATAATAACAAATTATATTAATTTAAGGGAGCTCAGGTTAGCCATGTGAGTTAAAGCGCTGCCTTTAATCTCACATGGTAAACATAGAGTAGCGAGTTTGATTCCCGCCTGGGCAAAGGAATTTATTTAGTGACGGAATTCATTAAATAAAATCCTGAGTGTCACCGTGGCTAGAAAAGGGTGGTCACCTGTAGATAACGTCCCAATTAGCCTTAGTTGCAAAAAAGTGGGCGTTAATAAATAATTTAATTTTTATTAAGTTAAATATAAAAAATTAAGTTAATTTTGAGTTTGTAATAAATAAAATTCTATATTAATTGAAACAGTAAAAATTGTTTAAATGAACAATTTATGTCATACTAATTGAAAAAAAAGTAAACATTTTAATATTATAAGAACTCCAACAAATTTATATATTATCAACAAAATAAATAAAAATTCCACCTAACAAAAAAAAAGATTCCCCATTTAAAAATAAAAAAATATTATACCATATTTCATTCGAAAAACCGTTTTTATTGTGAAATATCAATTTTGCAGCTTAAATATTTGTTATAAATTAAAAAGTGGTAAAAAATTTTAAAGTCTTTTAAAGTAACATTTCAGTAATGCTGAATTTACTAAATTATTAAAAATAAATAAATAAAAAATAACTAATTAGAAGAATGTCTTAATAATTGTAAGTACTTTATATTCATATAACAATGTATCACTACTAGATATTCAGCTTTTGAGGCACTCAGAAGTAAAAAGTTGTAATTGTCATTAGTTAATAAACCAAAATTTTGGAATCTTTGATTACCAACTATGATTTTCATTAATAAAATGCATTTTTTAGAGTACATTAGTTTAAAATATGGGCACTCAATTTACATTTTCTACAAACACTTAAGTTTTCATACAAAAAGACACCAAAGGCTATTCTGAAGTACAAAAAAGTAAGTAAACCATTACATTCTGTCTTAAAACTCAGTTGGATTCGCATAGGATGTCCTGATTTTATTAACTGCAAACATATGTGTTTGTTTGTTTACTTGATTGACTACGGCTTATCTATTTAAGTGAATACATCTACAGTGATCAACTATTACCATAATACTCTACTGTACCAATTACACATGATGCGTTTTTTTACAAAATGGGCTTAAATTCTCTATAAAAATTATTTCAATGAGTATTATATAAAAGTACAAACAAGTATAAATAAGACCTATAAACCTAAGTATAACAAATTATGAGATACAAGGTAGCGTTACCAATATCCGGTACGGAGAACAGTAATCTTGTATTACATAAATTACAACTCGGTAAATTCAATTTAACAATCAAAACTAATTTTTCCCAATAAATCTGAAATTTAATTTTTAAATGCTGTTACCATTATATTGAAAAGATATACGAGTATTTACAATATCTTGAAGTATATCAAAATATTTCTTAATAACTCATAAAAAAAACATACATACCAAACACATAGTATCATTTAAAATAAAAAAAAATCACATCTCTGAGGTCTGCATTATAAAAATACCACAATCAATAAAAATATTTGTGCATTACGACATCAATATTGGACTTTATCCCTTTAGGACTTAATTATATTTGTGGATAACTATAGGTAGAAATTAGTTTCTTATATTTGAAAATAACTTCGAATTATAATTAATTAAATTCTTAGTAAGAAAAATTGTTTTATGAGATACTAAATAAAAGTTTGGAGAATGTTAAAATATAAAAATAAGGGGAAGAACCAATGGTGAGAGAATGAGAAATATTAAATTTTAAAATCTGAGGAAGACCAATAAAAAAAGTCAATTATTTTGAATAGAAAAATAAATAAAAAATAGAGAGTAATGAAAATTTAAGATAATATTTTAATGGTCAGGTTTTCAATGAATTTGTTTAATCATGATTGTTTATTAAGTGAAATTATTCAAGAAATTTAGCTGATAAAAGTTATCATCAGTATAAAAAAAATAACTCAAGTAAATATGAGTGTAATATTCATTAGTGTGACTAACTATCTTTCACTATCTTTTTTCTTGGATTTTCTAGAGTATCACCTGAGATCGTATAAGCAGGTGAAATTTAACTTGTGAACCCCAGATCCGTTAATTACATTTAGCATGTTGTATTTTTATACTTATCAACATGAAGACGTCTGGTGGATTGAAAAGTGAGCCACAAAGACTTCACATTTACCAGACCGACTTGGATATTGCCTTATCACAGCAAGCACTATAAAGTGCCCTAATAAGTTACTTTTAATCAAATGATTCGACTAGAAACACATTAAAAATTTGTCGTTGTACAAAAGTATAAAACTACAGTTTCCTGGGTGGGGGAGGGAGAGCGAGAGGAGCTATGCTTGTATCGAGTTTCCGAGCCTCCTTCTCGAGCAGGTAGGAGTCGACGGATGGATCCTGAGAGACGTTCCTCAGCGAGCTCCCTAGCACGCGGTGAAGTTGCTGCACTTCCTTTCCAGTCCTCGAGCTTTTCATTACAAATAACTGCCTTCGTTTAACTTCTTCGGCTAACTGCTCCTTCAGGTACCGTATCTGAACAGATCGTAATTAATCATTAAATATCATTCAAATTATAATTTAATATTAATTTTACAAATTATTTATCAAGTAACAAACAAAATGGAAACTAATAGCTTCCTATAGCTAAACCAGAGACAAAAGAACCAAGGGTGTGGCCAGAAGGGAGCTAGCCTTCCCCCACCACTCGTCATCTCACTTCCTTTTCCCAGAACCGTAATAAGAAAAAGAAACAAATTATGTGGAATAGAATATACAAAAGATAAAATATAATATAGAAAAATTATTACATTATTTTACATTTTATTATTACATTATTATACATTAACTAAGAAGAATTCCATGCATCATGTAGTAGTTGCATCTATCTCAAAATGTTAAAGTTCGATGAGAACAATAATTGGTAGACTTCCAATAATGAGCTCCATAATATAACAGTTTATTGTTAATATAACATGAGTAGGATCAGGGTTTAAAGAAGGTTGAAAACTAAAATATGCAAATATCTCGGTTAATAATCAAGATAGACATTTATTGAAAATTATATTTGCGTAAGTTCGGTTCTATACAATTTTTTAAACCAGCGCATAATAACGGAGATATTAAGAATTTTCAAAACTCCCCTCCTGCTGGTCCGATTTTAAACGTTAGCGAACTTGATCTTCCTTTTTTTCATAAAACATTTAAATATCAAGTTTGATAACAATCAGACAAAAATTAAGACAGCTAGAGTGTTAGCAGACAAATATATATTAATAAATAAAATTCTGAACGGACCTCACTTTTGCCATCTCCTAGGTAGGATCGATTAACATTGTAAGAAATAAAGCCCCCTTTCTATTGCATATAGGAATTCTAATTTTGTATCATTGCTGTGGTAGATACAACACCATATTTATTGTGTAAAGTGAGCCAAAATATCAATTAACATTACACTATCTACCAATCTTGGCAATATAAAGTTGAAAATTACCTGATTTTCTAGCCTTAGGACCTGTTGCCTGTGTGAAAGCTCCCTAGCTTCAAGCAACCTTTCAGCCTGTTGCTTCGCTGTCCTGTATCTCTCTGCCTCATTACTCCAATCTTTGGTTGGTCTAAAAAGAGAAAAAAAATTAAATATAAAAATATAAATAGAACAATGCCCATTATAATGAATTAGTTTATAAAAATAAGAAATATCCTCCATGTTTCATACGTTACAGCTGTAAGACAGTTTTCAACACCTGAGGAGGGAGTACAAAATTAAATGTGTCTAACCTAATTATATTATGTAAAAAATTCTAATGTGGGAACCAAATGAATTTCTTTTAAATTAAATACAAAAAACCTTTGTTTGGAAATCATTTTAAACTGTTTTATTCGAAAGTGATAAATGATATCTCCGTTCCAAAGCATCAGAACAAAAAATGTCATATGTCATAGACCTTTTTCATGATTAACAAAAAGGTCCTTCACAAAGTTTCTGTTATCTGTAAAAAAAACAGAGAACCTTGATTTTATTTTTACTTACTCATCTTCCTCTAAACCCCTCTCCCTCATAGTCAATTAGCAGATTTCCCTTGAGGGAAATCAGTTATTGAGGTCGTAATCATGAATAAAATTTTCGAAAATGTCTTCAAATGTCCATCGATCCTACCCAGGAGATGACGAAAATGAGCTCCGTTCAAAATTATATATAACGTATATATATATATATATATATATTTGTCTGTTAACGCTCTAGCGGTCGCAATTTTCGTTTGATCAATACCAAACTCGATATTTAAGCGTTTTATGCAAAAATAAAGATCAAGTTCGTTAATGGCTGAAATCGGACCAGTGGGAGGGGGGGTTTAGAGGGGAGGATTTTCTAAAATTTGAAATATTTCCGTTACTATACGTCGGATCGAAAAATTGTATAAAATCAATCTTATTGCAAATTAAATTTACTATAAATAATGTTATATACATGTATTCTGTATCTTGAATATTAACCGAGATATTTGCATTTTTCTGTTTTCAACTTCTGAGATGAGATCGGCCAACTTCGGGTCTAGTCGTGAGTTTCCGTCAAGAGCTAGTTCGGGCCGTTCCCGTAACTGTTCGGCTCTCTATTCTGAAATTTCTCTATTGTATAAGTTCACGTGGGAAATCTGCTTAGTTTACGCAGCCCCTGCGTGACGGACTTTTTTGATCAAAGGGAGGTACGCACTAAATGTAACAAAAATCCCAAATGTGAAGTTTAAACATTCTAAGGCTGGCTGTTTTTAGAGAAATGAGAGATACTAACAGAAGTCACACCCATTTACCTTTCGGGAAATCTGCTAAAAGTACTCTGCCTTGAATAAAAGATTGATTTTGAGAGAGTGAGTTTACCTTTTCTAATGTAATCCTGTTGATGGACCTTCCCAATATATCGATTGAAATACAATCTTTCATTTGGTTTATTATTGAAACTAAAAAATAAATAATAATGTGTCATTTTGATTATTACCTATCAAACTCTATTGCTCGTAACCTCTGGAGCTCAGCTTCTTTTTCAGCCAGTTCAACTTCTAATCTCCTTATTTTGGATTTTAATTCCATATTTTCCTGTTCTAAGAGATGTTGTGTAGAGCCAAGTAGACTATCCTCGCCCCAATCTCTCGAACTAATTTTGTCAGCTCTTTCATACGACTTACTTCTCGATGAATGAAGTTTACGCTCTAGACTTCGCTTTTCTCCTTCAAGCTGTCTCACCTTAATGAAAAATAGAAGAGTATAATAAAATTCATACACTAAAGTTCATAGTCAAAGAAATAGTAACAATATTTTTTTTTAATATCTTCATAACTAATCCTCCTAAAAAAATGGAATTTTCTTATTATAAGTATGTTAATGAGCCACATACAAATTTCATGTTTTAAGCAGATTTTCCTTACCAGAAATCAAGTGTTGGAACTAGAGGAATTAGAACTTTCAAGAAAACGAAGTGCTAAAATTTGTTTTAAAGTAAAAGTATATTTAATGAGTATTTTAAATGTATGTTTTCAAAATAATATTCATATATATATATATATATATATATATATATATATATATATATATATAACTTAGTATGTATATTACTACTAACCCAACTTAGACTTTAGGCTATAGTAATATTCTCCCTCTCCTGAAATGAACAGGAGTGGGGGTTATATAAGGCTTGAAATTAAAAATAGCAATATTTCGTTTTGTGTTGCTTTTTCGGTAAATATGCACATCACAAAAGTTATTAATTTTGTAATTTATAGGAACTTTTGTTGTATGCCGAAGTATAAATGAGTTATACGCTAAAAACTATAGCAGGAGTCAACAATTTTATTTGGCACAAAAGAGTCAACCGAGCTAAACAGAACTCGGTATGTGAATAAGCACTAACTCCTCCTTGATAATACGCAGTACCAACATTTCTAGGGACGAGCAGGAGTGGGGGTTGTAAGGGAACCCTGAAATTAAAAATAGCAATATTTCGTTTCCTATTGGTTTTTCAGCAAATATGCACATGACAAAATTTGTTTATTTTGTAATTTATAGTAACTTTTGTTGTATACACTTTTGTCATATAACAAAGTATAAACGGGATATACAGGAAAAAGTAAAGTGGGAGCCAACAATTGTATTGGGCACTAACGATTGAACCAAACTTAACAATACTCAATATGTATAAACCCTTAATACTGGGATGGGGAAATGTCAAAATATTGTGCAAAGTAAAGCATTGCCAAAAATATACCATCATCATTCAGCCTCAAATGAATTCCCGGGCGAAGCCGGGTAACTTAGCTAGTATACAATATATGTGAATACTGTTAGATAAGGACTAAAATAATGGAATAATAGTGTTTATGGATGCCAGCCTAATGTATTATGGAATGTGATATATTACAAACCCTGTCATGAAGTGTTTCAAGTTTCATTGTCAGCTCGGCCACCTGTCGCTGTGCCTCCTCTTTCTCTTCTTCCGGCCATTGGGAAAGCCTGATCTGGGACTGGAGAGCTGACCGCTCAACTTCACAAGACGCGAGATCAGACTGAAGTCTTGAGTATGAGTCCTTCAGCACCTAGCGGTTTACAACTTTTATTGATTGGAATTTTAAATGTTAAGAAATACATCTATCTGATAAACTATCCTATAATGATATAACATAAAGCTTATATATATGTTATAAAGAGCAATAAAATTATAGCTAGAAACATAAGAAGAACTCTCCAAAAATCTACGTTCAAAAACCAGGAATGAATGCCAATTTCATTATCATCGAGATGTAAAAGATAAAGTCTGTCACACAGGGGCTATGAAACTAAACAGGTTTCCAACATATTTTCTATTTCTAAGTAAAAGCCAATGTGCAGAAGGTGGGGGGTTACTAAAGGAACAACAATGTACAAATGACTCAATATTAATAAATGAGATATGAGAAAATGCAGAGAACAACAAGTGTAGAGTATCAGTAGTTTATCAAGATTAGTCCTATAACATTTTTATGAACTGACTCATTATAACAAAGATATTTTGAATTTTCGAAATTCTGCCCCACAGCCCCCCCCCCACTGCTCCTGGTCATAATTCAGCCATTAATGACTATGAACTTTAGTGTTGAATAATACTGTTAAATATCGATTATGGTATAGGTAAAATAAACATTTTCAATTGAAGAAGTTAAATCATAATTGATGATGTCATCACACAACGTATTTCCATTTATCTCACAAAGTAAAAGTTCAATGAGAAAAATATCTGTCATTTAACATTAAGTAAAGTGCTTCAGGATATGGCAGTTTATTGTTAATATGATATGAGCAGGAGTGGGGGTTTGCTGAAGGGTTTTAACCAAAAATGCATATATCGTTTATTAATCAAAAAAGTAAAAAAATGTATATAACAATATTTATAGAAAATTCAATTTGCAATAAGATTGGTTCTATAAAATGTTTCGATCCAACACTTAATAACGGAGATATTAGGAATTTTACTAATTCCCCCTCTAATCCTCCCCCTTCCTTCCTACTGGTCAGATTTCTGAAATTAACGAAATAGATCTTTAGTTTGGCATAAAACGTTTAAATTTCAAGTTTGGTAACAATCAAACAAAAATTGTGACTGCTAGAGCGTTAACAGACAATATATATATATATATATATATATATATATATATATATATATATATATATATATATGTGTGTGTGTGTGTGTGTGTGTGTGTGATCAATGGACCTTTGCAGAAATTTTTCAATAATTCCATCATGAGTACAACCTCAATAGCTGATTTCCCTTAAGCCTCTAATATACATGAAGATATGAAAGAATCTAGTGGCTCAGATTAGACATATATTTTAAGGTGTTGGTCTTAATTTCACTTGGTCTTTAGCATAAAGTACCTCTAAAGGAATTTCTGTAGATGGTAGAGTCCCACAAAAAAAGGCTGCAATATAGGATTAAACTACTTGCTCTCTGATCATGGAAACATTCTACACTTCCGAAACCATAATAAAGTCTTTTGTTAGAAACATCATGTTCATCTAATGTGATATAGATACTATATTAAATTAGTCATAGTGAATTGAAAAGAATCCTGATAAATTTCTGAAGATATGATTTCTGAAAAATAAGGTTCGGTAGGAAATAATTCTTCTGTGAGATCTGTCATAAAACAAAGGTATAACAATTTTTAGCACTAAAAAAAAGTCTGTAACACAGGTGAAGCATTAACTATGCAGATTTCCCATGTGCATCACATATTTGCAGTTATCTCAAAACGTAAACGTTCATTGAGAACAATATTTGGTATTTAGGCTACAAATGAAGTGCTTCATAATATAACGGTTTTTTGTTAATATCACATGAGTAGGATCAGGGGTTTACTGATGGGCAAAAACTAAAATATATCTCGGTTAATATTCAATTTAGAGAAAACATGTATGTACTAATATTTATAGAACATCACATTTACAATAAGGTTGATTCTATACATTTTTTATATTGGTGAATAACAACAGAGATATTTTAAATTCGTGAAATTCTCCCAATCTAAACCCCCCCCCACTGGTCCGATCTTAGCGGTTAGCAAACTTGATCTTCATTTTAACATAAAACATTTAAATATCGAGTTCAGTAATGAACAGACAAAAATGGTGACTGCTAGAGTGTTAACAGACTATATATATATATATATATATATATATATATATATATATATATATATATATAGTATAGATATACGGTTTTGAACAGACCTGATTTTCTTAATTTTCTGGGTAGGATCGATGGAAATTTTTTGAAAATCACATCATGAGGACAACCTCAATAGCTGATTTCCCTTAGGGTAAATCTGTTAAAATAATTTAAATTACCTGGAGATTTCTTCTGGCTTCAGCAAGAGCATTTTGAGAAGACTCCAACCTTTCAGCAGTTATTCTTTTCTCATTTTCGGCATTGTAAACAGCTTTCTGCAATGACTTAAGCTTGTCAGCATTTGCCTGAGATGTTGCTGACGCCTCTACTAAGGTTCTTTGGAGTGAATCAATTTCATGATGAAGTTCCCTTTCAATATCTGCCGACTTCTCCAACGAATTAGTCAGCTGCTCGACAGTTCCTTTCAGAGATGCACAGCGTTCTTCGAGTTCAGAGACTGTACTACATTCTACTTCCAATCTTTCTTGTAATTTCTAAAAGAAAAGAAATAGGATAATAAATTATTACCAACTAGACAGATAGGAAAATTCTAATTTTGAAATAAAGCTGTTGTTCATGATGTCAAAATTACTAACTCCATTTATTTCATTCGGCTAGGCAACATAACTTAATTAACCATATGTTATGATTATGATTTCAGACGGGGTTATGCATTTTAAAAATTTATGGTAAGGAAAAATAAATTTTGATCTTCAAGTTAAAAAAAGAATTATTATCTTCCTACAATTAGAGCCAGTAATGCTACCTCCAGCAAATTTGTGATCATGATGATTTGATAATACAAAGACTAAGTGAGTAATATTTTATATATATATATATATATATATATATATATATATATATATATATATATAAGAACTTCTCTGTGATATCGACTAGCCGACAATTGACATGACTTTTTCATAGTTCAAGTGATTCTGTTTTTAAAACAATCTAATCTGATCTAACTGCTGAGCTTATTGATGGTGGAGAATTCGAATAACTCTGAACATGTATCATAGAATCAGTACTTAATTACAATCCCTGACCAAGTTGCCAGTATTTGATAGAAGTGATACTGAGCTTTTTTTACCCGGCTGAAGCTGTTTTTCAATTCTGTCAAATAACCAATTCAAGAACCAAGGCAAAATAATTTAATTAACCATATTTTATGATTTTAGACGAGGTTATGGCATTTTTCAAAGTTGTGTTATTTTATTATTATTAGTATTATTTTTTTTATTTAAAAAATGTTACTTTCCTCCTGCAATTAGCATAAGTACTACAGCCTCAAGGATAAGTGCAAACAACTAAGTAGTACTTCTGTATTGATAGTAACAAAACTACATCATACTCAAGAGTTCGTTTGAACTTTTTGGTTCCATGTCCACAATAAAAATCATAGGTCTCCTAAGGAAAACTTTTAAAATTTGATTCATTTAATGTAAAAGCATTACCTGGATAGTAGACTCTTTTTCTTGTAACATAATTTGAAGCCTCTGAATATCCCCTTCCATTCCAAGCCTTTGTAATTCAAGCTTAGTAGCTCTATTTTCAGTTTTGCTCAGTTCCTCTTGAAGAAGCTTCTTCTCTTCATCGCAGAGTAAGAGGGATTGCTTCAATTTATCTAATTTTTCTTCGCACTGAAGTTTTTCTTCGTTGGCAGTCTTTAATGCAATTTCTAGAATGTTTAGCTTTTCTTGCATCTGGTGAATTTCATCTGATGCTTTTTGGCCAGCTTCAGCTTGAGCCTAGGAAACCAAATTAAGGGGTACCAACATTAGCACAAGAAATAGCAATTAAATATTATTATTCTACATTGAATATAAAAATGTCATAATAAAAAAAAATGCATTGATATTTAACACAAGAATGAATGAATAATCAAAATGTAACCTGCAACTATTAGGAAATAAAACAAAGTCCGTCAGGCAGGGGCTGCGTTAACTAAGCAGATTTCCCACGTGTGCAACGTATTTGCATTTATCTCAAAACTTAAAAGTTCAATGAGCACAATATTTGTTATTTAAGCTTCAAATAAAGTGCTTCATAACATAATAGAATATTGAAAATAAGAGATGAGTAGAAGTGGGGCTTTACTGAAGACCGAAAACTAAAAAATGCAAATATCTCAGTTAATAATCAAGATAGTGAAAAAATGTACATAACAACATTTATAGAACATTACATTGCAATAAGATTGGTTCTGTTCAATTTTTCGATCCGACAAATAATAACGGAGATATTAAGAATTTTCGAAATTCTCCCCCTCTAAACCCCCCCTCCCCCTGGTCCGATTTCAGCCATTAATGAACTTGGTCTTTCCTTTTGTATAAAACGATTATATATCAAGTTTGGTAACGATAAAACAAAAATTGTGACCGCTAGAGCAGTAACAGACATATATATATATATATATACAGTTTTGAACGGACCTCATTTTCGTCATCTCCTGGGTAGGATCGATGGGCATTTGAAGAAAAATGTCGAAAATCTCGTAATGAGTACAACCTCAATAGCTGATTTCCCTTAAGGGAAATCTGCTAATATTAGGATAGGGGGGGGGGGTAGTACATGAAAAGCCTTAATGCTATTAAATATGAAGAGAAGAGACTGATGGCTTTTTTGCTGGAAATTCATTTTCCCATTCCTGTCCAGTTCCACCACCAAAATATTTTTCCAACAAAAATAAAATTAAATGACAATACCTGAAGAGCAGCTGATTTTTGGCCCAAACGTGCTTCAAGACTCCCTTTTTCTTCTTGGGCTTGCCTCAATGCATTGATAGTTGAAGTCAACCTCCCTTCCCTTTTTGTAAGTTCATCATTTTGTGATTTGATATGCTTCTTGGCTTCGGCTAAACTGGCACGGAGATCGTCCCTCTCCCTCTCAACTTGTGCTACACCTTGCATGAGCGAGCGAACTCCCCTCCTCACTGCTTCTGGGTCAACTTCTCCTCCTCTCTCTTCACCTCTCACGGGGCTCCATCTAAATCAGCCAGTAAAAACTTTAACAATTAAAGTGAAACAAAAAATAGAAACATTTGTAGAATAATACAACTAATATATAAACAATAAAAGTCCGTCACGCAGGGGCTGCGTAAACTAAGCAGATTTCCCACGTGATGTTTTACAATAGAGAAATCCGCCTAATAACAGCTGTAGTAGGAAGGGATCTCTAAACCTATTCACGAGGGACGAATAGTTCTGGAAACGGCCACCAGAGCTCTCGGCGGAGAGTCCGGAACATGGCGGGGTTCCGTCGACCACACACACAATACAAATGCAAATATCTCGGTTAATATTTAAGATACAGAATAAATGTATAGAACAATATTTATAGTAAATTTAATTTACAATAAGATTGATTCTATACAATTTTTCGATCCGACGCATAATAACGGAGATATTTTGAATTTTCAAAAATCCCCCTCCTCTAAACCCCCCCTCCCACTGGTCCGATTTCAGCCATTAACGAACTTGATCTCTCTTTTTACGTAAAACGCTTAAATATGAAGTTTGGTAACGATCAAACAAAAATTGCGACCGCTAGAGCGTTAACAGACAAATATATATATATATATATATATATATATATATATATATATATATATATATATATATATATATAGATATATATAATTTTGAACGGACCTCATTTTCGTCATCTCCTGGGTAGGATCGATGGACATTTGAGGAAATTTTTCAAAACTCGCGTCATGAGTACGACCTCAATAGCTGATTTCTGTTAAGGGAAATCTGCTAAAAGGAAAGATACACTTTCCCTTTATTCTTCATGCTGATGATATTAGTTTAACTATAAAAGTTCATCATGCAGGGGCTGCATAAACTCAGCAAATTTCCCAAGTGCTGGTATAACCTACTTTTGATTTCATCTCACCATATATCCCTTATTTCTATACAAAAAAACCAATGAGTAGGGAGGGAGAAAAGGGTTACTGAAGACTGAAAATAAGAAAATACGAATAACTTACCTAATACTTGAGTTACATAAAAATGCATAGATCAATAATGATAGACCATCAACAATTGAACAATATTGGTTCTTTAATATTTTACGATTCGGTTCATTATAATGGAGATATTTTGAATTTTCGAATCCCCTCTCCCTCTAAACCCCCCTTATTCCTACTACTACTTAAGTTCGACTATGAACTTAACAGTTGCTGATGCATAATTCATAAATGCAAATAATGTTTTAGGACTGTAATCGAACTTAACATCAGCTAATGGTTAAAAATGCTATGTGAAGCATATGGGGAACTTGCTCCATCAATAAAAATATGTTAGTACTTGTCTCAAAATTTTTGAAACCTTGGGAGTGAATGAACGATTGATTTCAAACTCTCTAAGCCCATGCGCATGGTGCAAAAACAAGGAAATTGGGTATAAACTTCAGCCACAAAATGTCGAACGTTGTCTTTTCATATGTGAACAACTGCTCCAATATCAAAAGTGTAAGGGTTTTTTGCATCGAATCTTTATGGGGGGAGGAAAAGTGGATTCCCTTTGACAACCCAAAGCGCAGAAAATTATGGGGTAAGTCCAGCCATGCAACAACTTCAATGGCAAAACTGAATAATCATGGCAAAGAAGATAATACTGTGCACCGTGGGATCAGCTCAGAGTCATCTACAATGAGTTACTCCAGCCTAGCGAAACTATCACTAGGAAATGCTACCAACAATAGATGCTATAGAGCCGAGCATTGAAGCTCAAACACCCACAATATGCCAACATACATGATAAAGCTCAGCCACATATTACAAAATCGTCAACTTTGGAGGCAGTTCAATGGTATGTCCTACACCAGTCGCCATATTCCCCAGATATTGCTCCTTCCAACTATCACTTGTTCTGGTCAATGAGCCCTGGCCTCGGGGAGAAGCAATTCACGTTTTACACCAAAAATTGGGTCAATTTTTTGACTCCGTATGCTGCCTGAAAGATTGGGAAACGTTATAGCTAACGATGGGCACTACTTTGAATAAAACAAATTTTATCTATTTCTGTCAATTAAGCTACAAAGGAAAAAAAATCCTAAAAACTTATTTGTACCCCCAATAATATAGTATATGTATATATTGTTTCGAACAGGCCTCATTTTTGTTATCTCTTAGGTGGGTTTGATGGACATTTGAAGAAATATTTTGAAAATCTCGATGTGTACACCCCCACTACCAGATTTCTCTTAAGGGAAATCTGCTAGTAAATTTTATACTTGGTTTATTGTGAAATATCTGGTTTACCTTCTTGTTGGGGAACTCAGTTTGTAGGGAAGAGAAATGCTGCCATCCATTTGGATTCCAGCAATCCTTCGGAGAGTAGATCCAACAGAGCTTAATTTCCCTTCAACTTCCCTCTTGGCAGTTTCGACCTGAATAAGCTGGGCTTCAAGTGCACGGACCCTGCCTTCTGAACCACCCAATCTTGCCTAAAGAAGAGCATAAGATACAAAGAAGAGATATTACAATTAATGGACACTAAATGCTTTGATGTAAGCTTGCATAAACTTCATTTAAATGATAAAATAAAATCAATGCCGCCTGAAAATTATAATTTGTAGGTACAAAACAACATATTCAATACTATTGAGAACATGTTGTAACATGAAATCTTCATAGCTGACAAAGAAAGAAAATGCCATCAATTATTTGTTTAATATTACCTAAATTGTCAGCTAGAGCCATCTATGTGCAAATATTTATTATCTAGTTTCATATTTACACACCTGGTGAAAATCTGAGTTCCATAAATTATTAAACAATTACATTAATGAACAAACTATATCAAAATTTAGTTACTTTGTATTTTCAAACCAAGCTAGTTAAGAGCTCTGAGGGTTATACATGGCTTTAGTAGGAGATTGGAGGGGGGGGGGGGGGAGACTAAATATTTTTCACTAGCCAGGTTAATAAGTGATATAGTTAACTGGAGTTCAATACTTCAGTATTCTAGTAGTACCTTAATTGTCTCACATTACTATCTGCAAAGGAGGAATAGTATAGAGGCACAAGAACTAATATTCCTAGAAATAATGGCCTATGTGCTAGGATCCTCTAAAACGGTAGATTATTACAGTAGTTTACATGGTATACTTCAGTCGATAGTAGGAAAATTAGTTTGAAAATAAACTGTGTTTTTACTTCCGTGAAGGAAGGCAAAGGAAGTATTGCAATCACGAACAACTTTGGCTACAGATTTCAATGGAATCCATTTTGATACTCCCCAAATCCATTTTCACTATTTTCTGCTTGAAATCTGTGCATATGTGTCTCGTATAACTCAGAAACATATTCTTCATAGTTTATTGACAAGGATCCTGAAACGTCGAAGAATATTTGGATACACAATAATAATAAAAAGAACACACTGAATATTCTTCTGACTTGCACTGGTTTTCTGCTCCAGCGGCTTTCCTTTCCGTATGAATGCTAATTTCCAGGATCTCTTCAGTTGCCTTCTTCAGACTGGCTAAATCATTTATTCCCTGGATTGCGACAAAGTAACAGTAGTGGCAATGACCAGCCTCGCCAATCAATAGTTTCCAAAAATTAGAATTCCTATGAATGTAAAGATAGCTGGAGCAGAAAGTCAGTGGAAGTCAGAGGAAAAGTTATCCCAGAAAGAGAGTCTAAGAACTTATAAATTGAATATTAAAATTTCATAATTAGGACTGTTGTAACATCTAGTTGGCCACCTCCCATTTTAATGAAATTGACTACAGAGGGATTTTGAGGAGCAAATATTCTTAATTTTTCTGTACCTATTAAAGATACAGTAATTTTGAATAAGATATTTTTTATTGGTCTTAAAAATTGCTATAAATTATGTTGTATATTTTTTGATCCAATACATCAGAATGGAGATACTATATATCATTTTCAAATGAATTAATTTTAATTTAAGTATGCCAAAACATGTTGTTTACTTAATTTAATATGAGTACATGGAAGTCATGTGATGCATACATTTTATCAACTAGTCGTGTTACCTGTTGTTGATAGGGATTGAAATAGAAATGGTTTCCCGGGGGATTATAAAGACTGTATGTACGAAAAATAAAGTAAAATCCATGATTAATATGTAGCTTGATATTGGAGTAAGCCCCCACTCCTGAGGGCAGTAGTAAAGTACAAAATAGAATTTGTTAACAATATTTATTCCCTTAATGGATATACAAAAAAAAAATGTTCTGTTCTATTAAGGCATTACCATAGAGCAAGTACCAAGCCCTGTAAGCTAGAAATCAAAACTTGGAAATTCATAAATGTAAATAATGTTTTATTTAGGACCGTAATCGATCTTCTAAACATTCATTTACATTTTCCCGATAAAACAAATATTAATGAAGACATTGACGAATATGAATTTTGATGTCGAAGTAAATTTGAATTCTCATATAGGCTGTGTTGTACCTCATGATACTCGACTCACAAATCTAAAAGTCCAAAGAAATCCTCCTAGCCGCTTTTGAGTGATTGAGTAACAGACATACAAGATTTTCAATTTTGAAGCCATTGCTCTTAAAATGGTCTGAAATGTCTAAAAAACTTGATCCCTGCAGAATTTAAATAGAAAATCAGACAAACCTTACAGCTTTATTTATATACATTAAAAATACAAAAAATATGGCATTCTATTTATTAGCAAAAACTTATAGATATTATACTTTTTTCAATAATTATAGCACTATACAAATTTTAAAATGTTGCTAACCTTTAGCTCCTGGATTTGTTGTGTGGCATCAGCGAGACAGACTTCTAAGTTATGAGCTGTATCCTGTAGTTTACGCTCGGCTGCTCTGCTATCTTCGAGCCTCATTAGTAATTCCTCTTCTCTCTGTCTCCATCTCCTCTCTTCGTCTTCACCCTTACTTCTGCCTTTAGCCAATTCCTCTCTCGCATTGTCTAATGCATTCTCCAAATCTTGGATCTAAAACAATGCACTATTTCAAAATGACATAAAATGAAAGGATTAAAAAAAAAAAGTATACAATAAAAGTAAATTTTTAAATTATATTACAACTGAATTGAAGGTTTTTAATATCCAAAGCATCCATTATCTCAGCACAACAAACAGCTATTAAAATACACTTAACGAATTGATGGAAGAATGTCAACAAAAAGAAAAACATCAAATTGTTATTAAAATCATTTTTATTTCGCAACTACATGACACCTCATCAGGAGAAAACAAGAGGTAACTACAACAATTCTACATAAGACCTTCCACTAGCTGTGCCAATCAGAGAACGTCTTATAAAGTAAGGTGGTTCAAGGCAGCTGATTTAGATCAAAGCGTCAAAAAGTAAAAAATATCGATTATCCCTATGAAGTGTTGTCTAAATACTAATGGAGAAAATTACAATTGAAAGAACTTTACTTCATAGTTTCTAATAAATTAAAATATATATAATTTCCATGTTTCATTCCTGTTTTTTTATTGCTCACGGATGTTTCCCGTCGGGAGGTTTCTTATTATCGTTTGTATTTATTCACGGTGGTGTTGTGTTACCGTTATATAGATTTATCTATTGTAAAACTTCACATGGGAAATCTGTTTAGATTAAGCAGCCCCTGCCTTGTGACGGACTTTATATTTCAGTTACATCGAAGTCAATACATTTACCTGCTTTGATAGTTGGTGCTGATGTTGTTGAGCTCGATCCCTTTCTTCTATGACGCTAGTAACCCTCGCTTCCAGCTGCCGAATCTCAGCTCGTTTAGCTTCTGCTTCACCTCTCAGCTTTTCAAGATCTCCGGAAAGACCGCCACTTTCTTGCTTGGCTTCCATCAAATTTTTATCCATCTCTCTCATCATCCCTTGCAAACGAGACCTTTCAACTTCTAGGCCTCTTCTGGTTTCCTCAAGTGCTACAAATAAATTTATGTCCACATAAAATGGAATAATAAACATCAAACTTAGACAAATTAAATCTTCGCTATTAGTAGAGTTCCCTCAAGGGAAATCAGCTAATGAGGTTGTACTTATGACACGATTTTTGAATAATTACTTCAAATGCCCATCAATCCTACCCTAATGACAAAAATTATGTCTGTCCAATTGTGCTTTAAAATTGCTGTTCTATAACTTTTTCATAATTCAAATAATAAACGATTTATTTATACTTTCCTGTTTTCAGTCTTCAGTAATCCCCCAACTTCTACACATCGGATTTTTAGTTATAAGTAGAGAATATATATTAGGTGATATGAGATACTAGGGTGTCATATGAGCATGTGAGAAATCTGATTGGTTTATGCACCCCTGTTTGGCAGACTTTTATCTAAATTAGAATTATATTGTTGCGAAATATGCATCCTTTGGTCTACTTGAGGGATTTTGTTGCTACTTGAAGTGCAAACACACTCCTACTTAATTGCATATTTCACAAGTACAAGGAAAATGAGAGCATTCCAGCAAAGATTGGTATAGATTGAACCAGGGTAGGAATTTAGAACCTTCTCTCTGACCATTCAGAGGGTGAATTGGGAACTCGAACCTGCTAGAGCAGACAGTGAGCTAATATAAACTCAGCCAGCTCGTCTGGCAGTTCAGTTTAGTTGAGAATCAGCGATTTGAGTTCTTGTGCTGTTTAATAAGTATGTGATGTTAACAGTGTATCCTGTGGATAATTGTGAAGTGTGTAGTTTGTCATCAAATAAATTGTATACTGATAAAAGTCCGTCACGCAGGGGCTGTGTAAACTAAGGAGATTTGAACAGACCTCATTTCCGTCATCTACTAGGTAGGATCGTTAGACTTTTGTAGAAAAATCTCAAAAATTGTGTCATGAGTACGACCTCAATTGCTGATTTCCCTTAAGGGACATCTGCTAAAAATATTATAGTTCATGTGTTTAATTTTGCAATCAAAGAAACCCCTAATAATCAAGGTTTATTATTTTCATAAAAACATATAAAACAATAGACTGTAAATACAGGAAAATAATATTTGTGAATTATAGTTTTGAACACAAAGGTTATAAAGCTTTAAAAGTTTGTATTCAACATAGTTCCACGATGAAATAGTTTGATATTGATAGTAACAGGCATAACAAATATTTAAAATACCTGCTATTTTCTGCAAAGCTTCCTCAAGAGATCTTCCTTGTTCTCGTTTTTGACCTTCAACGCGTTTTATATGTTCCCTGAGTTCTTTATTTGAACTGCTGTACTTTTCACGCTCAAACGATGCTTCTGCCAGCTGTCTTTTCAAGTCAGTTAACTCTTTCATCAAATTTTCACGATTATTTTCCACTGAAAAAACAACAACAGTAAAGACTCACACAAAAACAAAACTTATTAAAATAAACAATTTTTTTTTATTGTCTTTTTTAGCCGATTCATTATAATAATCTGAAAGAGAATTTGACAACTAAAGCCCAGATTTATATACATATAAATCTTATAAACGTCTATATAATATGCAGTGAAACTACAAAATTTGCAACCAAGCTATCTACACATACATGGAGACACGAAAGATTTTTTCCCCTAAAATACAATTATCTCATGTTAAAATAAATCAAAACGGGATAGTATTAACTGCATTAGTAACCTAATTAAAATTTTGAATGTTAAACATGCATTATTTTATTGGAATTTATAAAGCAGTGAGGAATTGTAATAATTAAATACAATAAAAGATTAAAATATAATATTTTATTACTATTTGGAAGATGTTCAAGTTAACCATGCGCAATAAGGCATTGGTCTTAATCTCACTTGGTAAAACTAGAGTCGTGAGTTAGATTCTCAATTGGGCCACACAAATTTTAGTGGCGAACTTATTAAATAAAATCCTAAGTCCCACATTGGCGAGAAAAGGGTAGTAGCCTATAAATAACCCAACTCAATATGTCTAGGAGCACAAAGTGGATGTTAATAAATACTCTTCTTTTTTTAATTTATAATTTGGAATATAAAATACTAAAATAATGCAATATAACAACAAAACTTTCTTGCAAAATTAATTACTTAAAGTGTAATCAACAATATAAAGTGAAAAAAATAAAATAAAATGAAAATTAAATTTTTAAGCTGTTTTTATTTTATTTGTGATAGCACTTTTTTAGTAAAAGGCTATTTTGGAAAATTTATAAAAGTATCCGAAGAAACAATTTTATAACGGTGAATTTTACAAATTATTTAGATTTAATTGCCAAAAGGAAAAGAAAATAGTTATTTATTATACAAGTGACAAAAGTAGATCATTTTACAACTCGAGTGAAACGTTTACCCACACGAGCGAAGCGAGTGTGGTAATTTCACGAGAGTTGTAAATTCTACTTTTGTCAAGAGTGTAATAATACATTTTTTCTGTAATCGTGTTATACATGATCAGATCTAACCAGAATATGAACAAAATTAGGATGTGGTGAAGATTATGGTATGTTGTTGGTAGGTTATAAGCATGGTTGTGAAAGGTTATAAGCATAGTTATAAAACAACTAGTGATGATTGTGAAGTAGTGCAGTTATAAACAAGGAAGGTAATTATTACTATATTTAAATTTTAAAATATATTGATTATTTCCACCAATAATTCATTCACATTTCAATTTATTTTGTTAAAATAAATTCTTACAATGTTAAGAAACATTTAAAAGCATTTAATTTCCAACTTCAAATTATTTTTTAATTTATACTTATTACTAATTATGAAGGTAATACTAATATGATTACTTTCTCCACTCTATTGCAAAATGTTTCACTTTCTTCACTCATTTCAGTTTCGTAATGTTACCATTATTCAACAATTACAGAAAAAATAATAAATAAGTTTATATCATTTTGATGTGCTTTCTTATAAATTTCTTTCCCAAATAACTCAGGATACAATTATCAAACAAAAGCTGGCAAACTTGTTTTTTTTTTGTTTTTTTACAGGTAGATGGTATTTATGAAATTTAAACAAGTGATTTAGATTTATCATCATTTAAAATTAAAATGATAAAGATATTGGGCATTTGAATTGATTTTTAGTGAAATTTTTGAAAATTAATATAATTTGATAAATTACTTAATTAAGACTTGAAGTAATACCAGAAATAAAGTAATATACATGGATTATGTTCATAGAAACTGACAAAAATTACTCAGAAGTGTTATTTCCAAATCAGGAACATTCTTTAAAAAAAATTGCACAGGTATCTGTTGATTTTATTTTATCTAAGATCATTTTATAATTAATAAGAGCTTTTTAATTAAGTAAGATGTAAAATCAATATATATGCAATTTTTGGGGTAAATTATAATGAACAAAAAAACTGATGCTATGTTATTATTAAATTACAACTGAATTAATTTTTCTTTTTAAAATTTGCCATTTCTGATCAAAAAACAAAACTGTAATACATCAAAATAATTCAAGGTGTATACAATTTATTAATACCATCTTTAAGCCTCCTAGACGTTTCATTATATTGAGACTGAAGAGAATCGACTTTATCTTCTGAGAGGTGCAGCTGGAGCTTTAGGTCCTCACAATGTTGCATTTCTGCATCACGCTCTTTCGTTAACTCTGAAATACGGTTTTCTAGAGAAATCTTTTCTTCTTCAGCTTTAACCCTACAAAGAAGGATAATATAAAAGAAATAAATCAAAGAAAATTAAGGTACTATTTCTTAAGCATGTTTCAAATATTTTTCATAAGAGAGTAAACAAAATTGATGAATTTCATAAATACTTTGTTAATTATTACTGATTAAAAATGTATGCAAAGAGGTGAATTCCTTCAAAATAACCTCAAACTACCTGAAATAAGTAATTCTACTTTTCCTTTATTGCTAAACCTGTATATGTTTTATTCCGAACAATATTGTTCAGATAAAATATAAGGTATACACACTCGCACACATATCCTTAAAAGTCACAGAACTAAACTAAGCAGATTTCCCATGTGCTGGTTAGCAAACGTGCAGTCTCATCTCACCACATATTCTCTATTTCTAGGAAGAAAAAAACCGATAAGTCGAAGGGGGGGGGGAGGTAACTGAAGGCTGATAATAGGAAAGTAACTTGTTTAGTACTTGAGTTGCAAAAAAATGCACAGACCAACAATTGTAGATCTTCATTGGTTTAACAAGATTGATCTATAATATTTTACAATCCAACTCATAATAATGGAGATATTTTGAATTTTCGAATTTCCATCCCTCTCTAAACCCCCCCCCCCCTGCCCCTATTCCTGGACTGGCTTCTGTCAACCACAAATATGATATTTAGTGTTGAATAAAATAGCTAAACATCGAATACAGTATAGATAAAATAAACCTTAAGTGAAGATATCATCACACAATGAATTAGCATTTATCTTGCATATTAAAGGTCCAATGAAAAAATATTTGGAATTTAAGAATAGAAAAAAAGAATTTCATGTTATAACAGCTTATTGTTATTAGGAAATGAGTAGGAACAGGGGGGGGGTCTACTGAAGGCTGAAAATAAAATTCCAAATATCTCTATTAATATTAACCTTTGAGAAAATATGTATATAACAACATTTAAACACAATTAAATTTACAATAAGATTAATTTATATATACTAAGAGAGAAATTTTGAATTTTCAAAATCTCCCCCCCCTCTAAAGCCCCCCTTCCCCTGGTCAAATTTTAGCCATTAATAAACTTGATCTTTAGTTTTGCATGAAACGCTTATGTACTGAGTTTGGTAACGATAAAACAATAATTGCAACCACTATAGTGGTAACAAACACATAAGTATATATATATATATATATATATATATATATATATATATATATATATATATACTCACACACAAACAATTTTGAACTGACATCATTTTCATCATCTCCTAGGTAGGATCGATGGCCATTTGAAGACTTTTTCAATAACTGTGTCATGATTTCCCTTTAGGGAAATTTGATAAAAAATTATAATGTTGGACAATACTGAAAAAAGTCCATCACACAGGGGCTGCGTAAACTAAGCAGATTTCACACGTGAAGTTTTACAATAGCGAAATTACACGAGAGCCGAGCAGTTAAGGAAACGTCCAAACTAGCTTTTGGCGGGAAAGTCACTCGTCCGTTAGCCGCCCAGATTTAATAAAAATGCAAATATCTCGGTTAATATTCAAGATAGAGAATAAATGTATATAACAATATTTATAGTAAATTTAATTTGCAATAAGATTGATTTTGTACAATTTTTCGATCCGAGTATAGTAATGGATATAATTCGAATTTCCGAACATCCTCCCCTCTAACCCCCCCCCTCCCACTGGTCCGATTTTAGCTATTAACGAACTTCATCTTTCTTTTTACATAAAACGACTAAATATCAACTTTGGTAACGATCAAACAAAAATTGCGACCGCTAGAGTGGTAACAGACAAATATATATATATATATATATATATATATATATATATATATATATATACAGTTTTGAACGGACCTCATTTTCGTCATCTACTAGGTCGATGGACAGCTGAAGAAAAATTTCGAAAATCGCGTTATGAGTACAACCTCAATAGCTGATTTCCCTTAAGGACCCTTCTCATGTAAATATGTACTTTACTAAGAAAAAGAATGATATGTCAGAAAATAGAAATAAAATTAAAGAATAGGATTAACTCAAGAAGTTAAATAAATCTTACCTAAGTTGTTCATATTTGGTAGCTGCAGAAACTAAGCTCTCTTTCAAAGATAGAATAGTCGTGCGGTCTTGATCACTGCGAGCGACTGCATCTCTCCTGTTCCTATCGTGAGCAGCACGCTCCGTCTCTATCTCCCTCTTAGCCGCCTCTAGTCGTTCCACTATAGCTTGCTGGTCTTGCTGAGCTGTAAACAGGAAGAACTTTCTCCTCTTTAGGACCCATATTCATGTCAAGAACACTCATTTTAATGAATCTATATTATTAAGGAGTTCAGAAATCCTAATAATATCACCAAATCTATGCTTCAGGACTCAGGTTGGCCATGTGCGTTAAGATGTTGGTCTTAATCTCATATGGTAAACCTAGAGAAGTGAGTTTGGTTCTTGCATGGACAATAGGAATTTATTTAGTGACGGACTCATTAAATAAAATCGTTAGTCCCACCCTGGCTAGAAAAGGGTGGTAACCTGTAGATCACCCATCCCAATTAGCCATAGTAGCATAATGTAGACATAAATAAATTTAAAAAAAATATATGCCTCATAATGGAAGCCAGCATGATCAATTTATTTAAATAATAGTTTGTAGCGTTCATCAATATTTCAATTAAATCCTCTCTGTATTTATAAAATCATGTTTAATTGGTCAATAATGTTAAAATATTCTAATAAAAGTCCACCATGCAGGGGGTGCGTAAACTAAGCAGATTTCCCTCTTGTTCCACATATTTGCATTTATGTCAAAAAGTAAAAGTTCCATTGGAACAATATTTTGTATTTCTGCTTCATTATATAACAGCTTATTTTTAATATGACATGAGTAGGAGTTTACTGAATGACATGGGGGGTTTACTGAAGGCCGAAAACTATAAAATGCAAATATCTCGGTTAAGAATCAAGATAGTGAAAATATGAATATTTACACATTTACAGAACATTACACTTGCAATAAGATTGGTTCTATACAATTTTTTATCCGGCGCTTAATAATGGAGATATTAAGAATTTTCAAAATTCTTCCCCTTTAAACCTCCCACTTGTCAGATTCATCCATTATTGGACTAGATCTTTCCTTTTACATAAAACGATTAAATATCAAGTTTGGTAATAATTCAACTTAAATTGTGACTGCCAGAATGGTAACGGACAAATATATCTATATATATATAAAATTGTAACCTCTGTCTGTACATTGATTTTTTTCGCAAAATTTCACGATAACTTTTCGTTTCACATGTCATAGACACCATAACTGCATTTTGTTTCTTTCGTGTATGTTTGTTTGTTTGTTTGTTACCTTTTCACGCATAAACGGCTGAACCGAATTTTATGAAACTTTGTATATATATTACTACTAGCCCAACTTAGACTTTAGGCTATACTAATATTCTCTGAGACGAACAGGAGTGGGGGTTATAAGGGAGGCCTGAAATTAAAAATAGCGATATTTCGTTTCCTATTGGTTTTTCGTCAAATATGCACATGACAAAAGTTATTTATTTTATTATTTAGAGTAACTTTTGTTATATACACTTTCGTCGTATACCTAAATATAAATGAGTTATACGCTAAAAATTATAGCGGGAGTCAACAATATTATTTGCCAAAAAAGACTCAACCGAACTAAATAAAACTCGGTATGTGTATTAGCAGTGAGGCCTTCATTATAATAAGCCATACCAACATTTCTATGGACGGGCAGGAGTGGGGGTTATAAGGGAAGCCTGAAATTGAAAATAGCGATATTTCGTTTTTTATTGGTTTTTCGGTAAATATAAACATAACAAAAGTTGTTTATTTTGTTATTTGGAGTAACTTTTGTTATATACACTTTTGTCGTATACCTAAGTATAAATGAGTTATACGTTAAAACTTTAGCGGGCACTAACGACTGAACCGAACTTAACAAAACTCGGTATGTCAATTAGCATTAATTCTTCCATGATTATAAATTATATTAAAGTTTTTAGGTTCGAACGGGAGGGAGGTTAAAAGGGAGGCCTGAAATAAAAATTCACCATATTTACATGTATAAGAGACGGGAAATATAAAAATATCGAAGACTGTGAAGCCTTATCGAACAAATAATTCTATTATTAGCAAATCCACGGCAAAGATGGGTATCAATCCTAAACACTGGGACGGGTAAATGTCAAAATATTGTGCAATGTAAAGCCTGCTAAAAAATACGGTCACCATTCAGCCTCAAATGAATTCCCGGGCGAAGCCGGGTATCTGAGCTAGTATATATATATATATATATATATATATATATATATATATATATATATATATATATAATTTTGAATATATTTCATTTTCATCATCTACTAGGTAGGATTGATGGACATATGAAGAAACGTTTTGAAAATCGCATTATGAGCACAACCTCAATAGCTGATTTATCTTAAGGGAAATCTGCTAAAAATATATTTTTAGTCATTTAGTGATTTTCTATTTCTGAACTCGAAAATCTACTGGACAAGCGGTTTTGCTGGGATGCGATCCCCCACCTACCTTATTCATCAGATCTTGCCCAAACAGATTTTCACTTATTTTGGGCCCCTCAAAAGTCTCTTAAAGGGAATCGCTTTAATTTGCTCGAGGACTGCAAAACACAAACAAAGAAAACTGAGGAGTTCACAGCACAAAAATCTGAGAAGTTCAGGGAGGACGAGTTAAATGTTTGTTTATCATACGTTTTTTTATATAAACATAACTAAGCTATCAGATATGAATTATAATTATCATTACCAAGTAATAAAGCTTGCTGCTTGTCGCTTTCGGCCCGAAGGAGGACCTCTTCATGCTGTTGAACCACATTCTCTATTTGCTGCTGAAGGGCGGCAATCCTCTCTTGAAGCTGTTTGATTTCTCCATCCTTCTCTGCGGCTAATCCAGTAATAGATGACTGTAACTTTTTCTCGAGCATCGATCTAACTTGTTCCTGCAAACCAAAAATGTATGAGATGTAAAAAGTCCGTCACGCAAGGGTATCATAAACAAAGCAGATTTCCCTTTTATCACATATAAATTCTCACACATTATCTATTTCTAAATAAAAATCCGATGAGTAGAAGTGGGGGTTTACTGAAAGCTGAAACCAAGAATGTACAAATAACTCGCTTATTTGAGAACAATGTATATTACAATTGTAGAGCATTAGTACACTACAGCCAGGAATGGAAGAGACCTGCTGGCTTCCCCCCCCCAAGCCGCCAGTTTCCGTGAAAAGACTACTGTACTACCTGGATCACAAACGTCATCACTTCATCTTAGCCGCCTACTGTACAATATTAGTGAGTTGACCTTAGCTTTTCTTGCCCGGCGACATATATTCCTCATGAATTACTACAGTAAATAATAAAATTCAACCTGAATCATCTTATTGGCAATTATTATTAATATTGTGCTAATTTTTAACCCACAAAAAGTGTGGCAATAAAAAAAATCGATATACTTTTTATCACTTTACAAAGCCGAATTAATAAAAAATACGGTTTTGTAAATCTAACGATATTCTTCACATTTCACTATTATTGTAATTCCTATTTATTTTATAGTTTTACAATTTTTTATACAAGACATTTATCATTCACAATAATTCATTAAAGAATTTAAATAAATAACGTTAAAGAATTACAGATGAAATGATTGTAATTAAATAAGGTAACGTTAAATAATGATACCACCGTATAAAAAATAAATAAAAAAAATGATTTATTAATATTAAAATTAAATTTGTTTTGTGCTTATAATATTATTCTGATTCACTACTGCTAAGCTGCAAATCATCTTCCGACTCGCTCCCATCAATGGCGATTATCATGCTGTCCACAAAATTTTCCATTTGTCCATCTTTTAGCCAATATTCCTCTTCTAAATTGTGGACGTGCCGACAATAACCAGCCCAGTCATCAGCTGTTATTGATCGTAATCCTAAAGGATATGAATAATTAACGGACTTTAATGCCGATATGTCGTAAAATAGTAAAATGTGTTATTGTGTAAAATTTATTTCTTACCTTCATTTATTAATGATTCCAAATTAGTCATTGAGAGTTCACCACTTACATTTCTTTCAAGCACAAATCTCTTCAGCTTAGCCCAAGCCTGTTCTATCGGATTTAAATTACACATGTAAAGTGGTAATCTTAGAACGTTATTTCATATGCCTCTAGGATTTGTTCAATTTTAAAAACTCTTTTTCTAGGTGCTATATTTTTGACCATGTCTAGAAGCATATATCGCCTCATGCTCATATCCGCAACTGCACCATTCTTATTAAGCCAGTCTACCATTTCTGTCTTGTTTGAAGAGCTGGTTGGTGGCTTATTTAATTGCAAATTATGATATGGGGAATTATCCATTATTATAACAGAAGAGGCTGGCAACTTTGGAAGCACTTTTTCCCTAATCCATTTGGTAAAATTTCCACCATTCATTTGCCCGTGGTAATCTCCTGTTGAGGTGCCAGCTCTAAATACAAGTTGACAATCAGGTAAAAATCCATTGTTGGACCCAATACCAACAACAATAAAGCGTCTGGTACCTGCTAAAGAGGATGTAACCCCCGTAATACCTGGGCATTGCCAACACTTTCCCATGGTTAAATCAGTGTCTAACCACGTCTCATCTATGAGGAAGATTGGACGTCCACATTGCCGATATCTTCTTATTGCGTGAAGATATCTTCCTCGCCAGTTAACTATGTGAGGCCTTCCTATTAAAATTTTTCGTCCACTTTGGGATTTCCTCCAACTAAATCCCATATCTTTTAGCAATTTCCGCAATGATTCGCGGCCGAGTTTAAAATTTATACTTTTCCTCAATAAAGTGAGAAGTTTAGGTACAGAAGGCACAAATTTTTGTCTCACATAAAATTCCTCAATTGTCCGTCTAATAACATTTCTATCAAAATTATCTACCGTAATAGGACGACGGCCTAGGGGCTTCATTGGCTATTGTAAATTTCCTTCTGGAGACTTCTTTTTCTCTGAGGCTATTCGTTTCACTGTTGCTGGAGAACATTTTGTATATAAGGTCGTCCTCTTTTGAGGGCTAGTAAACGGAGCCAATAAATCATTTTTTCTTTTTTCTTTGATGCAAGCCTCCAAAACATTTCCAATAACTCTCCTCTCTCCCTATGAATAATGTGTCGCTTCTCAGCACTTTGAGTGGATGGACCGGGTCGAGACATATTCACAACAAAACAATTTAGAAGAAACTACTTGCACAATACCGGGCAGGTTAATGAGTTCCGGGCATGAATGTTTTCAGGTCTGGATTACACGCCCCCTTCCCTTGCTCCTTCGGCCACGCCCCTTCTCCCACCCTCCGGCCACAAGGCTCTTCAATTCCTGGCTGTACTATAGTTCAACAAGATTGGTTCTACAACATTTTTCAATCAGACGCAAACTGACAGAGACATTTTGAATTATTGAATTCCTTCTCCTTCTAAACCCCTCTCCCTTCCCATTTCTAGACATATTTCATTAAATTTGCATTCTAGACATATTTCACATTTACAATTTGCAATTCATCAATTCAACATATAATAAAAGTGATATTTAGAATATTCAAACTCACCCCTCCCAATGCTTGGATTTCAGCAGTTATCAAACATCATCAAACGTTTAAATATTGAGTTTAGTTAAGACAAAAAAAAATTGTGACTGTTATATCATTAACAATATGTACAATATATATTGTAATATGTACATTTTTACAAGATAATAAATAAAAAAGAATGGGGAATTTTTAAATTTCAAATCAGCCTTGTCTGAGCCAAAAACATGTGAGAGCTAGTAGTTTGCAGTTGACTCATCATAAGCACAGGCATCGAGTACGCTCCTCGTGGACCACTTATCGGAATATTTTCAAAAATAGTGCAAAATCTTAATTATTTCAGAATATATGATGATGACACATTTTTTCTTGTTCAATGAAAAATGTTAGCAGACCTTTGAATATTATGGGGAGATTTCTCTGAACCCAGTGTCCGATACCAGCAAGAGGATAGGAACACAGAGGTCTTGAGGCTCACAATCTCGGAGAGAAGTTGGATTGATACTGGCACCCGATATCTACATTTTCCACCGAATTCACCAGCCGTCTGCTGAATTTTCAAAAGATGCATAATTTTTTTTTTCTCTTTTCTTAGCAGTTACTTGGTAGTGCACACAAAATACCAAAGGGTGAGCTCTTCAAATTTGTGATTGTAATCTAGAATAAAATTACTAACCTGTTTGAGCACCCATAGTACCTTAATAAATAATTAAGGATGTTTTGAATATTAATTATAAATAATTGCTTCCTTAATGTTAAATAATTTTAAATTATAATATAATCTGAGTTTTAGTTTTGGAATGACACATGTATACAATTTAATAAATAGTGGAAACAATTGTACATAAGTTTCATTTATTATTTCCTGTCCAACTGTATAGGTATTCCAATATTGTTATTTATTATATTATATTATATCTTTATAATATACCCAAGTGGAGCCAAAAATATATTTAATATTTTAATAATTGGCTGCCTACACTAGGAACAAAATAATTATCTTTATAATACCACGACAATAATACCCAAAAGGGAGCATTAAGTTAAAAATCATTACAATATATATATATATATATATATATATATATATATATATATATATATATATATATATATATATATATAAACTTGAATGAATCTAATTTCCATTATCTTCTAGGGTGGATCAATGAGCATTTGAAGATATTTTATACATATCATGAATACAACCTCAATAGTTTGTTTCTCTTGACCCTTTCCTTGCGCAAAGCCACTATAGAAGCTTGATTCGAGCCACTATAGTGGCTTTCGCAAGGAAAGGATTAAATGTAATATACTGGGAGGTACAATACAAATGATTAAGAAATAAATTGTAACTTATTACGCAATGTAATATATATGTTACTGTAAAACCCCGAAGTGTGGTAAATATCAGGACTTACCGGTAAATCCTAGGATTTACCAAAAGCTCTTGTTAAAGTCCGAAATCTAGATGAAATTTGAGCTTTTACCGCTTGGCAGTTGGTCAATCCCCGGATTTACCGTCTGGCTTGGTAAATGCCCGAAAAACATTAAATAAATGTGAGATTCCGTACTTTTACCAATGCTGTTTGGTAAATGTGCGGAAATGGAAAATGTCCAGGGAAGAGGAGTGGGGACAGGGATACGTTGGAAGTAAACCATCCTGGAAGTTGGCCAGAATGTGAGGATCAAAATTCCTCATGTTGAACGAACTAAAATCAACCCCAAAAGCATGATTGCAGTGATCGTTAAAAAAGAAGATGGTTTCTACCAACTCGGAACTTCTTCAGGAAAATTGAATACATTATATTCGTGTAATCAGTTTACAATTTGCACCGAGAATTTCATGTCTCCTGATGAAGTGCCCGACGGAGAGATAAGCCTTTGAACCGCAGTTTGTCAAAAGACATTGGTTGGTGGCCAGGGTTTCAAAAAATGCAACTGCTTAAAAAAATGTTCAAATAAGAAATGTTTGTGCAAGTCAGCTAATATGGAGTGCAATTAAAAGTGCCACAATTCTCTCCCATGCTGTGACAAATAATAAAAAAACTTATTCTAAAATTTTCATTTCAAATAACCTTTATTCCAACTTTTAATGTTAGGATTTACCAAAATCGATTGGTAAAAGTCCGAAAGATGCATCGTGATTGAGATAATCCTAGCTTTTACCGAGCCTCTTGGGAAATCCTAAGATTTACTGGCTAAAGTCCGATTTGAAAGATAAAATCGGACATTTACCAACGCTTTTGGTAAATCCTAAGATTTATCGGTAAATCTTAGGATTTACCACACTCCGGGGTTTTACAGTAACATATACACAAAATGCAATGCTAACCTTTTCTTCAGTCAGCTTATTCACAGTCTCTTCGTTCTTTTTTTTTAAATTTGCAATTATCTGCTGGTATTCTCCCTCTTTTGATCCAGCCTGTTGTAGTAAAGAAGCTTTCATTTCTTGACTTTTTCTTTCACTGTTTTCTAAATCATTCTTCAACATTGTAATTTCACCTTTCAGGGATTCCTGTCGACCAGACAAAAATAATTTGAGACTAAATTATTACAGAATATAGGAGAGAGGATATAGAAAACAACAAATAAGAATAAATAGTTCCAGTTATTCAGTCATTAATTCTAAATATAAAAATTAAGCATTTCATAACTTCAAGTACATTTAAATGAACCAAAATAGTAGCCAACAAAATTAAAAAACCATGATCATTAAAAGACAATATGGCCTCATTGAAGTAGCTGACAAATGTTCAGTGCAAAATTGTCTGAGTTCTCATTAGCAACATGTCAGTGAGGCATAATTAAATTCTTGTTAACAAACATACATATCTCTTAAAAAATCTTTTTCCTCAAACTTTCCAAAATTCTAACTCAAAATTAACAGTAAAACATGTTTTAGTAAATAGAATATACAATCTAGGATCTTCTCTGCATGAAATTCTGAATTATGAAAAAAATACTGTTCAAAACCTATATATGTTCCTTAAGAATATAAACTTTTCTAATGTAATATAAACTTTTTTGTCTTTTAGTGACCCTCTGGGGAGAATAATAATAATAAATAAATAAATAATAAAAATTCAACTTATTCCAAAAGCATTTTAGAAATTAACACTAATGATCGGTCAAACTCTATTGTAGAGTAAAGAGCAATTAGGCTATTATACCTGCTGAACTAGAAGCTCTTGAATATCTTTTTCCAACTGGTGTTTTTTAGCATTAACTTCTTCCAAATTAGCCTGAGTATCAAATAATGTCGCTTCCAAAGCTTCTTTATCAACTCTCATTGAAGTAATCTGTTCTTGTAGCCGCTGAATTTCTTTCTCGTTCCCTTCGAGCATTACCTGTTAGAATTTGCGAGCTGAATATAGTCATTATGTCTTTGCTTTAACTTACGCACCATTATTTTAGGAATAATTTATACCTGCTTGTTCTCACAATCCTTTACGAGGTCCTCTAAACTCCGGTTAATTCTCGAATTAGTCTCATTCGCCTGCTCGAGCCTCTGCTTTATTCTGCTCACCTCTTCAGCGAGAGCTTCTCGTTTCCTACCAGCGACTGCAAGTTGGTTGCTCAACTCACTCCGCTCCCTACTCACTTGGGCAAGCTCTAACTCAACCTGATGTGAAAAAATAAATATGAGTAAATTGCGAGATACATGAAAATAGAAATAATAAAAAAAGTCCATCACGCAGGGGCTGCGTAAACTACGCAGATTTCCCACGTGAAGTTTTACAATAAAGAAATTTCAGAATAGAGAGTCAAACAGTTACGAGAACGGCCCGAACTAGCTCTTGACGGAAACTCACGACTAGACCCGAAGTTAGCCGATCTCATCTCAGAAGCTGAAAACAGAAAAATATCTCGGTTAATATTCAAGATAGAGAATAAATGTATATAACAATATTTATAGTAAATTTAATTTGCAATAAGATTGGTTCTATACAATTTTTCGATACGATGCATAATAACGGAGATATTTTGAATTTTTGAAAATCCCCCCTCTAAACCCCCCCTCCCACTAGTTCGATTTCAGCCGTTAACGAACTTGATCTTCCTTTTTACATAAAACGATTAAATACCGAGTTTGGTGATGATGAAACAAAAATTACAATGAGGACATTTGAGGAAATTTTTTGAAAATCGCATCATGTGTACGACCTCAATAGATGATTTCCTTTAAGGGAAATCTGCTAATATAATGATTTATGCAAGAATATTAATTTTCAATTGATTCTAGGGGTGGGGGGACAATCCTTAATTAAAATTAGTTCAATCAGCTATTTGAAATATTTCATAAAATGTCCATCTATCCTACCCAGGAGATGAGAAAAATGAGATCCGCTCAAAATTTTATATATATATATATATATATATATATATATATATATATATATATATATATAAAATGTTCTACCTTCAACTAATGTTCTAGCAGTTGCAATTTTTGTCTTATCGTTACGAAACTCGATATTTAAATGTTTTATGTACAAATGAAGAACAAGTTTGTTAACAGCTAAAATCGAGAGGAAGAATTTCAAAAATTCGAAAATCTCTGTTGCTATGAGTCAGATCAAAAACTTGTATGGAATCATTATTATTGCAAATGTAATGTTCTATTAATGTTGTTATATACATATTTTCTCTACATTGAATATTGACCAAGATATTTCCATATTTTAGTTTTCGACCATCAGTAAACCCCCACTTCTACTCATGTCATATACAATAAGCCGTTATATCATGAACCACTTTATTCCAAGGTTAAATACCAAATATGGTTTTCATTGAATATTTATTACTTTGTGAGACACATGATGGTGTAATCAATTAAGATTTTTCGTCCTTTACTCGTTTATTTGATTTATACCATGCTCGATATTTAGCTCGATATTTCATCACTGAAGATCATATTTGTTATTGGCTGAAATCGGACCTGGAATAGTGGTGGTTTAAAGAGGGGGAATTAGAACATTCAATATATCTCTGTTATTATGAGTCGGATCATAAAATATTATAGAACCAATCTTGTTAAATTTTCTACAATTGTTGGTCTATGCATTTTTTGATAACTCGTATTAAATGAGTTATTTGTACTTTCTTGTTTTCTGTTCACCCATCCTCCCTTCTACTCATCGGTTTTTACACATAAATAGAGAATATGTGGTGAGATGGGATTGCAAGTGTGTTACACGAGCACTTTAGAAATCTGCTAAATTTAAGCAGCCCCTGTGTGACGGAAGTTTTACTAATGCAACTGTAGTATATATCAGATTAATGACTGTGAAACACAGAATAAAATGACACAAGTTCAACTTTCCATGTCTAATAGTACATCAGGTTGAGGGATTTAAATGGAGTCACATTTGTGTGTCTTTTGAAACTGAAAATTTCTATGTGTAAAATTAAATGAACAAAATATTGGAAAAATCTATATTTTTGTTTAATTCTAGGAAAAAACATTTAAAAAAAAAATCATCAAAATATTTTGATAACACCCGATATAGAACAAAATAATTCTATTTAATCATAAGCTTTACATATTTACTGTTAATACGTAATATTACGCTTAATTTTTTAATTAAAATAAATTGTATGGGACAACAGTTGTAGAGCATCAGTGGTTTAACAAGATTGTTGCTATAACATTTTTCCATCTGACTCATAATAACAGAAATATTTTGAGTTTTCGAATTCCCCCTCCCTCTAAACCTGTCAGATCAGATTTTTAAATCAGCATTCCAATAATATTTACATTTGATGTTTAACTGTTCCCCTGGAAAGCCGCATTCTTTTAGTTATCTGGTATTCACGACGACCATACATGTAAAAAAAAAATATTGGTTTAAATATGCAGCTAGAAAATTAAATTGAATCTAACCTTTTCCTTTTCCATTTCAAGAAACTTGCATTTTTCTTGCAAAGACACTTTTTCAGAGTCGAGATCTAAACGTAACTGTTCCCCTTGGAGTATTTCTTTTCTTAACGAAGCCAAATCGCTGTCTTGGTCCAGTGCCTGGTTCTGTAGACTATTTTTCTCATCTTGCAACTAAAAGGATGAGCAAATTACAGAGTATTGTAGCATTAACTTTTTGTTGACTGAACAAGTTAAAAAAATGTTTTCCCAGATAAGAAATACTTACTTTTTTAATTTCGTCATGGAGTCTCTTTTTCTCAGCTTCCAACTGTGCTACTTGTGACTCGGCCTTGGCTAATGATTCGTGCATATCAGACTTTTCAAGCAACACTTGTTCAAGTTCAAGTTCCACTTCCCCTAAGCAATAAGCAATGATGAAACCAAAGATTACAGTTTTATTAAGAGTGTATTAAAAAAAACTGCAATACTTCATTGAAATATTAATTGTCTGTATTATATTAACTTTAAGAATGCAATGCAATGCCAGTAATTAATTGAAGATTTAATTACATTTTGTATGAGAGAATTGTTTGTATTTACAGAGAAAATGGGAAAAAAAAAAAGAAAGAAAGTCTGCCTCACAGATTTCTCATGTGCAATGAAACCCACTGTTAGTTGACTATCAAAAAGTCTGTCACACAGGAGGGTACGTTAACAAAGCCAATTTCTCACATGTTGGTATGTAACACAACTCGCATAATCACACCATCAATCCTCTATTTTTAAATAAAATGCTGACTGAAAACAAGAAAATTATGAATAATTTTCTTGGTATTTGCGTTTAAAAAAATGTATAGAACAACAATTACAGAGCATCAATAGTTTAACAAAATTGACACTATAGCATTTTTTCATCTGACTCATAATAATACAGATATTTTGAATTTTCGGTCTTCCCTTCCATTAAACCCCTCCTATTCCTGATCCAATTTCAGCCATAAACAAATATTATCTTTAGTTAAACACTAAACTAAAGGTCATATTACTTAATGGCTCAAACAACAAGGGGGAGAGGGACAATATGAAAATTCCCAGTTATAATGTGCCTGATCAAAAAATGTTATAGAACCAATATTGTTATTAACTATAAATCCACTACAATTGTTGTTCTTTGCATTTTTTGAAACACTGTGAGATGAGATCACTACTCTGTAATACCAGCATACAGGATATCAGCATAGTTTAACCAGCCCCTGCGCGATAGACTTTTAAAAATTTGACCCTTTCCTTCTTTGTGGAACATAGAAAAATTATTGAATCAGCAGAGAGGAAAATTAATTTATGAATTAATATATCTGTTATAGTTACCTCGAGACTTGTCAATATGATTTAAGAGGCTGTCAGTTTCAGACTTCTGTTGCTCCAGAAGATCCCTTGCTAGTTGGGCCTTGGCCAGCTCCTCACGTAAGGTGAGAGTTTCTTCTTTCAATCTACTACACCTTTCTTCCTCAGCTCGTAAATTTAGTTCCCTAAAAAGTTCTGAGGAAAGTTAAACATTTTCTTGTATTTCATGAATGTTTATAAGGCAAGAACTTATATTACTAATGAATTTTATGATTATTAACAAAAATGTATATGGAATAACAATGAAATTTAGGTTGTAAATTAATATCTAATAAAGGTTGGATTATATTCAACTATAATTTGATAAAATAATTGTTCCAGAGAGAGAATTTTTATAGTACTGATTAACGAAAGATATTGTTCCCAAATCAACTTTTAATGCTCTAAAACTCAACATGAATCCCCTCTCCCCAATAAAGGAACAACCTGTTCTTTATCCTAGTCACAGTCAAACTATTGCAACGCAGGACCACAAAATTAAGTGTTGGTCTTTGTCAATCTCCCTCCACTTTGGACCGGGCGCTAAGTTAATAAAGAACACTTATCATTGAATTCTACAAGTTCCACCTACTTAAGAAGCATTTTCAGGTATACAAAAATTAAGTAACTTAAATCTTGGAAAGAAGTGAAAAATGTTCTTCCGCTAATATAGAAAAACGGTGAAATAAGAAGCAGTAGCTTCAGCTTTAATTGGTTTCAGGGTTTCCTTGTAGACTTCCACTAAGAAGTTAAGAACTCCATGGTTATACAACATCCCATGTGTGTCTGACATTGGAAAATCAGACACATTCATATGCACAAGAATACCTGAGTACCTAAAGTCTGTAAGAAAATTAGAAGTAACAAAATTTACAGAGGGAGAACACTTTTATGATTTTAACTATTATTTGATGAACTCAATTTTTTGTCCAGAGTAACAAAGTAATATGAAAGGATTATCAGAGAAACTGTTCAAATTGAAAATTGTCAGAATAATTTTAATAAAGAACAATTATATAAACTCGACAAACTTTTAACACTCTTGTTTTCCAAAAAGATTGGTAATTATTAATGCTGGTGTTTTTGTAACCAAAAAAAGAAAACTTTAATTAAAGCTAAACTAAAAAAGAAAAATGCCCTGGCTTTTTGTCAATTGCTCTAATTTCTAATTTACAGACTGAAGTTCATAAAAAACAAATTAATAACTGCACCTTATCCTTAATGAAACCAATAAAAGTAGTTAATGCAGTAAACAAGATCATCAGGTCTCACCAACATGTTATTATTTTATAGCAAACATTTTGCCCTCCTGGGTATTTGCAATACTAATTCTAAAATTGTTTTCCTAAGTCAATATAAAAGTAAAAAATCTGTCACGCAAGAGCCGTGTAATCTAAGAAGAGTGCCCAAGTGCTAGTATAACACACTAGTTCACATATTCGGACTGAAAACCAGAAAGCACAAATTACTCATTTAATATTTGAGTTACAAAAAACTGAATAGAACAACAATTATAGAGCACCAATATTTTAACAAAGTAGGTTCAATAACATTTATTGATCCAACTCATAGTAATGCAGACATTTTGAATTATTGAATCACCACCTCTCTAAACCCCCCCATATTCCATGACCAATTTCTACCAATAACAAAATATAATATTTAGTATTGACTGAAACGGTTAAATATTGAGTATGGCATACATCAAATAAACATTTTGAAACAAGAATGTAAAATTTTAGATAACGTCATAACACAACGAATTTGCATGTATTCTCGCTTAATAAAGGTCTCACGAGCCCAATATTTGGTATTTAAGATTAGAATAAAGGGGTCATGTTATAACAGCTTATTGTTATGATGGCTTGAGTAGATGGGAGAGTTTACTTAAGGCTGAAAACTAAACAATCCAAATATTTTGGTTAATATTCATATTAGAGAAAATATGAAATAAAAAAAAAAAAAATTTATAGGCAATTAAATTTACAATGAGATTGGTTCTATACAATTTTTTGATCCGACAAATAATAACAGAGATATTTCGAATTTTCTAAATTTCCCTGTAATCTCCCCTCCCCCAGGTCAAATTTTAACCGTTAAGAGCTTGATCTTTCATTTAGTATAAAACGCTTATATATTGAGTTTAATAACGATAAAACAAAAATTGCAACCACTAAAGCAGGTATATATTGAAGCGACATCATTTACTAGTATGGACGTCATCAAAGTCCTCTACTAGGATCAATGAACAATTAAGGAAATTTTTTGAAAATCGTGTCATGAGTACAACCTCAATAGCTACTTTCCCTTAAAGAAAGTCTGCTAAGACACAACACAAGAATAAAAACTTATAATTATCAGCTTTAACCAATGTGATAATTTGACAACAATAGTTAATCTAAAAGAATCCGCATTGTAAATTCCCAGGAGGATGAAACATTTGTTGTAAAATAATGAAGAGAGTTGGTGAGACCGGAAGATCTTTTTTATTGCCTTAAATATTATAATAACAATAACTACATTTATAATTCTTTGCCAAATAATTATTGGCCAAAACCCAATGAATAACAATCTGGCATGAACTCATGAGACTCCACCCCCGGAAGCGGGCTGGGCAAATATAAATTCATTGGATAGGACATCTGGTCTCTATTCTCGGTAAGAGATACCCTGAAGAAGCAAGGAGGAAGACTAGTGAAATGTGGGTAGAAAATACCATTACAAGGTGAATGCCAAAATAGCTCGATACTTATGATGTTGATACAGTATATAAAAGCTAAGACATTAAAATGTTTGAAACAGTCTAGTCCCTGATATTCACAATTAAAAAGTCCGTCACGCAGGGGCTGCGTAAACTAAGCAGATTTCCCAGGAGAAGTTTTATAATTGAGAAATCTGCCTAATAACAACTATAGTAGTAAGAAACCTCTAAAACTAAGACATTATTTAGGGCGTAATGACCCAGTAGTTTCTAGCCCCAAAAAACAGTTGACCTAACCTCTAAACCTATTCACGAGGGACGAATAGTTATAGAAACGGCCGCCAGAGCTCTCGACGGAAAGTCCGAACATAGCCTACTGGTGACCACACGCAGAATACAAATGCAAATATCTCGGTTAATATTCAAGATACAGAATAAATGTATAGAACAATATTTATAGTAAATTTAATTTGCAATAAGATTTATTATATACAATTTTTCGATCCGACGCATAATAACGGAGATATTTTGAATTTTCAAAAATCCCCCCTCTAAACCCCCCCCTCCCACTGGTCCGATTTCAGCCATTAACGAACTTGATCTTCCTTTTTACATAAAACGATTAAATTCCGAGTTTGGTAAAGATCAAACAAAAATTGCGACCGCTAGAGCATTAACAGACAAATATATATATATATATATATATATATATATATATATATATATATATATATACACTCGCGGACAAAAAAAACGGCGCACCTACATTTTCGTCTACAATTTCTCAACTAAGTATACCAAAAATCATACCGATTTTTTTTTTTATTTATTATTTTATCTAAGAATTTATATAGGTACTGGGTAAAATAGAGAAAACCCAAAAAACAAATGAAGTAAGCGCACAATAAAATTTAATACACAAAAAGTAATTTTGGTAAAACAACAAAATAAAAAAATTTCTGTACGATTTCAAAACAAAAATTATGGGAATTTCTTTTACCTCGGTTTAGTACCGTGTGTTACCCCCTCTAGCTTGAATCACCGCCGAACTGACAGAGCCAGACGTGTACTAATGAAACGTGGATTACAGAATTCAGCATAATTCTTAACATAATTCTTTGGGATCCTAATACCACTTCGGATTATTGACAAGAAAGTGTCAAGGTACATATAGCGTCATGATAAAACCAGTAGCACGACTGATCACTGATAAATGTAGTATTATGTTTTAAAATGTAGGTGCGGCGTTTTTTTTCCGCGAGTTTATATATATATATATATATATATATATATATATATATATATATATATATATACACAGTTTTGAACGCACCTCATTTTCGTCATCTCATGGGTAGGATCGATGGACATTTAAAGAAATTTTTCGAAAATCGCATCATGAGAAAAACCTCAATAGCTGATTTCCCCTAAGGCAAATCTGATAAAAGGGCACAAAGACATACTGTTACTTTTGATTTATGCATCAGACCAACCAACAATAAAGGCATCAGGAAGGAGTACTCACTTAAACTCCACTCGAGACCAAAATGATGGACAGAAGGAGAAATAGGATAGGAACTAGATGGTATGAGCACAGAAACTACAACTTTAACATATTACCAGTCTTATTCTACTCTTATACAATAAGAGAAGAAATTGATAGGGTATTTAAAAGGACCCTAAGGGATTCAGGTTAGCTCTGTGTGTTAAGGCATTGGTCTTAATCTCACATGGTAAACCTAGAGTGGTGAATTCGATACCCGCCTGGGCAATAGGAATTTATTTAGTGACAAACTCATTAAATAAAATCCTTAGTCCCGCCCTGGCTAGAAAAGGGTGGTAACCTATAGATAACCAGTCCCAATTACCCATATTAGCAAAATGTGGGTGGTAATAAATAACAGACAAAGGGCCTTAAAGCTCTTCAAATATTGAAGTCATTACATATCCTATGTACTCACTTATGCTAAAATTAATTAATTAGAATTCAACAATTAGATTTGAACTAATTTATTAAAAACAAAATTAAACATTTTACAGAAACCAAATAAATTATTATATTAAAGAATTTCCAAATAGGTTATAAATAAAGTAACCAATGCAGAATAAAATTTCTCCCACATATGAAGTTCCTAATTTTTTGTTTAAGAGTTCAGCATTTATTGTCTGAGAACTGAACATTGCATAATAAATAAGCACTAAGTTAGACTGCAGTGAACAATTTTATAGACAATATAAAACAAGTATTAAAAGAATAAAAAAAAAGACTTTGACTTTTTATCAGATATCATGATGATTTTGATTTCTTTACAGGTTTTGGGTGATTGAAAATGGATTCTTGAGAAGAGGATTTAAGGACGTAAGGATCATCGTAAAGGAGGCCTGGGACTTGAGCAAAGCAGTCACCACATGGAGGAGGAAACAACCTGTTCATGAACAAAAAAATAAATTAACAACCGTTATTTAAAATTAACTCAAATACTTTTATAATACTGGATAAAATAAGTTTTGAGGGTTTTATTTGTAATGTTGAAGCATAATTGACAGAAATAGGTAAAAGTCCGATTGATCAAGAGGCTGCATACACTAAGCAGAATTCCCATGTGAAGTTTTACACAATAGATAAATTGACATACCTCTAAAACTTAACTGTGGGTCTTACATGAACAAATACAAATGCTAACAAGATATCTTTCAGTCAGTTTACATTTTAATAATTTCCACAATGGAAAGCATCTGAATTGTAAACAAACAGGTAAGCCAACCTCTCAGAGCTGAATAGATAGATAGAAATATTCTAGACCGTAAAGAAAAACAATTACTGAAATATATCTATATAGTACTGTAATTAATGATAAATAAGAATAATGTTTTTCCAAATCACTAAAATTTTAGTAATCAGAGAACAAAAGAAGGGTAGGGGTTCAACATAATATATTTGCGGGTATCTCACAAAGTAAAAGTTTAATGAAAACAATATTTGGTAATTAACCTTGGAATAAAGTGGTTCATGATATAACCACTTATTCTTAATATGACATGAGTAGGAGCTAAAAACTATAAAAAAACAAATATCTCGGTTAATATTCATGATACAGTAAATATGTATTTAATAATACATATAGATCACTCAATTTGCAATAAGATTGGTTTTATACAATTTTTCGATCCGATGTATAGCAACAGACGTATTTTGAATTTTCAAAATTCCCCTCAAATCCCCCTCCTCCCACTGGTATGATTTCAGCCAACGGACATGCTCTTTCTTACATAAAATGATTAAAATAATAAGTTTGGTAACGGTCAAACAAAAATTGTGACCGCTAGAGCATTAACAGGCATATAAATCATTTTGAACGGACATCATTTTCTTCATCTCCTTGGTAGGATCCATGGGCATTTGAAGGATTTTTTTTCAAAAATCATGTCAAGAGTACAACCTCAATAGCTGATTTCCCTTACGGGAAACGTGCTAAAATTTATTTTATTCAAAGTGGTGCCCATTAGCTAAAACTTTTCCCCATCTTTCAGGCAGCAAGAATCTTTCAAGACACCCTTTTCTAGCCAGGGTGGGTCTTAGGATGTTATTTAATGAATTCCGTCACTAAATAATTTCCTTTGCCCAGGCGAGAATCGAACTCGCGACTCTAGGTTTACCATGTGAGATTAAGTTCAACGCTTGAACTCACATGGCTAACCTGAGCCCCAATCTAATACAAAATCTATAGAGAATAATAATGAATTTCCTTACCTAAGGTCAGCTTCCTTGCTCAACCTTTCGATTTCATTCTGTAAATACATTTTTTCTTCTTCGAGAGACTCGGTCAATTTCTCCAACTTCATGTTCATTTTCTGAGCCTTTTCAAGCTCCAAGTTACAATTATCTAGCTACAAAATAAAACCAATAATTCATTAATATTGAAAGAATGATGTCATTGACTTGTATGATTTGAAATAGAAAATTACAATAATTAAATTGCTTCAGAAAGAAATAGTAAACAACATTATTCTAAGAGTACTCTTAAGGTAAGTACAGCAATACTTTTATTAGCTATATTATTTAATATTACATGCTCAATATGTGGCCTTAGATTTTATATTTGGAGTCATGCCAACATAAATCCCATTTAGAATATCACTTATAAATGGTTAAAAGTAGGGTTTTATGTCTCAAAACGTTTTGTCCAATTCCATGTTAAGTCCCATGTGGTCTGACATATTTTAAAGTTAACTTTATTATATTTTTTTAGTACATTCACATTTCTTAAAGTTGATGCACTAAGCACTTAGTGAGACAAAACAAATTAGGATAATAAAATTTCCTATAAATATAAAAAATTATTGTTAATGTAACACGAGGAGAAGTGGGGTTTGCTGAAAACTGAAAAATGCAAATATGTTGGTTAATATTCAAGATAGAGAATAAATGTATAGAACAATATTTATAGGACATTTAATTATCAATAAGATTTATTCTACACAATTTTTCGATCGGACTTATAGTAACAGAGATAATTCGAATTTTCAAAATTCTCCCCTCTAAACCTCCCCTTTCTCCCTTGTCCGATTTCAGCCATTAACGAACTTAATCTTTCTTTTTTAATAAAACGACTAAATATCGAGTTTGGTAACGATCAAACTAAAATTGTGACCACTAAAGTGGTAACAGTCAAATATATATATATATATATATATATATATATATATATATATATACACACACATACAGTTTTGAACCTGATAGATGAACCTTTGCCGTCTACTAGGTAGGATCGATGGCCAGTTCATCATAATCCATCTTTCACAGTACTTATAGTATTGACTTCGAGTGATGTGAATTATTATTAAAATGTAATAAATTTAATGATAAAAATGCCAGACTACATGGAAACTATAAGTTTCAGGAATAAAACTCTATTTTTATTAATTCATAAGTAATCCTCAAAATGAGCTTCAAGCAGAATATAAATAAAGCTAATTCCAATTAAAAGTGACACATATAATGAAATCCAGTACAAAAGCAAAATAAAAATACAAACCATGGCATTTAATTCAATTCTGTTTTTGTCTAATGCGGTTCGTTCGGCTCGAGCAGAATCAAGAGACTTTGCAAGACTTTCTTTCTCCTGGCTGAGCTGATGGGACAAAGCTTTGACACTATCTAATTGAGCAGTGAGATCATTCAGTCTTAATTCCAATGCTTTGTTTGCCTCTTCAAGGGTATCTACTTGGCGTTTGCTTAACGTAGCTTGCTCTCTAGTATTTTCCAACTTCACCTACAAAAAAAGACAATTGCATAATCAAAACTGTGGGAAAATTGAAGGGAAGTGACAATGAAAATAATGAAGAGGCACATGGAAAATAATTGTTACCTGATAGATATCAGAGAGTAGGTGAAATATGGAGAAAATATAAAAATAAATAAATTTATAGTCTAAATGTAAACTGTCGATTAAAAATGCACAATAGGCTACAAAAGGAAGGTGAAAGATAAAACACGCAGTCTAGAAAATATAGCCTACTTACTCCATATAGATGCATACATAAATACTAATAACCTTGAACTCACTCGGAACTAAATGAGGGGAAAATCTCAGTAAAGGTGTTCTTAAAAAAAGACACATGGAATGTGTACTGAGATCCCTTTTTTGAGTCGGAATAGTACTAGGACTCGTGAGACGGCAGAGCCTACTTGTGACCAGAGATAGTATAGCCAACTTAAATTTGTACATGTGAAATGTGTAACAGGTTAGGACTTGGCAGGAGGAAATTGAACTCCAAAATAGTCGACAGCATATTAAAATTTTAAAATTATCTACTTCACTCCTAGGAATAGGGCACACGAATAGTTTCTTCTAATTACATCACTGTAGTATAATAAAAATAGCTACAATATGAAAGAAGAATTTGTGGAAGTATTTTAGAATGTCAGCTTAATGGAGCTAATATAAACCTTTAGAAGCAAGGCCAGCTGAAAGCAGTAATAACTCAAACCAATGTAAGAAAACAAATAAGAGCATCAGTCATTAAAATAGATTTTGAAAGGTGGTTGTGCAACTAACAAATCTAAAAGTTATAAAATATTATAAAAGGTTATCATTTCATTTGTAATAAAAGACAACACAAAAATGTATATTACACAATGAATATTTGTAATAATATTCAAAGCTAATTATTCAAAAAAATTGTATTTAATCACATCATTCTATGAATTTTATTCTATTGTATTATTCGAGGGCTCAGATTAGTTAACGTTTTAGGCTTAATCTCACTTGGTAAACCTATAGTTGTGAGTTTGATCCTCTTCAGGGCATTAGGAATTCATTTAGTGACAAACTCATTAAATAAAATCATTAGTCCCACCCTGAATAGGAAAGGGTGGTTAGTTGTACATAACCCATCCCAATTAGCTTTCATAAAGTGAGTGTTAATAAATAACATAACATATTACTTTTCAAATAAATTAAAGTGCAAAAATGTAAACCCATTACATTAAAATATTTCTATTAATTGAAGTGAAATATGGTATTTCTCTACAAGAAGGTAATATATATTCCAATACAACAAGTAGAACAATCGCAAAAAAAAGAAATGTTTAAATAATATTACCTGTAAGTCATGAATATGGAGCTGGTATTTGTGGAGTGCAGCTTGCACAGCAGAAATAGTGCTTTCAACAAATGCTGCTGATGTTGGTGGCCTAGTTCTTTTTGGTGATCTAAAAATTGCAATTTATTTTCATTATAATTTTCTATCTACAGTTTTTTTTATCAAGAAATAAAACCTTTAAGAACATCATAGGGAATTCAGCAAGCCCTATTATCAATAAAAGAAATATTAAGTTTGTTAAACAATTAAAATTAATATGATTGAAAATTCCTGCCGATCCACCATGTTTATGTCTACCACTAAACCACAGTCCGCTGCAAACATTGTCGAGTTACAAAGTAATAAAAGAGTCTTACAAACCTAAGAATTAGAGGTTTTCTTAATTTGAGGAGACATCTTTTCCTTTTGTTGCTGTTAGCAGATTTCTCTTAGAAATAATTCAACTATTGAGGTTGATTCAGGATTTTCAAAATATTCCAAATGTCCATCAATCCTACCCAAGAGATGACAACAATGAGGTCTGTTCAAAACTATATATAGCATTATTATATATAGTTTTTCAACGGTCCTCATTTTCATCATCTACTAGGTAGGATCGATGGACATTAGAAGACATTCTTCAAAAATCCCATCATGAGTACAACCTCAATAGCTGATTTCCCTTAAGGGAAATCTGCTAAAAAAAATGTTGCATCAGTTTCGTATGAAGAAGGTTCAAGTGTAAAAGAAATTGGAGGGTGTAATATCAATGACGTTAGATGCAAATCTAATTAAATAGACAAGTAAAAGCACCTTGGAGGTAATGGTGCCTGAGGAGTAAGATGTACGTGGTTTTCCCTAGATTCGGCATCCTGGAGCACAGCGTGTGCTATGTCTCTTAAAGCTGTTTGCAGCAGCTCCAACTCGCCCTGAAGACGTGTAACTTCACCAACTCCTGATTCAGCACGTGTGCATCGATCCTCCTGAAAATGAAAATATTTCATTTAGTATCTGTTACGAAAAAGTTATAAATAATAATACCAGGTGGTAAAATAAAAAGTCTGTCGTGCAGGAGCAGCGTAAACTATGCAGATTTCCAACTTGAAGTTTTACAATTGATAATTTACATACTGCTAACAAACACTTTACACCACTGTGAATATTAAGTGAATAACTACGAATGGTAAAGAGAAATCTTTCAGTCAATTTTAATAACCTCCCAACAGAATGCGTCTGAATTGTAAACAAACAGGTCTGCCAACATTTCAAAGCTGAACAGATAGATAAAAATTTTCTATCTATGGTGGGTTAACAGAACACATATTTGCATGTATCTTGTATAATAAAGGACTCTTGAAAACAATATTTGGTATTTAAGCTTTGAATAAAGTGGTTCATTATATAACAGAGTATTGTTTATGTGACAAGAGTTGGAGTTTGCTGAAGGATAAAAACTGAAAAATGCATATATCTCGGTTAAAATTCAAGATAGAGAATAAATGCACAATATTTATTACAAGAATAACAATATTTATAGGGAATTTAATTTGCTAAAAGGTTGCTATATAGACTTTTTTTGGTTCCACATATAGTAACAGAAATATTTTGAATTTATGATGATAAAAATCCAAGGTCAGTGATCCAAGGCCAAGTATTATGAAAATATAGCTCTAAAGTATAAAGAGTTAAAGAATATTTTTATGTCTAGAGCTAGAAAATTATAAATATCTTTATTAATTTTAAAATAAAATAATTGTACAGGTAAAGCTAAATAAAACTGTTTACAAATACTTATGTATTCAATTAATAGTTATATATTTCTTGTATAATATTTCCTTATACCTATTATATTTTTGAAAGCATTCAAATTTTCTTTATACATATGTAATACATTAAAAAGTAAATGCCAATTATTAATAAAACTTTGTAATTATTTATAAATATTAAATAAACGCCCTAAAAATAAACAGTAAACAAATTTCAGAAAAAAAAAATAGTCACTCCCAGCGAGATTCAATCTCTAGATATTATGGTTACAAAAAGAACACGCTATCACTGAGCCACCGAATCCCTTTGAAACATGTACCTTGCATGACCTCAAGTGTTTCAGGCAAATCTTTAACATTTTTTTAGATAAACGTGTGAGAAGCGTGTTCTCTTGTTTTAACAAAATTTGTTTTTGATTAAAAATTTTCGTTCAAATCGGTGGGGGGAAGGCCATGCACTCCCTTTGTAAGTTTTATTTCTTTGTAACTTAGTACAATGAGGCATAAGTGTCCCCATTATATTGCTTTAAAGGTGCCTTTCTATCATTTTGAATTGAATATTAATTTTTGGAGATTTTTTTTAAATTATAAATAAATTTATATTTATTTAAATTTGGTCAAGAGTTGATTGTTGGTGAAACCTTACCTAAATCCAGTGTAAGCGATTTGGTTATGGGAATTCTTATATTTCTAACAGCTTCAACTGCCTATTGCCGCATCCAGATCGCAACACCATATTTTATCATACTTGGTTTTTATTTCTTGATTAATATTTTTATTTAGTTTTTTCTCCCTTGTTTCCCTTTATAAATTTAGTGAACCTATATCTGTATTCTTCACCATTTTGTTAGGCCCATTATAGTAGTATGACTCCATCAGATGGAGTCTCTCTTTTCATGTTCTGTATGTTGAGTTATTTTTGCATTAAATAATTATGTTTACAAAACTACAAGATAATTAATATTTATGACACTAATACTATTATAATTATAAATATCCGTAAAAGTTCTCAATTTTTAATTCTGATTTAAATAAATTTTATATATATAATTATAAATAAAATCTTTATATATATAATTCACACGTGTGTATGTCACTGAACTCCTCCTAACGGCTGGACCGATTTGAATGAATTTTTTTGTATGCGTTTGGGTGATGCCCTGGATGGTTTAGATTACCAAATCAGCCCAGCAGATGGAGCAGGAGTGGGGGTTGTAAGGGAGGCCTAAAATTAAAAATAGCGATATTTCGTTTCCTATTGGTTTATCGGCAAATATGTACAGAATAAAAGTTGTTTATTTTGTTATTTAGAGTAACTTTTGTTATATTCACTTTTGTCGTATAACAAAGTATAAACAAGATATACACTAAAAAATTAAAGTGGGAGCCAACAATTTTATTGGGCACTAACGATTGAACCGAACTTAACAAAAATTTATATGTAAATTAGCATTAATTCTTCCATAATTATAAGCTATATTAAATTTTTTAGGTTCAAATGGGAGTGGGGGTTGTAAGGGAGCCCTGAGTAAAAAATTCACAATATTTCATTTTCTATTTTTCTTTTAGGCAAACGTACACAAACAAAAGTTGTTTTTTGTGTTATTAAAAGTAGCTTTTGTTTTAAACATAATATAATTAAATTTAATATCCTTATCGCTTATGCAAGACAATATTAAATATTATGCAGGACAATGTCTGTTGGGTCCGCCAGTAATATGTAATTACATAAAAAAAGTTTTCATCTACTCGAGCACACAATGTATAGTTGAACTGGTTAAAATCCAATTTAACATATGAAAAAAATGAAATAAATAATTCAGCTTTTAAATTTTCATGGAAACTTACTAAGGTTTTAAGATCTTTCATAAGCAATTGGACTCTTTCCTCTTTTGCTCTCAGCTGAAGAGAGTTTGCTTCATTTTCTGCCTTCAAAATAGCTAAGGTCTCCTTCAATGAAGACACTTCGTCAGCTGAACTCAACCGGCTCTCTTCCTGCAGACAAAAACAAATCCACCTATTTGTCTATTCATAATGAAAATATTCATTTAAGAAGAAATGGCTGAAGGTCAATAGATGAAAAGACGTGAACTGGCTCCACTGATTTATTTTCCTCTATGTGTTTCGCGTCCTCTATGATGCCTTTTCAGGAGTAATATACTTATTATAAAAATATTCGACCTTACCACCACGGAGGTCAAGTCAAGACTAACAAAAATGGAGATTTACGACACCTCTCATCTGATAATATAAAAAATCGATTACCTAAAAAGTCTTTTTCAGTGTCATAGAGGAATCGAAACAGGAAGAGGAAAATAAATCAGTAAAGATATTTCATGTGTTTTTCATCTATTGGCCTTCAGCCATCAACGAACATTGAATTGAGGTCATATTTCAATGATAAAAAAAATTAATTCAGTTAAAAATATTAACTGGGAATAACCTTTTTATACAGAAATTTAAACTTCATTTTAAACTTTTTTTCATTCCAATTTTTTTTTTACACACAACCTTACTTTTCCGCTCCAAAAACTACATCAAAATTGGCGCTTCTATTACCAAGAAAAGTTACTAATTCCTGTCCTTCAAATAAATAATATATGGTCGGAAATATATAGGACTGACTACACAAATTATTTAATAATTCTGAAAATAATATCTAGTTTCACCCAATAAGAACTTTCAACAGCTAAGCTTTCATCCTCAGGTACTTTTGGACAACACCTGACGATATATTCTGCCATCACGCTGCATCCCAATCAGCTCTAAATAAGCACCAGAAAATGGTAGCATAACTGTTGCAAGTTTCTATTCCATAAACTAAAATTTACGGGGTGTGGCTATTAAAGAACGAGACTGACACTGCTACAGAAGAAGTGCGCATGCGCCAAACGCCAGCAACTAACAGCTGTTATCGTGAAGCTTCCTCTTTCGAATATAGTACCTCTCGCTTCTGTAAACAAATCAGTACAGCCGTAGCCTTCGTTCGCATTAGAGTTGTTTTTTTGTTTTGCCGGAAAAATGTTAAGTGTAACAGTAGAGCAACGAATTGTTGTGAAATTTCATGTGAAACTTGGAAAAACCGCTACTGAAACTTATAATTTATTGAAAGAAGTGTATGGCAATGAATGTTTATCACGTGCACGTGTTTTTGAGTGGTTTAAGCGTTTTCAAGATGGCCGAGAAGACGTTCAAGTTGAATAACGCCCGGGTCACCCTTCCACGTCGTAAAGGGATGACAATATCGAAATAATAGGTAATCTGATTCGATCTGAACATCGGTTAAGTATTCGTGCGATTGCTGAAACTGTAAGAATTGATAAAGAATCCGTACGGCAAATATTACATAGAAATTTTAACATGCAAAAAGTGTGTGTCAAAATGGTGCCTAAAATTCTCACATTTGAACAACTGGAAGCTCGCAAAAATGTTTGTACTGACACTTTGAATGCCATTGAAAATGACCCAAACTTACTGGAAAGGATAATAACATGTGACGAATCATGGTTTTTTATGTATGATCCTGAAACAAAGCGCCAATCCATGCACTAAAAGAGCCCATCTTCACCAAGAGCCAAAAAAGCTAGAATGAGCAAATCAAAATTCAAAGCAATGTCGATTGTTTTTTTCGATATTCATGGGATTGTGAACCTTCACTGGGTTCCTGAAGGTCAAACAATTAATCAACATTACTACCTTCACGTTCTTGCTGAACTCCACGAAAGAATAAGGAAAAAACGACCTGAATTATGGAAGGACAAGTCATGGGTTCTCCACCAAGACAATGCGCCGGCTCATTCCGCATTGCCTGTTAAGAGGTTTCTAGCCAAATTCAGCATCCCAGTGTTAGACCATCCGCCTTATTCGCCGGATCTTGCGCCATGCGACTTCTATCTGTTTCCTGAGGTGTCCTGAAGGAGCTGACAGAAAAAGACTTCCAGCACTGTTTCGAACAATGGAAGGTTCGCATGGAGCGTTGTAGGGATAAAGGAGGGGTGTATATTGAAGGTGATAATAAGTAAAAATGTATGAAATAAAAATAAAATGTTTTACAGCGTCAGTCTCGTTATTTAATAGCCACACGCCGTATATGGCTGATAACATTTATTTTGTTTAACTTCCGACCCGCTACCCACAGCTAATAATTAAATATTAATAGAAAAATATTAGTTAATTACACAAATTGATCTTGGAGTTCTCAAAAGATAAGCGTAGAATGGAGAATTGTGATTCCCCCTAGGAATTGTTTAATAACAAACCCATTAAATAAAATCCGTTGTCCCAATCTGGCTCGAAAAGAGTGGTAACCTGTAAATAACCCGCCCCAATCAGCCATAGCAGCAATAAGTGGACGTTAATAAATAATAATAATAATCTTGGAGTTAACATGCCTCTTAATATGGTAATGAATCTATAGGACAAAATATTGGTTAAAAATAGATAGTTTTTTGTGAAGAATAAATTGAGAATACTCCATTAAATTTAGAATAAATATGTCAAACTATGGCTAATTGGCACTGGTTATCTTCAAGTTACCACCCTTTTCTAGCCCGGGTGAGACTATTGACTTAATTTAATGAGTTTGCCAGTAAATAAATTGCTATTGCCCAGGTGGGAATCGAACTCACTACTCTAGGCTTTCTGTGTGAAATTAAGATATTGCCTTATCTCATATAGCGATTCTGACCCCACTTTATATTCTAAAGAAATGTTTGATAACTTGAATGAACTTATATCAAATGATATTAAGAAATATGTATATCATACCTGGAGAGATGCAGTTAATGCATGCTTGGCCTGGATTCCCGATGTTTGATCAAGAATGTCCCGAGAGGCTAAGCTCAAATCGGATTTCATTTTCATTAAATCCCTGTTGGTAGAGTTTTGAATTTCTGTAAAGAACCTCTTTAGATTTACAACATCCCTCCAAAGAGACATAAGTCTTGACTGTTCATGCGAAAAGTAGTCGTTGTAATACTAAAAACATAACAAAAAAATATAAATGAATGTTCTTATTACTTCAAATTCAGTAAATTAATAATTATTCCCAGATCAGGCTTTCAGTTTGGCTTGATGAAGTTTGAAAAACTCCATGCTCATTTCAGGTTTTTTATGAAATTGAGGTAATTCGGCAAATAGCCGGCCTAATTTTCAAATCATACTGCCGTAGCTGTCTATTTATTGAGGGAATACACAAAAACTCTCATCCTTGAAAGCATAGGTTGTCAAAATAATAAAAAAATCAGTCATAGCAATCAGTCAGAGCAGAAATGTACAGAAAATGAGGGATCCTTTAAACTAAAATTCCAAAAAGCTGTAAAACTAATTTTTTGTGTTTTGGAACACTAAAAGACTAAATAAAAAAAATGAAGGATAAGGAAGATATCAAAATAATCACTAAATCACATTAAAATTGTTTCATTACCAAAATGAACTGATTAAAAAATCTGGTGTGGGTACCACATGAATTTCTTGCACTCCTGTTAAATTGAATATAAAAAATGTTTTACTGGACTTCATTTGAAAAGTAATATATGGATATCTCTGTTCCAATACATTAGATGAAAAAATATCATAGAACATAATTTGTAGATCTCTTTATGATAAACAAAAATGGTTCTGTTCAAAATTATTATATCTGGAATAGGTACAAAGAAATTTGCATTTTTTTATTGCCACCCTTCAACCCCCTCAAGTCGATTCTGATCAAGTGGGGAACTACACAACCAGAAGGACCTAAATATAAAATGTAAACATTCTAAGGCTAGTTGTTTTTGAGTTAAGCGAGCTATCTACATACATAAAGACGTCTCACTAAACTTATCGAAATTGGTCTGTGGGAAGGCCAAACGGATAATTCCTTTGAAATCTGAAAACTAGAAATTTTTGCAATTTCAATACTTCCTTTACTTCATATAAGGGAGTAAAACCATTCATTAGCATAATAAAAAAAAAAAATAATTCAAATGTGAATATAAGCCCTAAAAAAGGTTATCAAGCCTCACTCAATTGAATACAAATAAGAAGAACTAAAATTTCAAACCAAAGAGAAATCAGTTCTACCTCTTATGAAAATATAAAACTGTGACAAGCCTAAAAACTGATTGAAATCACAAATCATAATATAAAAAAAAAATCCAACCTGTTCCTCTTCTTTCCACTCATTCTCCTTTAGTTGCATTTCATCTCGCATGTCTGCCCAATCAGAGCTCAGTTTCTGTAAGTCATTAGTCAAGGCTTCATTAGCTTCGTGAGCGTCCTCCAACTGCTCCCTCAGCGCATTATTAACTTGAACCAGCTTGTCATATCTGTTATCCAAATTATTTGTTAAAAGCAATTATTTTTACTAATAAAAAAATGGATCCACTTTTATAATTAACTGTATAGTATAAATTCTCTATTACTATTTATTCTCTTTCATGTTCAAAAAATCCTGTACATTCCATCCTTATATGAGTGAAAGAGCACTTCCACGAAATTGTAAAACCAGTCACATTATACATTAAAGGAAGGGCAACATTTTTAAAATTATGGATAGAATATTCAGGTATGATCTCGTCAATTCTACCCTTTATTTAAGCTGCTGCAACAATTAAAGCTATCACTACTAAACCTATTAAAGCTGGAACCAATAAATCCATTAAAACTGCCACTGCTAAGCTCATTAATGTTCCCAATACTAAACCAATTAAAGCTACCATTACTAAACCAATTAACGCAGTCAATATTAAACCAATTAAAGTGGCCACTTCTAAATCAATTGAAGCTACCACTATTAAACCAATTAAAGTTGCCACTACTAGACTAATTAAAGCAATTGCTACTAAATCAATCAATGTTGTCAGATCTATGCCAATTAAAGCTGTCACTATTAAACCAATTAAAGCTGCCACAACTAAACTAATTAAAGTAGTCACTACTAAATCAATCAATGTTGTCACTTCTATGCCAATTAAAGCTGCCACTATTAAACCAATTAAAGCTGCCACAACTAAACTAATTAAAGCAATCACTACTAAATCAATCAATGTTGTCAGTTCTATGCCAATTAAAGCTGCCACTATTAAACCAATTAAAATAGTTAGGAAATTTATCAGTATGCAACTTCCACTACTTGAGATAAAAGCCGTGAAGCATATCTACCCAGAGCAGATACAGATAGCACACAAAGGAAGAAAAAGATAATAAAAAAAAAATTATTTTAATCTGAAAATATTCAAATACTGCCACTGGAGAAAGAAGCGGAGTGTTCAAAACTTATACTAAAATTGTCAGCAAAATGCTTAACATGTACAAGCTTTAAAATGTGATAAGAAATACTCTGAACCCATTTTTCAAATACTAAAATTAGTAAGCTGATTTAAGCAGAATTACACCTAAATAATAAATACCCTTGATCATAAGATAAGTGTTTAACGGAAGTAAGGTTTACGATGTCATCGCTGCAACTGTTTGCCAAAAAATTAGTGCAATTTTTTTCTTTATGTAGGGTTTTAAAGATCCTACAAAAATATGAATATTTCATATTTTTTTAAAAGAATACCTGCACTCGTGCACAAAAAAAAAAGTATACTTGAAGCTTTATAATAATAAGAAGCACAATGTGTAGTAAATAGTATTTTAGCTTTTTTTTTCATGATGGTGAAAACCGTTTTTGAATATGATAATAAATAATAAAGATATAGCTATAAAGAAATTTGGATAATACATACAGCAAATCAGCAAAACTATTTTGTATTTGTTCTTACAAAGATGGATTTTAATATTGTACAGTAATGGAAATATTTTGAATTTTCGGAAATCCCTCCTCTAAACTCCCCCCCCCCCCCCACTTGTCCAATTTAGCCATTAACGAACTTGATCTTTCTTTTTACATAAAACGTTTAAATACCAAGTTTGTTAACGATCAAATAAAAATAGAGCATTAACAGACAAATATATATAATGTTGATATAATAACAGACCACATTTTCGTCATCTCCTAAGTAGGATTGAAGGACATTTGAAGAAATTTTTCGAAAATTGCATCATGAGTATGGCCTCAATAGTTGACTTCCCATAAGGGAAATCTGCTACAACAATATCCCTAGACGGGAAGTGTTATTGTACACATTGAAGCTTTGTTATAAAAATACCATGGCTAGTCAGTCAACAATGATTTCCCGGGCATCGCTGGGTACTTTAACTAGTATATATATTGTTTTGAACAGACCTCATTTTCCTCATTACCTGAGTAAGATCAATGATATTTTTCAAAAAATATGATATGGGTAGAACCTCAATAGCTGATTTATAAGCAAAATCTGCTAAATAAAAAAAAAATTACAAAACAAGTAAGGATAAAGAATGAAAAGATTGAATACTTTCTCCTCTCCTCGAGCAAAAGGCGATGAGCAGTTTCTAGATCTATGGCCCGTTCCTCCTTGGCTTCCCGGAGCTGTGCCTGGGCGGCTTCAAGCGCACTGCTACCACTAGGAGCCCTTCTCTCTGGCTCCATAACCTCCTCCATTCGGCCCTCCAGCTCCTTGCATCTCTGCTTGTACTGCAATAACTGGAATAAACAGGAAATGAATTAAATGTCTGTCAAGCAGGGGGTGCCATAAACTAAAAAGATTTCTCACTTGAGGTTTTACAATAGATAAATCTACATTCTGGTAACACTTAAAACTACTATGAATATTAAGTGAATAAATACAAATGATAATGAGAAATGATTCAGTCAATTTATATTTTAATAAGCTCCACAATGGAAAGCGTCTGAATTGTAAAAAACAGATTAGCCAACGTCTCAGAACTTAAAGATAGAAATATTCTCGATCAGAAGAAAAGCAATTACTGAAATATATCGGAATATAATATATTAATGTTATTGAAAAATTTAATTATATCTAGTGCTGTAATTTATATGAATCAGAATAATCTCAATTACACTAATTTAAGTAATCCAAGAACAAAAGACAGGGGGAGGCAGGGGGTCAGATTGTAGACAAAATTTTTGAATACAATATTTGATATTTCAGCTTGAAATAAAACGGTTCATTATATACTAGCTTATTATGAATCTGTGATGACTGACAATGGGGTATATATGAAGGCTGAAATCTAAAAAATGCCAATCTCTCAGTTAATATTGAAGATAGAGAAAGCATGTATATAACAACATTTATAGAAAATTAAATTTGTGATAACATTGGCTCTATACAATGTTTCAATATGGAGTATAATAATGGAAATATTTTGAATTTTCAAAACTCCTCCTCCCACTGGTCCAAATTCAGCCGTTATCAAACTCTATCTTTAGTTTTACATAAAGCGTTTCAATAATGAGTTTGGTAATAATAAAAATTGCAATTGCTAGAGCATTAATTTATATATATATATATATATATATACATACATAAATATATAATTCTAATTGGAACGCATTTTTGTCATATCCTAGGTAGGATCGATGGGCATTTGTGGAAATATTTCAAAAATTGTGTCAGGTGCAACCTCATAAGCTGATTTCCCTTAAGGGAATGGGGGGAACAGGAGAATAAAAAAACCAGATGATAATTAACCTTAACCAATGTCATAATTTGTAAACAATTATTCGGCTATTATGCTTTTTTGTTACAATGACTAAGGAGAATATTTTTAAAATTCTGTTTTGAAAATCTCATGAGGGCGAAATGTTTGCTTGTAAAAAGTAATAAAGAGTGTTTAGTGAGGCCTTAAGATTTTTTGGTATTTATCGGTTATCGGGAGACCAACAATTTAAAAACGATTACTATATAATAATTAAAAGAAAATCACTTTATTATTTAAAATAACACTTCTAGAATATATAAATGACAAAATGGTTAACGGGAGGCCACTCATTATTTACAAATGAAATATTTACTTGTTCAAAAACGCTTATCTATCTATCTATCACTATCACTTATCTACAGTGGTGGTGTATATGGTGGTTGCTACACGATAAGTTTATCTTAGTCATTCTGTTTTTATTGTTATCAGGAAATGAGTGATCGTTTATTAACACCACTTGGTGTTCGTCTATTATTACACGACTTGGACAGCTACTTTGTAGAGTTCATGTGGCAGTTTTGGCCCAACTCAAATTATAATTACATTTTGTTATTCAAATAAATTATAGAAGCGTTATTTTAAATGATAAAGTGTTTTTTCTTTTAATATGATTTAATAATCATCTTTAAATGACCTCCCGATAACCAATAAGTACCAATCTTTTTGTTTCCTTTAATAAATATGATGTTTAATATTGATATATACAATTCTGAAACCATATTCGTTATCTCCTAGGTAATGGGATCAGTCCTAGGTAGGTGAATCAGTGGACATTGGAGGAAATGTCTTGAAAAACATGTCATGAAAATAACCTTAGTAGTTGATTTCCCTCAAATCCCTCCTCATGTGCTAAAAGGACAGTACCTAAAGTACAGGGTCATTCATTTCAAAGCTTTATGGTGCCTTACACCAGGATCGCAGCAGAACACGTTGCATGCCATTACAAAGAGCATATCTGTAAGTTTTGAATGGTTGCCGATAGATTCCCCTAAGGTGAATGTGTTTTGTGCAGTGAGTAACGCCAGGGTTTATGGCCCTTTTTTCTTCCAGAACGACACTGTCACAAGAGATTGTAAAAACCAGGCCAGCAAACCTCTCAGAGCTTAATGATAGAAATATTCTTGATCAGATGAAAACCAATTACTGAAATATATCTGATAATAATATAATATATTAATGTTATTGAAAACTATTTGTTATATCTAGTACTGTAATTTATAATGAATCAGAATAAGTTTTATCTCAATCACTCTTATTTATACGTTACAGGTCGCAATATAGGAAAATGAAGATAAAGGAGCAACTTAGCCACCTACAAATACACTCGTATTAAAAGAAGTTAGTACAAATTTATTTACTGAATTATTCTGTATATTTAACCAATGTCATCAGTTGTAAACAATTATTCTGCTGTTGAGCTATTTTATTTTAGTGACTAAGAAGAGAGAATATTTTTAAAATTCTTTTTTGCAAATGCTTACAGGGGCAAAACGTTTGCTTGTATAAAGTAGATTCCCCTAAGGCGAATGTTTTGTGCAGTGAGTGACACCAGGGTTTATGGCCCTTTTTTCTTCCGGAACGACACTGTCACAGGAGAAAGTTACCTCGAAATGTTACGAACCTGGCTCTTCCTTTTGATGCGACACTCACGTGATTTCGTTTTTCCAGCAAGATAGAGCTCCACCCCATTGGATCTTGCAAGTACGAGTATTTTTGAATGAAGAAGTGCCCCAACAGTGGATTGGTTGTAAAAGATCCCTGGGGAGCTCACACCTTGTGACTTCTACTTGTGGGTATACATCGAGGACAATGTTTATGTTCCGTCACTACCCACTACACTGGATGATTTTAGAGAGCGGATAACACGCGTGATTAACACAGTGGATCGTGATAAGCTGCAAAGTGTTTGGAAGGAGGTCTCCTGTCGCATTGATGTGGCCCGTGCTGCAGGTGGTGGTCATATTGAACATTTGTGAGAGCTAACAAAACTTCAACAGCGTTTAAATACATGTGTCTTTATTGCAATCTTGTATTACTGTCTGTTAATAAGATATAGCTTAACACTTTGACTGTGGCTGACGACACGTTGTCGGTTTTGTGAGTTGTTCCCAGGGGCGGGACAGGTTTTCGTCAGGTCATAATAGAAAGTTAAATGGGTGGGATTGCTCCAGCCTTTCCCAAACCATTCCGTATTTGACTCTAGCACAGTGAAAGAGGTTCTTGAGAGAATTGCTTCTTCGCCACAAGATTCCCTGTTTTTTTTAATTGTTTTCGACTATTTTACAAAAAGGTAAGTTTGAATGATTATTTTTTTTAATGTTATCGTCAATAATAATTGCTAATGATAAATATCTATTTAAAAAGTAGCTAAATGAATTAAAACAAGCCTATTTTGTTGGAAAAATATTATTTCAAACCCGAATTTATAATTCCAAATTGTTTTATATTTTACGAAATATAAATAAAAAATCAATTATAAATTACTGAATAATAATTCATCAATCAGTGAACAATGTCTTTATTGTTTAATTTTACGGTTTTCTAAGTAAAAATATAATAACTAAAAACCACGATTACATTATTAAAAATCTCCGCAGTCAACGTGTTAATGAACCTGTATATTCTAACCTTGGCTTGAAGTTTGCTGACAAGGGCCGCTTGGTGTTGTTGGGCCTGCTTGTATGTTTCGATCCTCCTCCTGCAGCTGGCGGCCTCATCTTCCAACATCCTCCTCAGATCAGAGCTCTGCCTCAGCTCCGGGCTAGTCTGCTCATCTCCCATCCCGCTCCCAGCGGAGCTCCTCCCTCCTTCCCCTCGAGAGCGTTGAGGCTAGTCAGAAAAAAAAAAGAAGTTAATAATAGCCATCATAAAAACCTTTAAATAAAAAAGTCCGTCATTCAGTGGCTGCATAAACTAAGCAGATTTCCCACATGATGTTTTACAATAGAGAAATTTCAAGAGATCTGAGCAGTTAAGGTAACGGCCGAACTAGCTTTTGGCGGGAAAGTCACTCGTCCGTTAGCTTCCCAGATTTAATAAAAATGCAAATATCTCGGCTAATACTCAAGATACAGAATAAATGCATATAACAATATTTATAGTAAATTTAATATACAATAAGATTGATTCTGTACAATTTTTCGATTTGACGTCTAGTAACGAAAATATTTCGAATTTTCGAAAATCCTCACCTCTAAAACCCCCTCCCACTGGTCCGATTTCAGTCGTTAATGAACTTGATCTTTCTTTTTACATAAAAGGACTAAATATCGAGTTTGGTAACGATCAAACAAAAATTGCGACTGCTAGAGCGGTAACAGGCAAATATATATATAGATATATATACAGTTTTGAACGGACCTCATTTTCGTCATCTACTAGGTAGGATCGATGGACATTTGAAGAAAAAATTCGAAAATTCAGTCATGAGTACAACCTCAATAGCTGATTTTCCTTAAGGGAAATCTGCTAAAAGCCAGTGTAAACTAAGCAGATTTCCCACATGCTGGTATGACACTAGTGATATCTCACCACATATTATGATCGAACACCAGAAAGTATGAATTACTTGCTTCATATTTGAGTTATGAAAAATATATAGAACAGCTATTGTGCAATCGTATTTTAACAAAATTGATTCTATAACATTTTTCGATTCAACTCATAACAACAAAAATATTTTGAATTTTCAAATCCCCCTCCCCCTATACCCCCTTTATTCCTGGTTCGATTACTGCCAATAACAGATATGATACTTAGAGTTGACTGAAACAGTTAAATGTTGCATATGGAATAGATTAACTAAGCATTTTCTAGACAAGAAAGTAAAATCTCAATTGATGACACCACTGTGCATATGTATCTCCCATAATAATGGTCACATGAAAACAATATTTGGTATTTAAGCTTAGAATAAAAAGGTTCATGATATAACAGCTTATCGTTAATATGAGATGTGTAGGAGGGGGTACTGTAGGCTGAAAACAAAAAATTCAAAATATCTTGGTTAAAATTCATATTAGAGAAAATATGTTTATCAGAACATTTATAGGAACCCCCCCCCCCCACTCCCACTGGTCCGATTTCAGACTTTAACAAACTTGATCTTTCTGTTTACATAAAACGATTATATATCGAGTTTGGTAACGATAACACAAAAGTTGTGACCACAAGAGTGGTAACAGACAAATATATATAATTGAACGGACCTCATTTTTCATATACTAGGTGGATTAACGGACATTTGAAGAAATTTTTCAAAAATCGTGTCAAGAGTACAACGTCAATAGCTAACTTGCCTTAGGGGAAATCTGCTAAAAAATGTTATGTATTAACAACCACTTTGTGCTGAGACTAATTTGGATGGGTTATCTATAGGTTACCAGCCGTTTCTAACCATGGTGGAACTAAGGATCTTATTTAATGAGTTTATCACTAAATACATCCCTATTCTCCAGGTGAGAATTGAAATTATTTTTCTCATTTTACTTATTAGAATATTCTCTGGTTTTATAATTTGTTGCTGTTTATTACTTGGGTTTAATGTTCATTCATTGTCTTTATTACTTGTGTTTAATGTTTATTTATTGTGTTTATCACTTGTGTTTAATGTTTATTCATTGTCTATATCACTTTTGTTTAATGTTTATTCATTGTCTTCATCACTTGTGTTTAATGTTTATTCATTGTCTCCATCACTTGTGTTTAATGTTTATTCATTGTCTATATCACTTTTGTTTAATGTTTATTCATTGTCTTCATTATTATCATTAATTATTAGCATCCATTTTTTGCTACTATGCCTAATAGATCTGGGTTATCAACAGGTTACCAACTTTTCAAGCGTGGGTGGGCCTAGAAATGATATTAATTACTCGTGTTTAATTTTCATTTGTCTTCATTCCTTTTCTTTAATTTGGTACTTATCGGTTTTCAGGAGGCCACCCATTTAAAGATGATTATTAAATCATAATTAAAAGAAAATCACTTTATCATTTAAAATAACACTTCTAGAATTTATAAATGACAAAATGGTTAATGGGAAGCCACTCATTATATACAGATAAAATATTTACTGGTTCAAAACCATTTATCGCTATTTGCAGTTTCTTTTGTTATTAGAAAATGAATGATCATTAATTAAAACCACTTGGTAATGGTTTATTATTACATCCTTGGATAGCTACTTTGTAGAGTTGATGTGGCAGACGACGACCAGGGACGACCTCTACATTACCTCGCTACTCAACTACATTGTCCACTTCTGGGATCTCGCTAATTTATAATAACATTTTGTCATTCAAATGAATTCTAGAAGTGTTCTATTTTAAATATTAAAGTGAATTTCTTTTAATTATTATTTAATAATCGTTTTTAAATGATTACCGTTCAGTACCTTTAATGTTTATTAATAGCCTTTAATTTTATTTATTATTTACTAATGTACACTTCTAGCAACTATGACGAATTGGGAAGGGTTATCTACAGTTTACCACCCTTTTCTAGCCAGGGTAGGACTAAGGATTTTATTTAATGAATTCCGTCACTAAATAAATTCCTATTGCCCAAACGGAAATCGAACTCGCCACTCTAGGTTTACCACGTGGGATTAAGGTCAATGCTTTAATTCAATGGCTAACCTGAGCCCCATTTAATTTTTATTTCTGGTGTTTAATTAGCAGTTAATTTTCAATATTTTGGTTTTTGTTTTTTTAGTTAAAGAGTCAAATCGCCTAGTCGAAAGAGCTCCTAATTAAATAAATAAATAAACACCACCAAGTTCTATTGCATGGCATGGAAAATAATCCTTAATACATGGTATTCACATAATATTGTTCCTATTGCTTGGGATAAAGGCTGAAACTTTCATAGATAGATTACATAAATATAGAATGATTTATTAGCTTCATTTTTAAAATATTATTGCTATTTGTTAACGTCAACTTTGTACAACTGAGGCTAATCGGAATGGTTACCACCAGTTTCTGCATAGGATAGGACCAGGGATTTTATTTAGTGAGTTTGTGTCTACACAAATTCCTATTGTTCAAATCAAAATTGAAATCATGACACTAGCTATGCCAATTGTTTAGAGATATAAAAACAATTTATATCATAACATGAACTATATAATTATATTATTGAACTTAAAAACAAAACAAATTAACCTGGCCCTTTTTTAGGGGTACCTATTAAGATCAGCCTCCTTATTGCCTTATTTAAGGTAATTATTTTTATTTTGAGTCTTATATAAATACCTTTTCTGTTGGGGATGTTGCTAAGGGAGCAGATTTAGTCAAGCTTTATAATTGTATAAATGGAAATTCACTATTCTGATGGACAATTTTAGAATATTAGTTCATATTTGTCTTATTTCTTCTGTTTTTATATTCAGATCTTGAAGGTATTGTGAAGTTGACTTGGGTATAACTCCTCTCGATCCAAACAGTAACCCTTTTACTGTCCAATTTTGTATAATGTATTTTCTTTAAAATATGGACAGCATTGTGTGTGTATATATATATAAAATTATAACCTCTGTCTGTACATTGATTTTTTTCACGAATTTTCACGATAACTTTTCGTTTCACATGTCATAGACACCATAACTGCATTTTGTTTCTTTGGAGTCTGTTTGTTTGTTTGTTACTTTTCACGCATAAACAGCTGAACCGAATTTTATGAAACTTGGTATGTACATTACTACTAACCCAACTTAGACTTTAGGCTATATTAATTTTCTATGTGACGAACAGGAGCGGAGGTTATAAGGGAGGCCTGAAATTAAAAATAACGATATTTCGTTTCGTATTGGTTTTTCGGTAAATATGCACATAACAAAAGTTGTTTATTTCGTTATTTAGAGTAACTTTTGTTATATACACTTTTTTCGTATACCGAATTATAAACGAGATATACGCTAAAACCTATAGCGGAAGTGAAGTAGTAAGGGAGGTAGTAAGAGTAGGAGTTGTAAGGGAGGCCTGAATTTAAAAATAGCGGTATTTTGTTTTCTATTCATTTTTGGGCAAATAAGAACATAACAAAAGTTGTTTATTTTGTTATTTAGAGTATCTTTTGTCATATTCATTTTGGTCTTTTAACAAAGTATAAACGAGATATACACTATAAACTAACTTGGTTCCTGTCACATCATTGTGAAGAGGACACTGATGATGGAGCGTATGCTCTGAAAGCGCTCTGCCACAACGAATAAAGAATAGTGAAGGATCGAGGCATTTTTTCTTACCTGAGATAATTCCTTCACCATCCAGCACCTCAAAAATGGACTATAAACTAAAGCGGGAGTCAACTATTTCATTGGGCACTAACGATTAAACCGAACTTAAAAAAACTCGGTATGTCAATTAGCATTAATTCTTCCATGATTATAAGCTATATTAAAATTTTTAGGTTAGAACGGGAGTGGGGATTATAAGGGAGACCTGAAATAAAAATTCGCGATGTTTCATTGTTTATTTGTTTTTCAACACACATGCACATAACAAAAGTTGTTAACATTGTTATTTAGATTAATTTTTGTTTTAACATTTCTCCAGGAACAATGTGTGGAGCAAGTAATTTGTGTAGAAATATTGATATGCTCAACAATTCATTCCAATTTGAACTATAAGGTACTTCACCTGGAAAAATTAATTCAAATCTATGTTAATATTCTGTCCTTAATAACTGAAATCTATGCATAATGCACAGGAGACGGGAAATATGACAATTTGGAGGACAGTGAAGACTTACATAAAAAATTAATTTTAATTTTTAACAAATACCAACAACGGGTATTAATCCCCCCACTGGGACGGGTAAATGTCAAAATAGTGTACAAAGTAAATCCTTGCCAAAAAATTACCATCACCATTCAGCCTCAAATCAATTCCCGGGCGAAGCTGGGTATCTGAGCTGAACAGGTTCCTATCAGGAACAGCCTCCTAATCTGCCTATATTATATTCTAATATTAAAAAAAGCTCTTCTTCTTTTTTTATTATTTTTAAATATATATATATATATATATATATATATATATATATATATATATATAGTAATCGTTATAGCACCATTAATTAAACTATAGATCATTAAAGCCCTAAGTTATTTTTTTAAATCAAAACATGTGTTTTTATTCTATAGTGTTTGTTTTCTAACAAAAGTAAGCAAATGACAATGGTGATAATGACAATGAATAAACATTAAACACAGGTAATAAAGACAGTGAGAATAAATACACATGATTTAATTTTTAAAAACATCATTTAATCTAATTTATAATTGTTTAATTTCAGTATCACTTTGATCTTACCGTGTACCAGAATGCATACTGCATCGTAGCTATGGGACACTAAACTTGCCAAAGGAGCTGCAGTTCATCCTAAGTGGAAACTATGTACACAGGTCAGTCTGTCATGTTTGTTATTTACAGGTTGCTATGTAACCGCAAAGTTCCCTTCTCATTTTGACAGCTCAATAAAAGGAATCGATTTTTTTGAAAGTTCGACTACAGCGCTGTCTATAAACAATTAAGGCTGTGTGGCCAACTAACATATCGAGAGAAAAAAGGATTTCTTGTTTTCTTGGCTTTAGTTCCTTTTTAGCAGATTTCCCTTAAGGGAGGTTGTACCCGTTACGCGATTTTTGAAAAATGTCCTCAAATGTCCATCGATCATAGCCAGAAGATGAAAATGAAGTCCTTGCAAAACTATATATATTTATTTATTTGTCTGCTAACGCTCTACCGGTCGTAATTTTGTTTTGATCATTACCAAACTCGATATTTAAACGTTTTATGCAAATATAAGGAGCAAGTTAGTTAATGGCTGAAATCGGACCGGGGGAGGGGGGGGGTTAGAAAGGGGGAATTTTGAAAATTCGAAATATCTCCGTTATTATGCATCTAATCAAAAAATCGTATAGAACCAATCTTACTGTAAATATAATTTTCTATAAATGTTGTGATGTACGTATTTTCAATGTCTTTAATATTAACCGAGATATTTGCATTTTTTAGTTTTCGGCCTTAAGTAAACCCCCCACTCCAAATCATGCCATATTAACAATACGCTAATATATTAAGAAGCACCTTATTTGAATCCTTAATACCAAATATTGTTCTCATTGGACTTTCACTTTTTGAGATAAATGCAAATACGTGACGCACGTAGGAAATCTGCTAAATTAACGCATCCTCTGCGAGGCGTACATTTTGTTTGATCGTTACCAAACTCGATATTTAAATGTTTTATGTAAACAGAAAGATGCAGTTCGTTAATGGCTGAAATGTGACCAAAATACCTCCTAAATGCCTCATACCCATCTTATATTTCTTGTTTGCATATGGTTTATATTGACAGACTAAGAGAACAGTATCTGAGATATGTTATCTGTACACCATTAGATCACCTGACGTAGGGACGTTTAGTGATAAAAATGGTCAAATTAATTTTATTACAGTTGAAAATGTCGTGTATATTGATTGCGAACTACTCATCGACGTCATATATGATTACCTCTCTAGTTCTTGTAAACGGCCTAAGGAAGGACAGAGGGCGCCTCCTTTCCAGGGTATGCCCCTCAGAGCTGGTACCATCTTTCCTGGAAAACTAAAGCAGACATATGTTAATCATTTTATTTAAATAATGAACAAATTACAGATAAAGTGCTATAAGGGAGTCTACAGGAAAAGTACTTCTAAACTTTTATTATCAATCACTTCGTCAAAACCACTTCATTAAGGTAAAACGAAAAAAAAAAAAACTTTGTTTGTAATTATACCATGATTATGTCAGACAAATTGAAACTTAAACTGGTTCATATTATTTGCTGGAAGGTAAGGATCAACATCAGGGTGCACTCTTCAAATGGGTTAAACATACAATATTAATAAATACACATGCTACATTCAATAATTTGTTACAATTTCGAGACACCCCCCCCCTTCACGATTTTTAAGGAAGCAGCTATTGAATAATAAGAAATAAAAGTTCTTGCGATTATTACAAGAATAATAAACAACGATTATTAGGGTTCAAACGATTGTAAAATTAAATTCACAAACATTATCGTTTTTATCAGTGCACAATGTATTTGACCCCACACTACACACTTGGTAACCTTTCACAAGGTTTTTGGTATTTTCACGACTAACCACAATAGCTATGAGGCGATCACGTCAAATCCCTGATTCTCAACTAAACTGAACTCCCGGGCGAATTGGCCTAGTTTATATTAGCCCGCCGACAGTTCTAGCAGGTTCAAGGCGCCAACTCGCCGCTGATTGGTAGGAGCCGGCTACCTAGACGGTTCTAGATTCCCGCCCTAGCTCTACCTACGCCCACCTTAACAGGAATGCTCTCATTTTCCTTGTACGTCTTAAATACGTGACTAAATAGGAATGTGTTTGAATTTGAAATAGCAACAAAGTTCCTCAAGTAGACTAATGGATGTATCTCCACAATATTATTAGCTGAAAAGTAGGGATCGAAACATAACATGATCATGATCATCAAAGCATGATTCAAATGGGTTTAACAAATTTTGAATATTAATAAGTATACTTGATGCATTCAATAATCAGTTATAATATGGGGACCACCCTCTCTTCACCATATATATATATATATATGCCCAATTGGTTAGTATTAAAAAAAAAATATATCATTTTAGCTAATTTCCCTTTATCGGCGAATCGCCCATCTAAAGACAGGCAGATGAATGAAAAAAGAACTCTATGAATTTCTCCTTCACGAATAATAAGTATTAATTGTATATGCTTTAGAAGATTTTCCTTAACAAAGATCAGCTATTGAGGAAGTATTCATGACGCGATTTTTTTTAAAGAAAGAGTTACCAAACATGATATTTAAACGTTTTATGCAAAAAGAAAGATCAAGTTCGTTCATGGCTGAAATCGGACAATTGGCGGGGGGGGGGGGTAAAAGGGGGGAGTTTCGAAAATTCGAAATATCTCTGTTACTCTACGTCGGATTGAAAACTTGTACAGAACCAATCTTATTGAAAATGAAATTTAATATAAATGTCGTTATATACATTTATTTTCTCTATCTTCAATATTAACCGAGATATTTGCATTTTTATTATGTGTGTGCAGATAACGGACAAAACGCCTATTGTCGGTAGTGTTCGTTAGATTCCGCCGGTAGATAGTTCTGCCGTTTCCGTAACTGTTCGGCTCTTGTGAAATTTGTTTAGGTCCTCGTGTAAGCTTCCACTTTGTGTGATATATGTCTATCTATCTATTCAGCTCTGAGTGGTGGCAGATCTGTTGGTTTACAATTCAGCCGTTTCCATTGGGAGCTTATTAAAATTAAATATTAAAGATTTTTCATTCCGTTTGTATTTATTCACGGTGGTGCTAAATGTTACCAGCATGCAGAGATCTCTATTGTAAAACTTCACTTGGGAAATCTGTTTAGTTTACGCTGCCCCTGCGTGACGGACCTTTTTTTTTTTAAATTTAATTTTGAAGTGTAGAAAACTTATTGGGTGTAACAGCAACTTTATTTGGCGCATTTATTTATATAATGATAATTTATAATTCTCGGCGAATGCTGGATTACCATAGGTAAATTCTTGATAATACCAAGTCTTTTATAACTTCGACTCTTTCCTTGGACATGATGCTTCTTGTACCTAAAGATTCCCTTTCCTTGAAATACCCACAGCAAAGTTCATAAATCCTATTCTTTTCCTCGTCTACTTCTCTTTACTTGTTGATATTAGTTTCGAATCTCCATATGTGGACCACCCTCCCTTCACTATTTTTAAGGAAGCAGCTATTGAATAATAAGAAATAACAAGTTAGAATTCCACTCCAGATTATATTACTTCCTTTGTAATTATCTTAATTATGCGTATAAAGTTGTGCTTGTTGGAGACCCCTTCCCTTAAGGCAAATATTTCAAATTTTAGTTCATGTTTAAGTGTGACAATGGTTGAAGAAAAGAAATATCGAGATTAGATTATGTAGGATGAAATAAGTCAATGTCAGATTACTTAAACATACAAATAAGTGCTATAAAATGTTTTTGGGAGAAAAAAAATAGAAACTGATTAAGGTGTTTACTGCAACTAATTAATCATTTTAATCAATATCTATAATTAATATCATTATGTAATACATGATTGGTTTATATTGGCTGTTTACCAACGAGGTAAAATGCCTTCTGATTTGCAGCAATTGAAGTACTCTTGAATGTCTTAATAATCGAAATTGGAATGAAGTTTTAATGTAGCTCTTAACGCTTACAGATAAAACTGCATATCTGAGAAAAGCATTGGCAGCCATATACAATTGGCAAACCTTGAATTTTATGGGAAAACGTAAAATGGATTTCCTTACGAAACTCAATTCCTTACGCTAATCCTTTTCTGGAAACATCAGGAGAGAATTTAATTCAGTTCAGGGTTAACCGTAAAAGTTTGAAGATAATAGTTCTTCAAAAATAACTTTATATGTACAGTAAGCGATACGTGGCAAGAGGAATTGGAAGACCGAAATGAGGGTGTCCAAGAGGAATTGGAAGACCGAAATGAGGGTGTCCAAGAGGAATTGGAAGACCGAAATGAGGGTGTCCAAGAGGAATTGGAAGACCGAAATGAGGGTGTCCAAGAGGAATTGGAAGACCGAAATGAGGGTGTCCAAGAGGAATTGGAAGACCGAAATGAGGGTGTCCAAGAGGAATTGGAAGACAGAAATGAGGGTGTCCAAGAGGAATTGGGAGACCGAAATGAGGGTGTCCAAGAGGAATTGGAAGACCGAAATGAGGGTGTCCAAGAGGAAATTGGAAGACCGAAATGAGGGTGCCCAAGAGGAATTGGAAGACCGAAATGAGGGTGTCCAAGAGGAATTGGAAGACCGAAATGAGGGTGTCCAAGAGGAATTGGAAGACCGAAATGAGGGTGTCCAAGAGGAATTGGAAGACCGAAATGAGGGTGTCCAAGAGGAATTGGAAGACCGAAATGAGGGTGTCCAAGAGGAATTGGAAGACCGAAATGAGGGTGTCCAAGAGGAATTGGACCACATAAATGAGGGTGTCCAAGAGGAATTGTAAGACCAACATGAGGGGTACCAAGAGGAAGTGGACGACCTAAATGAGGGTGACCAAGAGAAATTGGAAAGACCGAAATGAGGGTGTCCAAGAGGAATTGGAAACAAGGGAAATGAGGGTGTCCAAGAGGAATTGGAAGACCGAAATGAGGGTGTCCAAGAGGAATTGGAAGACAGATATGAGGTGGTCCAAGAGGAATTGGAAGACCGAAATGAGGGTGCCCAAGAGGAATTGGAAGACCGAAATGAGGGTGTCCAAGAGGAATTGGAAGACCGAAATGAGGGTGTCCCAGAGGAAATTGGAAGACCGAAATGAGGGTGTCCAAGAGGAAATTGGAAGACCGAAATGAGGGTGCAATTTCAACAGCCCATATGATTATTCACTTCGGAAGACCCGAAATGGAGGGTGTCCAAGAGGAATTTGAAGACCAAAATGAGGGTGTCCAAGAGAATTGGAAGACCGAAATGAGGGTGTCCAAGAGGAATTGGAAGACCGAAATGAGGGTGTCCAAGAGGAATTGGAAGACCGAAATGAGGGTGTCCAAGAGGAATTGGAAGACCGAAATGAGGGTGTCCAAGAGGAATTGGAAGATCGAAATGAGGGTGTCGAAGAGGAATTGGAAGACCGAAATGAGGGTGTCCAAGAGGAATGGGCGCTAAAAACCCGACGGTTGCCTCATTTCAACAGCCCATATGATTACTTCACTTCGGAAGACCCAATCGTCACGTCACTTCAGCAGACAAGACGATTACTTCACTTCGGAAGACCTCATCGTCGCGTCACTTCATCAGACCAGACGATTACTTCACTTCGGAAGACCCCATCGTCGCGTCACTTCATTAGACCAGACGATTACTTCACTTCGGAAGACCCCATCGTCGCGTCACTTCACCAGACCAGATGACCACTTCATTTCAGAACACCTGATGGTCACTTCATTTCCTCAGACCAGATAACCAATTCATTTCCGAAGACCCGATGGTCACTTCATTTCAGAACACCTGATGGTCACTTCATTTCCGCAGACCAGATAACCAATTCATTTTCGAAGACCCGATGGTCGCTTCATTTCAGAACACCTGATGGTCACTTCATTTCCGCAGACCAGATAACCAATTCATTTTCGAAGACCCGATGGTCGCTTCATTTCAGAGCACCCGATGGTCTCTTCCCCCATTGGCGGTCGCCCCGCCCCATCTTCCCCCATGATCGCCTCATTTCCTCTTAGATAGAATCGATGGATATTTGAGGAATGTTTCTTAAATCGTGTCACGGTACAACCTTAGTAGCTGATTCCCCTTACGAAATCTGCTAATATTGAGTTTTATACCAACAAATTACGATTATCGAAAAAATTATTTGAGTGGTAAATACTTTCGATTTTGATCAACTCCTCATACGTCTGTGGTATTACGACCAGAATAATATCATATTTTATCAACATATTCAAATTCCAACAACGTTTGTAAATTCGTTCATCTTTATATTTTTATGGAAAGCTTTATTCATTTGTGCCCGCGAACGACCATAAATTCATCTATCTTGAGCCAAAAACCATTTAATTTAATTCCGGTATATATTCAAGGAGTGTGCTGTAATTTGATGAAAATGCATTGATTATTTCGTGCATACGTTTGGCAATCTTTATATTTAGAAAGAAATCCATTTTTACGTTGACTCGCAGTTGACGGATAACATATTTTAGACATACAAATCGTGACCATTACTATAATCATCACATTTTTCTTCTAAAAAGTTAATGTTTTATGTAACGAAAAAGCCTGTTGCTCAGCTAACTAAGCTGATTTCCCGCCTGCTGATGTAACACACGTGTGTGACATTTCATGATGTCATCATACAACGACTTTGCTTGTATCTCGCATAATAAAGGTCTCTATAAACAATTTATGTTTTGAATGAAGGAGTTCATAATATAACAGAATATTGTTTATGCGAAATGACTAGGAGTGGGTGTTTACTGAAGACAGAAAACTATAAAAATCCAAAAATCACGGTTAATATTCAAGTTACAGAATAAATGAATAAAGCCATACATGAATATGTAAATTGGATTGACCATAAGATTAGTTCCATACGATTTTTCGATCGAACCGACGTCGAACCGACGTTTATAAACGATAATATTTCGAATTTTCGAAATTCCCCCTTCAAAACTCCCTCTTCCACTCCGTGTCCGATTTCAGCCATCACTTTTTAGCAGATTTCCATTAGGGGAAATCAGCTATTGAGGTCGCACTCATGATGCGAGTTTCGAAAAATTTCTTCACATGTCCATCGATCCTACCCAGGAGATGACGAAAATGAGGTCCGTTCAAAATTATATATATATATATATATATATATATATATATTTAGTCGGATCGAAAAATTGTATAGAACAAATCTTATTGCAAATTAAATTTACTATAAATATTATTCTAAACATTTATTCTCTATCGTGATTATTAACCGAGATATTTGCATTTGTATTCTGCGTGTGGTCACTTAGGCTATGTTCGGACTTTCCGCCGAGAGCTCTGGTGACCGTTTCCATAACTATTCGTCCCTCGTGAATAGGTTTAGAGGTTAGGTTAACTGTGTTTTGGGGCTAGAAACTACTGGGTTATTTACGCCCCTAAATAATGTTTTAGGTTTAGAGGTTTCTTACTACTACAGTTGTTATTAGGCAGATTTCTCTATTGTAAAACTTCACGTGGGAAATCTGCTTAGTTTACGCAACCCCTGCGTGACGGACTTTTTTCGCTTAAGTTTTGCATGCAACGCTATATATTTCACGAAAACTAGAATTTAGAATTTAAAACTAGAATAAAGGGGTTCATGATATAACAGCGTATTGTTAATATGACATCAGTAGAAGACAGGGGTTTACTGAACGATGAAAACTAAAAAAATCCAAATATCTCGGTTAATATTCGTAAAAGAGAACATATGTATATAACAATATTTATAAGAAATTAAATTTTCAATAAGATTTGTTCTAAACAATTTGGGGCTCAGGTTAGCTATGGGAGTTAAAGCGTTGACCTTTATCTCACATGGTAAACCTAGAGTGGCGAGTTCGATTCTCGCCTGGGCAAAGGAAATTATTTAGTGATGAAATTCATTAAATAACATCATAAATCCCACCCTGACTAGAAAGGGTGGCAACCTGTAGATAACCCGTCCCATTTAGTTGCAAAATGTGGACGTTAATAAATAATAATAAACAATTTTTTGATCCGACTTAAAATAACGGAGATATTTCGAATCTTCAAAATTCTTTTCTCTGAACACACCCTTCCGACAGTCCGATTTCAGCCGTTAACGCAAATCTTTAATTATCTTCTTAAATTTTTAATTTTGCCCAAAACGCTTATATATTGAATTTGGTAATGATAAAACAAAAATTGCGACCGCTATAGTACTAACAGATAAATATATGTATAAGCTTAATTTCGAACGGAACTCATTTTCGTCGTCTCCTGGGTAGGATCGATGGACATTTGTTCACTAGTGCAACCTCAACATCCCCCATAAGAGAAATCTGCTAAAATGATGGGCCTCAATGGGAAATAATTTCCATTCCAACCCATCAATGACGGATGACCTGGTCTGTAATGTGATATACTCTGAATGATATTTATTTGTTTTTCTACTAAACCCAAAACTTTCCTTAAAAAAATGATGCTAAAGTTGTATTATGAGAATGTATTTAGCGGTTTAAATAATAAAATAATTGCTATTTAATTATTCAGGGTTAAGTTAAATACTCTTCTAAGGGGTCCTCTGATAAGTGGTCCCATGGTGTAATGGTTAGCACTCTGGACTCTGAATCCAGCGATCCGAGTTCAAATCTCGGTGGGACCTTCGGGCTTTTTTCCTCCATTTTTATTTAATTTCAAAATTAAAAGACAATTTTCGTTCGCAAATTGGACGAATCTTGTCATTTAGTCTATTAATACAATTTATTTTTTATGAACTTTGCGAAGTTCCGTTTACTAAGTTATATTTACTGTAAAATAGTTTTAATCTCTAACCTGAAATATGGACTCATTGCCTGAAATTAGAAATTAATAGATAGACCTAGGAATTTGTATTTTTCGTTAAATGTGCTAATGTGGATAATACTAAGAACTTTATCAAGGATTGAAATATTAGAAAAAAAAATTACTTAAAAGTTAATTATGAACATATAATAGGGATCGGACGTGAAAATGTTTACTTTTGATATGCTATGATTATATTTAATTTTTTTATTTAATAAATATTAGTTCAATGAATATTGCGTGTAAAATTCATTAATTCCTTCCATTTTTTAGGCAAAAATTATTAGAGCATATTTCTTAATATGAAATTGAAACGCAGCTATTGCTCTGTAAAGTATTTACAGAAATAAGCATCTATTAGATTATCATATTTAATGACAATATTGGTTACAGTTTTCAGGAAAGCCAAACAGGAAATCTGAGTTCCTACAACACTCTTCCCATTTTAAGAAATATAAAAAAATAAAAATAATAAAGATAAAATAATAATTAAATACACATGTCCCTACTTTTTCCTGATATAAAATGTTCACATGAATTTACTAATGTTTATATAAATTGACTAAAGTTTTATTATAACTTAATTATATAATCAACTAATTGTTTATTTGATCGTATTACTTAATTTATAAAGGAAAGGGGAGTTAACTATTTCTACTACTACCGGAGAATAGAAAGTTATATATTTAAGACAAATATTATAAAAAAATGTGGACTCCTTTCTACTTCTATAGTAAGGATATTTACTAAATTTTTTGGTTTATGTATTATGCTATTGACGGTTAAGGGAAGTTTGCTAAAAATGTATACTTTATGTACTCTTATTTCGGATATCAGTTTACACAATAACGTTGGAAACCCCCATGTAATAGTCGCACTAACATATTATAAATATCCTCCCCAGGTCCGTTTTTGGATGTTAACGAACTTCATCTTTATTTTACAATAAACGCTTATATATTGAGTTTCCTAAAGATCAAACAAAAATTGAGAGTTGAAAGACAAATATTGAGCGTTTTAAATACCCTATCAAAAAAATAATAGTAATAAATAATTTTCAGGAGTAAAAAGCTTTAACGCATTATGCATTAAATCTATAAAAGCATATTCTTTGTTTCAAAATAAAGAACATTAAGTCTGAAGGATGTTATTAAACGCATGGTGGCTAATGTCAAAAATACTTAAGTATAACTTATAAATTGTATGTTACATTAATCCGTTAAAAAAGAATTTGAGTAGGTAAATTGTCTCCTAAAGCATGCCATGCTATAGTATTATAATTTTACATATCTAATGTAGCATGTATATAAATTAAAAATGTATGTTTTGCATTTACAGTATTCTTAAGATTTTAAAAAAATCATTTAGTTTAAGGAGATTAATTATTTATTAAGACCCTATATTAGCTACTATGACAAATTCGGTCGAGTATCTACAGGCTAGCACACATTTGTAGCCAGGGTGGGAGTAAGGACTTCATTTAATGAGTTTGTCACTAAATAAATTCCTATAGTCGCTATAAAGTGATAGATATTGGGAAATGTATTCTGTGTGCTTCAAACATTTTACGACCAATAGTACTTACTATATTTACATTTTCTGTGTAAGAATAGGTATGTAAATTAATTATAAACGACTTTATATCAGTGGGTGCTACCAGAGAAAACCAAAAAATATATTTGTTGTATCCTATTATTTTTTAAAAACTATTTTTTTTAGAATTTAATGAAAATGAAATGTTTTTACATTTTAAACCTTACCACTGTATAATACAAATATTGAGACTTAAGTATTCCAGTTTATAAAGGCCCTTTCAACAAGGAATGTTCCGTTTAAACTGTATAAAATACTATAATTTTGAAGAAAATAAGTTATCTGAGTTGAAAACATCAACTCCTTTAATAATGACTTTTCCCTCAATATATATATGTACCAAACAATATTGTTTGTGAAAACTTGTTTTACAGAAATAGTATAACACATAATCATAAAAGAAGATAGAAGAATATGCTTTAGGCCTCCATCCACAAACATAAATATCTCTAGAAACTCGTAACATTTGCAGGAGTAAGTCTTTATTGGGGCTCAGCCCGAATGCATCAAGTCTATTTAAAGATATTATTTGTTTAAAAATAAATTAAAGAACTTCATGTCTGACGGATGTATTAATACAGAAGATAAATATTATCAAAAATGTTCAATTATTAAATAAAACTACAAAATATTTGTCATAAAAACTGGTTAAACAATAATTTATGATGAAGTACATTGTCTTTATAAGGTGGGACAAGTTTTTCATCATTTATAAAGCTTGTCATCCTTTAATAAATATGCATGTTAACAAAGAAATGTACGTTTTAGAGTTATAAAAAAATTGTACATATTTAGAGTTGTTTTTAAGGTTGTTAATGGAAACTAATTTATAGTATACAATTATTTAAATTGTTGAATTTTATACAATGTATTCTTGAATTTGACCTAATTTTATATCGAATGTAATATATGGTTTAAATGTATTTCAATAATTTGTAAATAATTAAATTGACATAATGTTAGAAAACGGTTTATGGAAAAACAAAACAAAAAAAAAACTACTATTTGACTTATTCTATTATGTTATAACATTTAATGGAAATAAACCCATTCCATTTCCTTAAGACAAACTTGTGGTGTTTTTACTAGTTGTATTAGTGTAGTTTCTATTTCTGTCTTGCAACTTAGTCTCTATTGATTTTCTTTATGCAGTAACCTGTGACCTTTAGTTCGTGCCTTATGTTTTATTCATGATACTTTAGATATTTCCGTAAATACTTGCTGTATAGACATTATACTCACAGATATTGGCGGGCATTGCTAGCTGTTGGAACCTTCGGTGCCTTGTGGTGCCCAAGGGGGGATGTCTAATCGATCTAACACCTTCAGGAGGAGTGACAACACCCCCCCCCCACCCTGTTAGTTTCTTGGTGGAACTACGAATGCCTTTGAAATAGCAGATTTCCTTGAGGCAACTCAGCTATAAAGGTTTTAGACATGACGCGATTTTCGAAAAATGACCTCAAATGTCCATCGGACCAATGAGAGGGAGGGTGGATAAAATGGGGAATTTAGAAGTAACCCCGTTATCCGTCAGCAGGGGCTGTGTAAACTAAGCAGATTTTCCAAGGATTGATGTGACAAACAACTGATCTCTTCCCACCATATAATTTTTATTTCAAAGTAAAAAATCCGATTAGCAAAAAAGAGTGTATATTGAAGGTACAAATAACTCCATTGGTATTTGAGTTACGAATGAATGCATAAATAACAATTGTAGAGCATCAATAGTTTAACAAGGTTGGTTCTATAACAACATCTTGCGATAACTGTTTCACGTTCAATTTCTGCCTTTAACAAATATGATCTTTAGTTCTGACAGAAAAACTTAAATATCGAGAATGGGGTATAGGTCAAATAAACATTGTCGAGTTAGAGCGTGAAATCTTGACAAGTACGTCTTCACAACGAATTTGCATTTATATCCCATAATATGGGACCTCTCGAAAACAATATTTCGTATATAAGCTTAGAACAAAGTTGTTCATAATATTGCAGCATATAGTTAATATGACATCAGTGGGAGTGGGGGTTAACTGAAGGATGCAAACTAAAAAAAATCCAAATTTCTCCGTTAATAATCATCATGATAGAGAAAATATGTATATAACAACATTTATAGCTAATTTAATTTACAATGGTTTGTACAATTTTTCGATCCGACTTATAACAAGGGAGATATTTCAAATTTTGGGAATTCCCCACTTTAAACCTGCCCTGATTGATTTATGCCATTGAGGAACTTGATCTTTCTTTTTAAATAAAACTATTAAATATCGATTTTCATAATGGTCAAACAAAAATGAGATAAGGGAAATCATCTATTGAGGCCGTACTCATGACGGGATTTTCGTAAAATTTCTTTGAGCTTCCATTGATCCAACCCAAGGGATAACGAAAATGAGGTCCGTTCAAAATTATGCTTATAAATATATATGTCTGTTAACGCTCTAGCGGCCTCAATTTTTGTTTGATCGTTACCAAACTTGATATTTTAATTGTTTTATGTAAAAAGAAAGATCAAGTTCGTTAATGGCTTCAATCGGACAAGTGGGAGGGGGGGGGAGGGGGTTTAGAGGATTGATTTTCGAAAATTCGAAATATCTATACGTCGGATCAAAACATTGAATAAAACCAATCTTATTTGCAAATTAAATGTACAATAAATATTATTATTACTCCATCTTGAATATAAAACCGAGATATTTGCTATTTTTCAGTTTTCAGCTTTCAGCAAACCCTCACTTCTACTCATGTCACATAAAAAATAGTCTGTTATATAATAAATAACACGAAGCTTAAATACCGAATGTTGTTCCCATTGAACTTTCACGTAATGCACTTGGGAAATCTGCTTAGTTAACGCAGCCCCTGCTTGACGGACGTTTAAATTTTGTAGCATTGTCTCCGTCGGAAGAAACACTTATAACTTGTGATATCCACTTTTGGCCTATGATGCCTCCAAACTATTATGTTCCGCGACTACACATCCTGGGAACTTGAATTAACAACTGACGGTAAATTGTCAGATGTTGCTTGATGATGCTGGACATCATTGCCTGAGTACGAAGGCGTTGTATTATAATGAAACAGCTGTTGCAACTACCGCCTTAAACACCTATGACGACACCAAGAACTTTATAACACTTTCGCTAGTCCCTTTAAATAGTTTTATATTTCGGCAAATTAATCTCTTTGGCCTCATGAGTTTGCCCTACTTCCAATCAGCACGCCATCAGCTGACTAACCCCAACCTTGCAGCTCATTTTAACTTTATTCTATTTTTATTTGATGCAGTGAAAGGGAAAGTGGCAAAATTAAACTTTTAATCCCCTGCTAAAAATGATTCATTTATATTTCAACAGATTTCCCCTTATAAAAAATCAGCTATTGAGTTCGTACTCATTTTCGAATCATTTCCTCAAATGCCCATCGATTCTACCGAGAAGCGAGGTCCGTTCAAAATTAATTATATATATTTGTCTGTTAACGCTCTAGAGCTCGTTCTTTGTCGTATGATTGTCAAACTCGATATTTAGTCATTTTATGTAAATAGAAAGATCAAATGTGTTAATGGCCGCAATTTTACTAGTGGGAGGGGGGCGGAAAGGGTGATTTCGAAAATTTGAAGTATCTCCGTTATGATGAGTTGGGTCGAAAAATTATTTAAAACTAGCAATACTGCAAATTAATGGTCTACGTATTTTCGTTATCAAGAGTTATAATTGAGATATTTGGAATATTTGTTTGTTTATAAATAATTTTATATATATACTAGCTCAGATACCCGGCTTCGCTCGAGAATTCATTTGAGGCTGAATGGTGATGGTATATTTTTGGCAAGGCTTTACTTTGCACAATATTTTGACATTTACCCGTTCCAGTGTTTAGGGTTAATACCCGTTGTTGGCATTTGTTAATAATAAAATTATTTTTTTATGTAAGACTTTACTGTCCTGCATATTGTCATATTTCCCGTCTCCTGTGCATTATGCATAGATTTGAATTATTAAGGAGAAAATATTGACATACATTTGAATTCATTTTTTCAGGTGAGGTACCTGGTAGTTCATATTGAAAAGAAGTGTTGAGCAAATTTCTCTAAATAACAAAATAAACAACTTTTGTTATGTGCATATTTGCCGAAACCCCAATAGGAAATCATTATTATTAATTTCAGGCCTCCCTTATAACCCCCACTCCTGCCCGTCCCTAGAAATGTTAGTATGGCTTATTATAAGGAAGGCGTTAGTGCTAATACACATACTGAGTGTTTTATTTAGTTTGGTTGAGTCTTTTGTGCCAAATAAAATTGTTGTCTCCCGCTATAATTTTTAGCGTATAACTCATTTATACTTCGGTATACGATAATAGTGTATATTAAAAAAAAGGTTTCTCTAATTAACAAAATAAACAACTTTTTTAATGTGCATATTTTACGAAAATGCAATAGGAAACTAAAAATCAATAATATAAATTTCAGTCCTTCTTTATAACCCCCACTCCTGCCCGTCCCTAGATAAGTTAGAATAGCTTATTATAATGAAGGCGTTAGTACTAATTCACATACCGACTTTGGTTTAATTCGGTTGAGTCTTTAGTGCCGAATAAAATTGTGGACTCCCGCTTTAGTTTATAGCGTATAACTCATTTATGCTTCCGTATACGGCAAAAGTGGATATAACAAAGGTTACTCTAAATAACAAAATAAACAACTTTTTGTTATGTGCATATTTGCTGAAAAAGCAATAGGAAACGAAATATCGCTATTTTTAATTTCAGGCCTCCCTTATAACCCCCACTCCTGTTCGTCTTAGAGAATATTAATATAGCCTAAAGTCTAAGTTGTGCTAGTAGTAATATACATACCAAGTTTCATAAAATTCGGTTCAGCCGTTTATGCGTGAAAAGGTAACAAACAAACAAACAAACACACAAACACGAAAGAAACAAAATGCAGTTATGGTGTCTATGACATGTGAAACGAAAAGTTACCGAGAAATTTTGCGAAAAAAATCAATGTACAGACAGAGGTTACAATTTTATATATATACTAGCAAAGGTACCCGGCTTCGCCCGGGAATTCATTTGAGGCTGAATGAAGATGGTATGTTTTTGGCAAGGCTTTACTTCCCACAATATTTTTTTTATTTCCCTGTCCCAGTGTTTAGAATTTATACCCGTCATTACTGTGGATTTGTTAATAATAAAATTATTTGTTATTTAAGACTTCACTCTCCTCAATATTTTTGTATTTCCCGTCCTCTGAGTATGTAGTTTTTTTTTATAAAGTGATGGGCCATATAATTCATAATCCTAGAATGTATTCTATCTTCCAAACCACGTATGAATAAGTTTCATTCCCTTCATGCGGTACAATGTCCAACGGTGACAGCTGTTTTAGGTACGTCATAGCCTCTATTAAAACACTCTTTCATAAGTCTCGATTGTAAACTGTGTATTCATATTGGTTTTCAGTAAAGTATATCATAATACATTATCGGAGCAGAGTTAATAAATACCAGAAATACCTGAGTGCACCTCCCTAGCGTTTATTCTTGTAAATTATTTATTTATGATAATTAAAGAAATTCACATTCCTGAGAATAATAATACATTGCTATAAGCATCAATTAACATGTAAACATAGACCAATATGAGGTCGGAAGGGAAGCGGCAGAACTGATAGGACAAAGGAAGTAGCTCGACACTTACATAGCCTCAGTGCTGCCAACCTGCAATGCATTTTGGATAGCTATCCTCTAATACATTCAAATATATTAAAAAATCATATTACATTATCTTCACAATTCTAAAACTGTTTCAAATATTTTTCACGTTTTAATTAAATAATGTATTAAATACACTTAGAGAAGGGTGGGGCCAGTATACCTTATTTGGTGCAAACTGTTACTGGCGTTAAAAAATAACAGTTTTGAATTATTAAGGATAAAATTCTAACATGGATTTGAATTAACTTATCCAGGTGAGATACCTGGGTAGTTCATATTGGAATGTATTGTTGAGCATATCAATATTTCTAAGCAAATTACTTGCTTCATACCTTATTTTACAAAAAAAAAAATTATAAAACAAAATTTACACTAATTAAAAAAGTAAACAACTTATGTTTTTGCACGATTGCCAAAAAACAAATAGACGATGAAATATCGCGAATTTTTATTTCAGGCCTCCTTTATAACCCCCATTCCCCTTGGAACCTAAAATTTTTAGTACAGCTTATAATCATGGAAGAATTAATGCTAATTTACATACCGAGTGTTGTTAAGTTCGGTTCTACCGTTAGTGCCCAATACAATAGTTGCCCCCGCTTTAGTTTTTAGCGTATATCTCGTTTATACTTTGTTATAAAAGAAAAGTGTATATAACAAAAGTTTCTCTAAATAACAAAATAAACAACTTTTGTTATGTGCATATTTGCCGAAACACCAATAGGAAACGGAATATCGCTATTTTTAATTTCTGGCTTCCCTTATAACCCCCACTCCTGTTCGTCTAAGAGAATTTTAATGTAGCCTAAAGTCTAAGTTGGGTTAGTAGTAATATACATACCAAGTTTCATAAAATTCGGTTCTAAATAACAAATTAAACAACTTTTGTTATTTGCATATTTGTCGAACCCCAATAGGAAATCACGATTTTAATTTCAGGCCTCCCTTACAACTCCCACTCCTGCCCGTCCCTAGAAATAGTATGGCTTATTATAAGGAAGGCGTTAGTTCTAATTCAAATACCGAGTTTGGTTTAGTTCGGTTGAGTCTTTTGTGCCAAATAAAATTGTGGACTCCCTCTATAGTTTTTAGAGTATAACTCATTTATACTTAGGTATACGACAAAAGTGTATATAACAAAAGTTACTCCAAATAACAAAATAAACAACTTTTGTTATGTTTATATTTGCGGAAAAACCAATAGGAAACGAAATATCGCTATTTTTAATTTCAGGCTTCCCTTATAACCCCCACTCCTGCCCGTCCCTAGAAATGTTGGTATGGCTTGTTATAATGAAAGCGTTAGTGCTAATACACATACCGAGTTTTATTTATTTCGGTTGGGTTCTTTTGTCCCAAATAAAATTGTTCACTTCCGCTATAGGTTTCAGCGTATATCTCGTTTATAATTCAGTATACGAAAAAAGTGTATATAACAAAAGTTACTCTAAATAACAAAATAAACAACTTTTGTTATGTGCATATTTGCCGAAAAACCAATAGAAAACGAAATATCGCTATTTTTAATTTCAGGCCTCCCTTATAACCCCCACTCCTGTTCGTCTTAGAGAATATTAATATAGCCTAAAGTCTAAGTTGGGCTAGTAGTAATATACATACCAAGTTTCATAAAATTCGGTTCAGCCGTTTATGCGTGAAAAGGTAACAAACAAACAAACAAATAAACAAACAAACAAACAAACAAACAAACAGACACGAAAGAAACAAAATGTAGTTATGGTGTCTATGACATGTGAAACGAAAAGTTATCGTGAAATTTCGCGAAAAAAATCAATGTACAGACAGAGGTTACAATTTTATATATATATAGATATATATATATATATATATATATATATATATATATATATATATATATATATATATATATAGGGTCTCAGGTTAGCTATGCGAGTAAAAGCGTTGACCTTTATCTCACATGGTAAACCCTAGAGTGGCGAGTTCGATTCTCGCCTGGGCAAAGGAAATAATTTAGTGACGAAATTCATTAAATAACGTCCTAAAATCCCACCCTGGCTAGAAAAGGGTGGTAACCTGTAGATAACCCGTCCGATTAGGTATATATATATATATATATATATATATATATATATATATATATATATATATATATATATATATATATACTAGCTCAGATACCCGGCTTCGCCCGGGAATTCATTTGAGGCTGAATGGTGATAGTATTTTTTAGCAGGCTTTACATTGCACAATATTTTGACATTTACCCGTCCCAGTGTTTAGGATTGATACCCGTCGTTGCCGTGGATTTGCTAATAATAGAATATTTGTTCGATAAGGCTTCACTGTCTTTGATATTTTTATATTTCCCGTCTCTTATACATGTAAATATGGTGAATTTTTATTTCAGGCCTCCCTTATAACCCCCCTCCCGTTCGAACCTAAAAATTTTAATATAACTTATAATTATGGAAGAATTAATGCTAATTGACATACCGAGCTTTGTTAAGTTCGGTTCAGCCGTTAGTCCCAATAACATTGTTGGCTCCCGCTAAAGTTTTAACGTATAACTCATTTATACTTAGGTATACGACAAAAGTGTATATAACAAAAGTTACTCCAAATAACAAAATAAACAACTTTTGTTATGTTTATATTTGCGGAAAAACCAATAGGAAACGAAATATCACTATTTTTAATTTCCGGCTTTCCTTATAACCCCCACTCCTGCCCGTCCATAGAAATGTTGGTATGGCTTATTATAATGAAGGCCTCACTGCTAATACACATACCGAGTTTTATTTAGTTCGGTTGAGTCTTTTTTGGCAAATAATATTGTTGACTCCCGCTATAATTTTTAGCGTATAACGCTTTTAAACTTCGGTATACGACAAAAGTGTATATAACAAAAGTTACTCTAAATAACAAAATAAACAAATTTTGTTATGTGCATATTTGCCGAAAAACCAATAGAAAACGAAATATCGCTATTTTTAATTTCAGGCTTCCCTTATAACCCCCACTCCTGTTCGCCTCAGAGAAAATTAATATAGCCTAAAGTCTAAGTTGGGTTAGTAGTAATATACATACCAAGTTTCATAAAATTCGGTTCAGCCGTTTATGCGTGAAAAGGTAACAAACAAACAAACTACTATGACAACAAACTGCTATGGACGGGCAGGAGTGGGGGTTACAAGGGAAGCCTGAAATTAAAAATAGCGATATTTCGTTTCCTATTGGTTTTTCCGCAAATATAAACATAACAAAAGTTGTTTATTTTGTTATTTGGAGTAACTTTTGTTTATATACACTTTTGTCGTATACCTAAGTATAAATGAGTTATACGTTAAAACTTTAGCGGGCACTAACGACTGAACCGAACTTAACAAAACTCGGTATGTCAATTAGCATTAATTCGTCCAGGATTATAAGTTATATTAAAATTTTTAGGTTCCGACGGGAGGGGGGTTAAAAGGGAGGCCTGCAATAAAAAATCACCAAATTTACATGTATAAGAGACGGGAAATATAAAAATATCGAAGACTGTAATGCCGTATCGAACAAATAATTCTATTATTAGCAAATCCACGGCAAAGATGGGTATCAATCCTAAACACTGGGACGGGTAAATGTCAAAATATTGTGCAAAAAATATCATCACCATTCAGCCTCAAATGAATTCCCGGGCGAAGCCGGGTATCTGAGCTAGTATATATATAAAAGCATTGTAGAAAAATTCTGTAGGCCTAATCTTATTGTAAAAAATAATGTTCTATAAATGTTGTTTTATACTACGTTGTAACTATCTGGAATATTAAGCGAGATATTTGGATAATTTAGTTTTGGCAGATATAGTGTAGGAAATCAGCTATCCAGGTCGTACTCATGACGCCATATTCCATATTTTTCTTCAAATGTCCCTCGGTCCTACTTAGTAGATGGCGAGAATGAGGTCCGTTCTAAATTGTATTTGAACTTCTGTAACCCCCCCCCCCTTCTACTCATGTTATATTAACAATAAGCGGTTATGACGTGAACCAAATGATTCTAAGCTTAAATACTAAATATAAATTTTCAAGGAACATACATAAATACATAAATTTATAAATTACGATTTTACGTTCAAACTCAAATCAACAAATGTTTATTTGATATATACCATACTCGATATTTAACCTTTGCTGTCACATTAAAGATCACATTTGTTATTTGCTGAAATTTGACATAGAATTGAAATCGTGGGCATAGAGGGAGGGGGTATATATATTCACTACTTTGGTGATCGTGATATGTTACAGAACCAATCTTGTTAAACTATTGATGTTCAACCGTTTTTGTTCCTTACATTTTTTCGTAACTGAAATGCTAATGGAGTTATTCGTACTTCCAGTTTTAGCAGATTTCCCTTAAGGGAAATCAGCTATTGAGGTCGTACTCATGACGCGAGTTTTGAAAAATTTCCTCAAATGTCCATCGATCCTACCCAGGAGATGACGAAAATGAGGTCCGTTCAAAATTATATATATATATTTGTCTGTTAACGCTCTAGCGGTCGCAATTTTTGTTTAATCGTTACCAAACTTCATATTTAAGCGTTTTACGTAAAAAGAGAGATCAAGTTCGTTAATGGCTGAAATCGGACCAGTGGGAGGGGGGGTTTAGAGGGGGGATTTTTGAAAATTCAAAATATCTCCGTTACTGTACGTCGGATCGAAAAATATTATAGAATCAATCTTATTGCAAATTAAATTTACTATAAATATTGTTATATACATTTATTCTCTATCTTGAATATTAACTGAGATATTTGCATTTGTATTCTGCATGTGCTCGGCAGCAGTGGCTATGTTCGGACTTTCCGCCGTGAGCTCTGGCGGCCCCTTTTTGTAATTATTCGTCCCTCTCGTGAATAGGTTTAGAGGTTACTTACTACTACAGCTGTTATTAGGCAGATTTCTCTATTGTAAAACTTCACGTGGGAAATCTGCTTAGTTTACGCAGCCCCTGCGTGACGGACTTTTTAAGCTTCAGTACACCGCGACCCTTCTACTCACGGGGTTTCAGCAGGTTTGTTTACATATAAATAGCGAATATGTGGTGATGTGAGGTCACAATTTTGTAATACCAGGAGGTGAGAAATCTGTGACTGACCTTTTACAAATGTTTTAGTCTTGAGGCTGTGTTGACACGAATCTCTTCATATGAACAATTACACAGGCTCTCAATTTGCATTCTAAAATGAGTCTATATTTTTATATAATATGCTATATATTATTAATATTTTGTAATATTTGTATCCTGTTGTTACTTAATCACAGCTCTGAGCCTAAGTGCAAGAAGCTGTGAATCGACCCGCAGAGCTCTCCATGTAACATCGACTAGACAATGTGTGTCCGTCGCCTGGAAATCATTGTCAGAATCCATCATTAATGTGGACAAAGTCGGTGGAAAGTATCTTGTGAGTATTTCATTAACTGTCAGTTATGCCACTTAGCTATATATTTTGTAAGAATGGATTAGTCATAAGGTCCTTTCATTCATTTTCACTCCTATTAATGTTGGTATTTTTGACGAAAGTGTAAACATATTAATGCACATAAATGAATATTTCGATTTCCTATATTAATGAGCAATGTTGAAACAAAATACAAGATAAACGACCAACTAAGGAAGTTTGTCCTTTTAAAATATAACCCAGGAATAGCAAGTACCATTAAGAAAATCTGTAAGGACGTTGGAGCAATAATAGCCTGGACATGTGTAGATAAAATTAGTAAACGTTTCAGACTTATAAGAGAAAAAATAAAAGCCAAGGAAACAAAATGCAATGTTTATAGAATAGACAGTTCTGCCTGTGACGAATTTTATATAGGGAAGTCATCGCAAACCTTAAGGAAAAGATTGAAAAACCTTTCCAGAAATGTTGAACGTGTTCGGACGACCATTCTATGACGTTTAAGCTAAAATTTAATTTTGCCTAGGTAGAAATTTTAGATAAAGACAAAAACGAAATTAAGCAGAATTTAAAAGAAAATAACCGCATTATTAAAAACAAACACTTATCTATGGCGGAAAGGGAAGGAGAAACCTCAAATGATTATTCAAACCATTTTTATTTCTACTAGTTTCGCGTCCATTTGACGCCTCATCAGGAGAAGATCTACTGCACAAATCTTTCTTTCTCTATGCCCATCCACTAGCCGTACCAGTCGGAGAATGGCTTACAAAGTATGGCGGCTCAAGTCAGCTGATTTAAATCGATACGTCGCGAAATAAAAATATATCGATTATTCCTAATGAAGTGTAGTTTAAAACGTAAATAAGTAATTAATTAATGATTAACTATTACTTTAAACTTTCTAATAAATATGTATAACTCTCATATTTTCTTAGTAATCACCTTTTTTTCTATTTTTTATAATGTGCATATTCTCATTTATCCCCCACTTCCTTAAATTTATTTTATTTTCTATTATAATTACATTTTCAAAATCAAATTTATGGGTGAATTAAATTGAGTGGTCGGCGAAGGACGTTTTCTTGTCCTTATGATCAACGTTTATCACGTGTTGTCTGATTCTTATTTTGAGTAATTGTGATGATTCCCATATATAACTTTTATTGCAATCCATACAGTTTATTTTCTATACATTATATTTCGTATCTGTTGATTTCAATGAATTTTTACAAGGCTAAAGCTATTTTTTACTCTGCTTTGATATTTCCTAGCGATTTGTCCAGTATCTTTATTTATCGATACAATCTTCCTGGCAAGTTGTAATTCAATGTGTGGTTAATTTTCCTTTCGCTATATTTTTTATTTGCAAAATTAGTAATATATATAATAGTAGTAAATATATATAAATTATTTATATACACAGCAAATCGATTATATGTAGATGTAGCTATGTTCATTCTGGAATCGATTTTTCAAAACACGAAAATTTTAAGGTAATCAATTTTTACACTGTTATCAATTTAATGAATCGTTATTATCAGCTGTGTGGTATGGTGCATCTCCATTTTTGTTAGTCTTGGCCTGACCGCCGAGGAGGTATAGTCTAATCATTTTGTAATAAGTGTATCACTCCTGAAGAGGCAAAGACGCAAAACATGTAGAGGAAAATAAATCAAAGGAGATAGTTCACGTGTTTTTCATCTATTGACCTTCGGCCCGGCCATTTCTCCATCAATAGATATTTCAAGTTTCTATTTTAATGAACAATTATGAAATAACATCTATAGTTTATTTCTTTGAATAAAGTACCTACTCATTCAATATCTTACATACAGCTTCAAAACATACATTTTTCCTAACCCTTTTGAGATTTTTTTGGTAGATGTCGCTAATTCCTGGAGTCGGTGGAAGTGACAGACTGGTCGAGACGCTGGCTAGCGTCCTCCTCTGTTCCGGAGCACCGCTCACCTGGGAAGTAATACCTGGCAACTTCAACGACGACGTAGACTTCGAGAATCTTGTCATATCCATCAAGAGGAACGGGATCGCCGTCAAAGGGAACATGGACCCCTACGAGCGGGCTGACATCACGACCAAGAGGACAAGGATGACGAGGTCCATGACCCTGAGAAGGACACTGGACCTTCACGCTTTCATCATGGAGATCAAGTCGTTCGAAGGGCTCAAACCTCTCATGAAGGTCCATAAGAACATTGATGTGACGGTCTTCAGGCAGAACACCGAAGGCGACTATATGTTGCTGGAGCATTCTCCGATGAGAGACGAATCAGTCGTGGAACTGTTGAGGGTTATCACAAGGAATAATTCGGAGAGACTTGCAGAGTGAGTAAGCTCTACCGCTTGGTTGAAACTAGTTTGGCTATTGGTCATAATATTATTGAGAAAGTTACGTACTAGAAAATTGCTCATAGTTAATCACGTATTTAAGAAGGACGAAGACAGTGAAAGCACTCCTAGTGGGGAAAAGCCAGGGTCAAGTAAGAATCTTCTAAGCGACGGAGGGTCTAGGCCCTTCTTGAACTCACGCCAGCTCGCTCGTGATTATCTATGTGTAATTTTCAAGTACGACATTTTTGAAAACAATATTATTGATTTACTTTGAGTTGGGGATTCGATCCCACAATTGTCCGTTTGACAGGGGATGCGTGAACTAAGCATGACTTTGTCCATGTACAAGACACCAGCTATCTTAGCTCACCATATGAGCCATTTATAAGAAAATTCTGACTATAAAATAGGGGATGTGCTGGAAACAAGGAAACATGAATAGCTTGCTTAATATTTGAGTAAAAATGTATTCAGCAACAATTGTAGAGTATCAGTAGTTTAACAAAATTTGTTTCGTAACATTTTTCAATCCGACTCATAATATCAGATGTATTTTGAATTTTTGAATTCCCCCCTAAACCCCCTGAGTTCCTGGTCTAATTTCAGCCATTAACAAATACGACCATTAGAGTTGAGATAAATGGTGTACATAAAATATACATTTTCTCAAAATCAGAAAATCTTATTTGATCATTATTTGCATGTATCTCACCTAATATAAGTTCAAGGAATAAAGTATTTGAAATTTAAGCTTCAATTCAAGCGATTCGTGATACAACCGATTATTGTTAATATGACATCAGTAGGAGTGGGGGGTTTACTGAAGGATGAAAACTAAAAAAAATACATCTTGGTTAATAATCAAGATACTGAAATAATAACAATTTTAGGGAATTAGATTTGCAATAAGATTTGTTCTATGGAAGCATTCGATCCGACGCATAATAACGAAGAATTTGAATATTCGAAATTCCCCTCCACTGAACTTTTCACCCTCCCCTGGTCCGATTTCAGTTTTTAAGGAACTTCATTCCGCTTATGTATCGAGTTATGTATCGATAAACAAAAATTGAGCGTTAAGAGACAATTATATATATATATATATATATATATATATATATATATATATATATATATATATAATTTTGAGAGGACCACATTTTCGGCATCTCCTCGCTAGGATCGATGAACATTTGAAGAACGCTTCCTGAATATAATCCTCAATGACGGCTTTCCCTTGAGGGAAATCTGCTAAAAGTTGAATGACGTCATTATTAGTTTTATTCCAGATCAGCGTTCCAGTATGCAAGAAGTAAAAAACGCAAAAGGGTTCAGTGCCTCCACAGGTACGGAATATTACCTCTGTCCGAAGGAATTTTCATTGATGGATTTACAAACGTTGCCAAAAGGTAATATAATGATTTATCTTGTTATTAAAGTTATTTAATCATTAACTAACTAAGTGCTAATCTAAATTCCATTGCTTTCCTAAATACAAGAAGAATTTTCAACATGTAAACGAATATTTTTTGGAATAAAAAAAGCATTCGTGTTAATAAAATAATGAACTAAATTAAATAATAAACATATAAATACATAGTACGTTGGGTTTTTTTCATTTATTATTTGTAATAATAAATGATTATTTGATTTTAAATAGCAGATGGACAACAAAATAAATAAACTTTATTAATATATATATATAATTCATAAATCATTCCAAAAGACGGATATATCATTTAATATATCATTAAACAAGTCATCGCCTTCGCGCCTCTTCCTCCACATAAATTCCTTGATGTAGGAATCTAATAATTCACGATTTTACCAGCTTCGATTTGATTTCTTGAATAGAATAATTTATTTATTTTTACTAGTTCCATTGGTTGGCTTCTTGGGTATCATAGTAAATAGTACAGTGATAGATAAAAAAAAACGATTCGGACCTTTGGAGCGGTAATAGACAATTATATTATACTATCTACGATATATATGTATCAAATTTTGAACGGGCCTCATTTTCGACTTTTACTAGGCAGGATTGATGGAAATTCGAATTAAATCGAGTACAACCTCAATAGCTGATTTCCCTTAAAGGAAATCTGCTAAAATTCATCGTTTTCATTTAACATCAAGACAGTTAATATTCATGATAGAGACAAGTGTGCGGAAAATTAAAATTGCTACAAGATTCGTTGTAGATATTTTGAATATCCTATTTCCCCCACCCCGCCCCCGGGCCAATTTCACTTGTTAATTAGAGTTAATTAGTGTTGGTTAATTAGATCATTAATTTGATGTCAAACGCTTATAAACAGACAATTATATGTATATGTAAGAGATTATTAAATTTCTATAAAGCCCATGCGTGACGGACTTATTTAAACATATGCAAATTTATTATATGCTGTTTCAGGTATCCTGATATTAAACATGAAGTTATGGAATTCCGAAAGGCATTTTGGTATTTTATGAAGGATCCCAAGTTTCTTGACGTCATAGTAACAAATGGATTAGACGGGCTAATGCTTTCAAACTATCTCTTTGGTATCCTAGGCAAGTTCCAATGTAATTACGACATATTTACCGTAGTAGACTTATTATCGTAGTATCTATTATTATTATTGGTTTGAGTCGCTTTTAGTCTAAATTATTTTAATTAATGTCCACTTTTTACTACAATGGCTAATTGAGACGGGTTATCTAGGGGTTACCACCTTTTTCTAGCCAGGGTGGGACTAAGCATTTTATTTACTGAGTTCGTCACTGAATAAATTCCTATTTTCCATGTGAGAGTGGAACTAGAGTTAGAGTCCAAGTAAAATATTTCTGACTGGGACGTCCAATTGGTAAATTTTCTTATCAGGAGACTTTTTCATGGTGATTAGGATTTAAAAGCTATTTCTATATCAGAAGTCAGTCGTGTAGTGTCATGTAACTAACTATACCTCTGTATTACTTGAGAATATAATGTGTAGTTAAACACTTTTCCTCAGGAACGATTTATTTATGTTTCTAGCTTTTAGCAGATTTCTCATAAGGAAAATCAGCTATTGAGGTTGTACTCTTGACGCGATTTTCGAAACATTTCTTCAAATGTCCATGTATGTAGGATCAATGGCGTAGATGACGAAAATGAGTTCCGTTCAGACCCAAATTATTCTATTATTATTACTAAGTTTAAATACTAAATATTGTTTTTATTCAAATTGTACAGCAATACACGCAAATTCGTTGTGTGAGTACTCTTAAACGTTTATTTGATCTATACCAGGGATGAGCAACACGCGGCCCGCGGGCAGTTTGCGGCCCTTTCAACACATTTATGCGGCCCGCCAAGTTTCTAAAATTGAATATATTTCATCGACTTTCTCCCATCAATAAATAATATATTGTTATTATATATATATATATATATATATATTCTGGATCGGAGCTGGAATAGTAGGGGTTTAGAGAAGGGATTTAGTAGTAAAAAAAAAAAAAAAAAAAAAAAAAAAAAAAAAAGCAGTCAGGGGACTGCCGGTAGAAGTGAAAACTCCTTTAGCTTTGATCGCTCAATTTTGGCATTGCTGAGAAATTTTTTTACGAAGTCTTATTTTAAAAATATTTTTAGTTATTTATCAATAAGTAACAGTTATGTTCTATTTTACATGAAAAAATGAAATGACAAAAATAATAGTGATAAAAAAAAATAATGTACCACGAGTTGTTTTATTTATCAATATAAAATACTATACATAATTATTTCAGTTATTTTACATAAAAGAAAAAAATTACATTTCAGAATTATTACAAATGCTTTACAAAAATAAGTTAAGTACACTCAGAAAAATCAATTTCTATCCATAATTTCAACAACTCTTGCACCATCATCACTGCCAGCATCATCACCAATTTCTAAAACTGATACAATCGGTATATGGTAGCTAAAGTAGGATACAAACAGTTTTGATTCGAATTTATTTAAATATCGGAATTTATTTAAATATTCGAATTTATTTATTTAAATATTCGAATTTATTTAAACTTCGGATTAAAATATCTATGAAAGTAAAAATGGTAGATATATATTATCTGTGAACGAAATGATGCTGGTTTTGTCCTCTTTAAAATGGTATGCGAACGAAAACTCTAGCTAATTTGGTTCAGGAGTTATGAAGAAAAGAAGCTCCTTTAGCTTTGAGTTGAGTACTAGCGGTGGCGGTGTCGCGATTTCATACTTTTTTCCTCTCCCGCAAATGCTTCCTTACGGGGTGCACAACGTGCCTAAAGAAGTTTTCACTTCAATTGTAAATAAACTATCAAATGATTAGGTTATAAAATATCATATGATTTTATTTCTAAACCTTAGTACTAGCGGTGGCGGTGGCGGTGTCGCGATTTCATACTTTTTTCCTCTCCCGCAAATGCTTCCTTACGGGGTGCACAACGTGCCTAAACAAGTTTTCACTTAAAAAAAAAAAACATAATTATCGGATTGAAAAATTGGATATCTATCCAATCTTGTTAAACTATTGATACTCTACAATTGTTGTTCTATGATTTTGTTTGTAACTCAAGTATTAAGCGAGTTATTTATCCTTTTTTGTATTCAGCCGTCTGTAACCCCTCCCCCTCCCCCGCCCTACTACTCATTGGTTTTTAACATAAAAATAGATAATATGTGCTGAGATGAGATCAAGGGTGTGTTACACTAGATCGTGGGAACTATGCTTAGTCTACGCAGCCCCTGCCTGGAGGACGTTTTACGTCATTGAATTGGTTCAAATTAAAGAAGAAGAACAAGTTTAGTCCTAGGAATTATGATCTAACAATTGCGTGTAATACTAAATATTATTTCAGGAAGCCCCAACCTTGTGGCTGGCATGAACTTCGGCAACAACTCGCTAGTCCTGGAGCCTGCATCCCGTCAGAGAGATACAGAACCCAATCCTAACCCCACGGCCTACTTCCTGTGTGGAGCAGCTCTCCTGGACTTCCTGGGACACAGGGTAAGCTGTGGATATCAACTAAATATATACGACACATAATAGGCCCAGAGTGGGACGGTGACTTAGGACTCTGAGGAAGGACGACAAGAGAAGAGATATATCTGCATCTCGTCAGAGAGATACAGAACCCAATCCTATCCCCACGGCCTACTTCCTGTGTGGAGCAGCTCTCCTGGACTTCCTGGGACACAGGGTAAGCTGTGGATATCAACTAAATATATACGACACATAATAGGCCCAGAGTGGGACGGTGACTTAGGACTCTGAGGAAGGACGACAAGAGAAGAAATATATCTCCAACGAGACAGTCGATTCCACATGACATGAAAGCCTGGAGGTTATTATGGGCTGTACATGTGTCTAGAAGTAACTCATCCTGCTGAGAGTGCTTGGATTAACACAAGCTAGGTGGAAAAAAGTCGTTTGGAATTCTAAAATATTATATTTGATTAATGTAAACAATTATCCAAAACATGATAATTTAATATATGTTTATGTCTGACTCACTCCACCGCGTGAGTAATAGGTTCCAAAGGTAAGTATTCATTGGATTGAAATAAGTCCGTCACGCAGGGGCTGCGTAAACTAAGCAGATTTCCCACGTGAAGTTTTACAATAGGGAAATCTGCCTAATGACAACTGTAGTAGTAAGAAACCTCTAAACCTAAAACATTATTTAGGGCGTAACAACCCAGTAGTTTCTAGCCCCAAAAAACAGTTGACCTAACCTCTAAACCAATTCAGGAGGGGCGAAGTTATAGAAACGGCCGCCAGAGCTCTCGCCGGTAAGTTCGAACATAGCCTACTGGCGACCAGTATCTCGCAGAATACAAATGCAAATATCTCGGTTAATATTCAAGATACAGAATAAATGAATAGAACAATATTTATAGTCCAACGCATAATAACGGAGATATTTTGAATTTTCAAAAATCCTCCCCTCTAAACCCCCCCGTCCCACTGGTCCGATTTCAGCCATTAACGAACTTGATCTGTCTTTTTACATAAAACGATTAAATATCGAGTTTGGTAACGAACAAACAAAAATTACGACCGCTAGAGCGATAACAGAAAAATATATATATATATAGATATATATATATATATATATATATATATATATAATTTTGAACGGACCTCATTTTCGTCATCTCCTGGGTAGGACCGATGGACATTTGAAGAAAATTTTCGAAAATCGCGTCATGAGTACGACCTCAATAGCTGATTTCCCTTAAGGGAAATCTGCTAAAAATCAGTTGTATTCCGAACATCATTTCAAGCACACATAAATAAAGTATTCCTTTGTGAAATACGCTTTTCGGATACATTGTCATCAGTTTCGTATTAATAATTTTAGCTTATACATACTCTTTATACTCCGTTTTTTAACAGGTTTTCCATAAGGGAAATCAGCTATTGAGATCGTACTAGTGACGCGGTTTTCGAAACATTTCTTCAAACGTCCATCAATCCTACCCAGGAGATGACGAAAATGAGGTCCGTTCAAAATTTTATATATGTAGGTTTATGCATAGATCAAGTTCGTTAATGGCTGAAATCGGACCAGTGGGAAGGGGGGGGGAGTTAAAAGAAGGGATTTTCGAAAATTTGAAATATCTCTGTTACTATACGTCGGATGGAAAACTTCTATAGAAACAACCTTATTGCAAATTAAATGTAATATAAATATTATTATATACATTTATTCTCTATCTTGAATATTAACCGATATATTTGCATTTTCCTATTCGGCTATTGCTGGTTCTGTTCGTGCGATCCCACTGAAGACCGTCTCCATAACTGTTCGGCTCTCGTGAAATTGGTGTTGAGACTGGTGTTAGCTTCTACTTTAGGAGATATACAGGTATGCAAATACGTTCTGGTGACCCCCCCCCTTTCTTTTATTCATGGACTACTAAAATTTGAGTGATTGAGATAAAAATTATTCTGATTCATTATACATTGTGCTACTAGATATAATAAATAGATCTCAATAAAATTAATATGTTATATTTCTGTAATTGTTTTCCTTTCACTTGAAGAATATGTTTATCTATCTGTTCAGATCTGAGTGGTTAGCAGACCTATTTGTTTACAATTCAGACGCTCTCCGTTGGGTGCTTATTAAACTGACTTTTTAAAAAAGAATTATATTTTAAATCTCTAAGCTTTTATTATTTTTTTTTTAAATCTATAATTTGAAAAAGAAATTTTAACTAAAATATGAACATCTTTATGATAATAAAAATTAAGTTTATGTCAATAATACAATATGTAAAATTGAGTATTTATTCCATCACTACCTTAAGGGGAAATCTGCTGAAACGCAATGAAGCATTTTTAGCAGGGGATTAAAAGTTTAATTTTGCCACTTTCCCTTTCACTGCATCAAATAAAAATAGAATAAAGTTGCACAGAGTTGGTATGAGCTGCAAAGTTGGGGTTAGTCAGTTGATAGCGTGCAGATTGGAAGTGGGGCAAACTCATGAAGCCAAAGAGATTAATTTGCCAAAATATAAAACTATTTAAAGGGACTAGCGAAAGTGTTATAGAGAAAGTCGTGAGCGACGTCATAGCTGTTGAAGGCGGTAGTTGCAACAGCTGTTTCATTATAATGCACAGCCTTCGTACTAGAAGAAATGACGTCCAGCATCATCATGCTACAGCTGACAATTTGCCGTCAGGTGCCGATGATTCCAGTTCCCAGGATGTTTAGTCGCCGAAAGAAATAGTTTGGAGGCGCATATACCCGGACAATAGAGAATATCGCAAGCTTTAAGTGTTTCTTCGGAGGTACAATCCTACAAAATAAAAAGTCCGTCACGCAGGGGCTGCGTTAACTAAGTAGATTTCCCTCGTAAAAGTTCAATGAGAACAATATTTACGGATTTAGGATTCAAATAATGAACTTCAAAATATAACAGCTTATTGTTAATATGACATTAGTGGGGGTGAGAGTTTACTCAAGGCCGAAAACTACAACAAATGCAAATATCTCGGTTCATTATCAAGATATTGAAACAACGTACATAACAACATTACATTTTCAATAAAATTGGTTCAATATCATTTTTCGTTCCGTCTCATAATAATGGAGATATGTATTTTGAATTTTCGAAATTTCCCCCCTAAACCCCCCTCTCCCACTCAGCCATTAACGAATATGATCTTTCTTTTTACATAAAAAGACTCAATATAGTGTTTGTTAACGATTAAACAAAAATTACGACCACTAGAGCGCTAACAGACACACACACACACACATTTTACAATAACTTCGTCATGAGTACTAACTCAATAGTTGATTTCTCTTAAAGGAAATTGCTAAAATACAAATTAATGTATTTATCGGGCCAATGATTATTAAGTTGGTTCAAATTAAAGTAAACCCCTGAGTAGAAAAGGGAGTTTACTGAAGGCTTAAAACCAGAAAGCACGAATAATTCGCTTAATATTTGAGTTAGGAGAACATATTTGTACACAATAAACATCTTTACTTCTTCTTTCTTTATACGAAGATTTTATAGATATGGACTAGGGTATAACTCCTCATGATCCAAACACTAACCTTTTAACAGCCCAATTTTCTATTTTGTATTTTTCATTAAAATATGGGCATATTTCTTTAAAATATATAATTTTGAATGAAAGTCATTTTCGTCATACCTAGGGTCGATGGACATGTAAGAAGACATTTTCGATAATTGCGTCATGATTGCATCCTCAATTGCTAAAAACCTGCTTAGAATTTCGTATTTAAAGTTTATCTGCCAGCATAATGTATACTAAACCATTTGTTTAATTTATATTGAAAGTATATTTATGTATTTAGCCATAATTAATCTCAATACGTTGCTTTATAGGATTATGCCGAAAATATCCGGCAGTCAATAGAGGAAACTTTTCTGGACAAGATTCTAACAGCTGATCTAGGAGGCACTGCTACTCTTTTCGAATTTACCGACGAGGTTATCAAGAGGTTGAGGAGAAGAAAACCTCATGTAAGGTGTTCCTTCGACCCTCCACCGACGAACAGAATTAAAACTGAACCTATATCACCATTCAAACCTAAGCCACCAGGTATATAAATACTTTTTTCTGTAATCGTTGAATAATGGTAACATTTCTAAACTGAAATGAGTGAAGAAAGTGAAACATTTTGCAATAGAGTGAAGAAAGTAATCACTTTCTTCAGAAGTGAAGAAAGTGAATTGCCTTCTTAATTAGTAATAAGTATAAATTAAAAAATAATTTGAAGTTGGAAATTAAATGCTTTTAAATGTTTCTGAACATTGTAAGAATTTATTTTAACAAAATAAATTGAAATTTGAATGAATTATTGGTGGAAATAATCAATATATTTTAAAATTTAAATATAATAATAATTACCTTCCTTGTTTATAACCTGTACTTGTTTATAACCACTACTTCACAATCATCACTAGTTGTTTTATAACTATGCTCATAACCTTTCACAGCCATGCTTATAACCTACCAACAACATACCATAATCTTCACAACATCCTAATTTTGTTCATATTCTGGTTAGATCTGATCATGTATTACACGATTACAGAAAAAAATTTAATATTACACTCGTGACGAAAGTAGAATTTACAACTCTCGTGAAATTACCACACTCGCTTCGCTCGTGTGGGTAAACGTTTCACTCGAGTTGTAAAATGATCTACTTTCCTCACTTGTATAATAAATAACTATTTTTTTTCTTTCATTACCAGGAATTCTTTAAGGGAAATCGCCTATAGAAGTTGTACTCATAGCGCAAGTTTATAAACAAGAGACATTTATCAATCCTACCTAGATGACGAGAATGGTAAATTTACAGTGTGTCCCGTATGTGCGGGCCGCAATTGAAATAGCTTTTAAACCTTTAGAGATATCGCAAAACGGCATTGTTCTTTGAACTTTTGTATATATATACATACATATATATATACATCATTTTTGCGAAAAGTATTTTTTATTATTATATTTTATTAAGAATATTACAGTCTGCATATAAATGCATTTGGTAATGTGATATGTTCAATACAATCGTCATCCATAACTCTCGACAGAAGCTGCACCCCTTCAGCACAATGAGAGGAGCAGCACCTCCCTGCCTGGCAAGGAAGTCAAGAGCTAAGGAGGAATGGCACTTGATAAGAAAATAGCCACTGCTATCACTTCACTTTACACTTCTATAGGAGATCTCTGGGCCATTGTCTCTTGTCGAGGGGAATATGGATGAGTGGTACTGGAAAGGGCTAGGACTTCTGGATTAGGATGATTGGATATCCTGCTGTGGAAGGAATATGGAGCGTCTACTATGGTGCGCAATACTTTGGATAAGATCATTTTTGAGCGGGTCTCATTTTCGTCATCTAGGTAGGATCGATTGGCATATGAGGAAAGTTTTCAAAAATCGCACCGTGCGTACAACCTCTGCAGATGATTCCTCATAAAGAAAAACTTCAAAAATAATATTATTCGTACATATGAAAATTCAATCATAATTTTACTTGGAATAGGTATTAATGGGAATATCTTTTTGTAACCTCTCTTTTTTTTCTTTCAATTACAGGTACCCTATAAAACTGAATTTAATAAGATGTGGCTATTGGTTATTGTGGAAAAGAAATTAATTATTCAGAGGGTTTTAATCTCCATTTTGTGAAGTAAATTAACATTTTTGTACGAACTATTTGTAGTATTATGCGTATTCTTTTCGTTCTATTAGTTAATAATATTTATAGTGTGAATAAATGTATACATATTTTACCTAATTTTTTTGTATTTGTTAAATAAAGAATGAAACGTAATATTTTTATTTCATTTTATTTATGGACAACACATCAAAGGTGAATTGCCCTTTAAAATACCTTCCAGGGAAATTGTGTTGCTAAAAGATAACACGAGTAAATCATAATCCTCAAGATGTGTCAATGGGTTCAATTAATACAGTTCTCAGTTCATATTCTGATTAATTCTAGGATCTGAATAAAAAAGTCCGTCACGCAGGGGCTGCGTAAACTAAACATATTTCTCACGTGTTAGTAAAACATACTAGTGATCTTATCTCACTGTCTATTCTCTGGCTGAAATCAAGAAAATGCGAATTACTCCCTTAATATTGTAGAGCATCAATAATTTGACAGCATTGGTTCTATATCCTTTTACGATCTGACTCAAAATCACGGAGACATTTTGAATTTTCGAAATGTCCCCCTTCTAAACCCCCACTATTCCAGGTCCGATTTCAGCAAATAACAATTGTGTTGAATAAAACTGTTAAATAGTAGTATAGATCAAATAAAAATTTTCAAAACAAGAACTTAAAATCTTGCTTGATGACGTCATCACACAACGAATTCTCAAGTACCTGGAATAATAAAGGTCTTGAACAAATTTTAACTAACATATTTGGGTTTCATAGTTTTCGGCTTTCAGTAAACCCCCAACTCATACTCATTTCATATTAACAAAATTCCGTCACGCCTGGGCTGCGTAAACTAAGCAGATTTCCCACGTGAAGTTTTACAATGGAGAAATTTCACGAGAGCCTAGCCATTCAAGGAAACGGCCGAACTAGCTTTTGGCGAGAAAGTAACTCTCGTCCGTTAGGATCCGAGATCAAATTAAAAACAATGCTGCTGTGAATATTAAGTAAACAAATAAAGGGCAAGTCAAATGGTAAGAACCTTCCTGATAGCAAACAGTCTGAATTGTAAACAATCAGGTTAGCCAGCTTTTACCGGAAATAAAAGCAGTTACGGAAATATATTTGAATATAAGTTATAAATTTTATTCATAACTATTTATTATATCTTGTACTGTAATTGATAATAAACCAGAATAATTTTAATCACAACCATTCCAAATTTAGGAATCCGGGAAGCAAATAGAAAGAGGGGAGGGGGAGCAAAATACGATTCAGACGGTTATGTGATGTTCACATGATTAAGGAACAAGCAGGTTAGCCAGTGAAGGTTTACAATAGATAAATATACATACAGGTAACACTTCCGTGAATATTAGTGAATAATTACAAACGGCAATGAGAAATCTTTCAGTGAATTTACAATATAAGTTAATAATCCCTACAACGGAATACGGCTGGATTGTAAACAAACAGGTTAGCCAACCTTGTAGCGCAGTATCGATAGATAGACCGGAAAAACAAACAATTAAAGAAATATATCTGAATATAAAATATTAATTTTATTAAAACTATTTGCTATAGTTAGTGGAGTAATTTGATGAATCAAAATTATTTCTATTAAATCACTCAGATTTTTGTAGCCCAAGAAAAAAAGAAAGGGGGGGGGGGGGGGGGGGGGGGGTTAACAGAACGTATTTGTTTCTACCTAGTAAAATAAAGCTTTGATGAAAACAATACTTTGTATTTAACATAGTAATGAAGTGCTTCGTGATATATCAGCTTATTACTAATATGTTACTAGTAGGAGTGGGGGTTTACTGAAAGTTTTTGAACTCATTACAAAAAATACAAATATCTCGGTTAATACTCATAATACGGAAAATATCTATAGAACAATATTTATAGTAAATTTTATTTGCAATAAGATTGATTCTATACAATTTTTCGGTCCGACGTATAGTAACGGAGATATTTGGAATTTTCGAAAATCCTCCCCTCTAAACCCCCCCTCCCACTGGTCCGATTTCAGCTATTAACGAACTTGATCTGTCTTTTTACATAAAACGACCCTATAGGGAAATCTGCTAAAAAGCTGTTATATCATGAGCCACTTCATTCCAAGGTTAAATGTTGAATATGGGTTTCATTGAACTTTTACTTGGAGAGATGCATGCAAATGTGATGACATCCAAGGTACGTATAAGATAAGGTAGTGCCATTTGACGAATAGCCAATCAAAATGCAGCGAGCCTGCTACGTCACTCGATTCCAGGCCACGCCCCCAACCAGCTTAAAAAACGATCGAAATACGCTGTTTTCTGATTAATTTGGTGAATAAATAATTTATAAATTGGTTTAGTTCTATAAATGGTACAAATTACTTTAGCTGAATATATTTTACTTTAAATAAACCATGTACAAATTAGATTCCATTAAAAATAAATACACAATAGTTCCTTAAAATTGAGATATATTTAAAATCGTAATTTTTCTACATAATCAACACAAGACAAAGAAAAATTTTATTATAATAAGATAAAATGTTCAAAACATGAAAATAGTTATGCCTAATATTATACAAAGAAATTAAAGTCAATAACATTGAACAAACCAAGCAATAAACTAAGATACCAGTTACTATATAGAATATGTTAGTAAATTATTTTAAACATCAACTAGTCCATTCAGGTACAAGATTTTTAAAGGAAATCATTGGCATGTAATCCTGCTTGTCCTAAAAAGATGCATATATTTCGAGTCGCAGGGATGCCTTGGTTCCAGTTGGATCCTTGTGAAGAGAATGGCACTGATGTTGGAGCCTATGTATTGAAGTCCCACAGAAATAAATAAATAAATGAATAAATAACTGTGAAAGAAACATGTAATGACATTAATAATGGAGCATGGGAAATAAATTCCTATAGTTCTCTATAGGATACACTACAAGATAATAATTTTTTTTTTAAATTTTAAGTCTCACCTTTTTAAAAGCTGTCATTGGCATGAAGTCCGCTTGTCCAAAACTGTTGCTACTGATACATTTGGAGTGTATGAATTTATACCGCACTGTCCCATAGAATAAATAACTGTGAAAGAAACATGTAATGACATTACTTTTACTTTTTTGTTTATTAAGCACTGTATTTGAGTTGGGGATAATATCGGATGACAAATCTTTTCCATTTCTTCTTTCACAGCAATTTTTCTTCTTTTTGCATTTATTTTTAGCTGGTTATTTTCTGATAGCAATCTAGTAACTTGTTTTTTCAAATTAATGTTTTTACTTTTCAAATGATTTATGTGCAACAGCACAGACTTTAATTTGGATTCATATTCAGAAACCTTATTCTTTAAAAGAATGCATTCATTACAATGGACTTCATCTGTATTAGCTGAAAAATCACTTTTCTTCTTTTTGGGAGAAATCTCATTAATGTGACACAGGGCACGTTTACGTATATCACGCTTTTCACTCCTACATTGTCTAGATGTTTCACTATTTGGGTCAGAAGTAGATGTTTGTTTACTTACGGACGATACTGGTAGATTCAGATGGGGCACAGCTTCTTCTTTTAATTTCAATCTATTAGGAACATAGCCTAACAATTCTGCTTGTAAATTCCTTTCATAATCACTGTCGCTGAAATGTTCTGAACAAACGCGTGAATTATCAGGATTAAAGTTCAAATCACCTCGTCTACACAGGACTACCCACTGTTTCCTAATTTCTGGGTTTTTCGGGAACTGGTAAAAAGATACTGACTTCCCTGATTTCCTAGGGTTGTTGGAACATGTTGCTACAGCACAATCACTCGGCATTTTGAAAAAAATGAGTTATAACACTAAAAAATAAAAATAAAATCACAAAAAGAGAGATGCTCACTATGTAAACAAAGCTCAATTAGGTAATGGATGACGTAATGCGCCAAAGTCGCAAAAAAGTCACGATCTGCGCACCTGCCGAATGGCACCCCCCTGATGACATCGGCAATTAAGATTTTTAGTTCATTGCTCGAAAAATTTTATTTGATCTACACCGTCCACAATACTTAACAGTTTCAGTCAAGACTAAAGATTATATTTGTTACTGGTTTAAATCGGATGTAAAAGTTCAATGAAAACAATATTTGGTATTTAAATATTGTCTTCATTGAACTTTTACTTTGTGAGATATATGCAAATACGTTCTGTTGCCCCCCCCCTCTTTTTTTGTTCTTAGATTACTAAAATTTGAGTGATTGAGATAAAAATTATTCTGATTCATTATAAGCTACAGTACTAGATCTAGTAAATAGTTTTCAATAAAATTAATATATTATATTCAGATATAAGTCAGTAATTGTTTTTCTTTCCGGTCTAATATATTTTTGTATATCTATTCCGCTATGAGAGTTTGGCTGGCCTATTTACAATTCAGAAGCTTTCCGCTGTAGAGATTATAAAAATGTAAATCATTTCTCATTACCGTTTGTATTTATTCACCTTATATTCTTTGAGTTCTTAAGAGTATGTAGATTTATCTATTGTAAACCTTCACGTGGGAAATCTGCTTACTTTACGCAACCTGGATTTTTTTTTTTAAATCTCAAGACGCTTTGGTTTGAAGAGCTATTTGAAGTTGATTATATAACAAGAAGCTTTCGTCAAGACTTGAGTTAGATTTTGGAAGATCCCGCGTAAGTAATTCGGACGTTTAAGGTGATTTGTAGCTCAACAGAATGATTGTGAATGTTGATTTTTTTCGGATCTAAGTAATACACAGCGTTCCCGTTAAATTTCTGTGCAACCTTGTTAAATTAGTAGATTATTTAGATTAATCTAAATATATTTCCTTATCGAATAATGAAAGCGTCTAATTATCAGCAAGTGAACTCTTTAAGGGTCACCTGTTAATATGGAGTTTTCCTTAACAACAAATATCTATTTGTAAGAGACGCCTTTAAAGAGGTCAAGCACGTCGGGATGCATTTCTCAAGTACTTGCCCAGATATATTTCTGTTTTTATTATCTCTTAAGTAAATAATGATATATATAAAAACATACTTATGCAATCTGTCTGCTATCAAAATACACATTGAAGAAATCTCGGGGAAAAATATCTAGATCCACTTTACCTAGACGTTTTTATTATTACTATCACTAAGTTAATAATGAAATATAAAACTATACCTGCGCATTATGTCTGGTATCAATGTAAATATTCAAGAAGTTTAAGGAAAATGTATCTATACACAAACCTGTCTAGAAACTTTTATTTATTTATTTGAAGAGCTCTGCAACTAGGCAATGTCGCTCAGTACCATTTATTTGAATTCTCTAAATTAAAATTTTAAAATAAATAAAAAATATTTTCGAAATTGTTAAAATATAGTATTAAATATATGAAAATAAAATTAAGGAAATGTTAAAATAAAGCTATGTAAAACTATAAATTTTGAGATAAATCCTGACATGAGGGTGATGGAAGTCTAAGACACAAGATTAAAAATGTGTTATACAGAGACTTAAAACGCAGAGAAATGAGTAGGGTAGGTGAGTTTTAAAGTTTGTTGTAAATGTCTGTTGTCTTCAAGTGGTTTAAGAGTGTATTTATATGTGGGCTACCTTCTGTCAATAGTTCGTACAAGTCGTTGGGTAAGTTGAAATGTTCACGTAGTCTGCAGTCAGTCAGGAGATGTTTGATGGTCAGTACTGTGTTACAGTGAGTGCATGTAGGTCGATCTTTACGGTTTATCAGCTATGAATGTGTAAGTAGTGAATGTCCGATTCTAAGTCTAGTCAACACCACTTGATTTCGTCTGGTAAGGTTTTCCAGAGATTTTTCTTTCTTTGGGTTGTCTAGCATTTCTCGGAGTTTGTTGTCAGTTTGTAGCCAGTCGGTTGTCCAGTCATTGAGTACATCTGTTTTAATTACCCGTTTCATGACTTGTGCAGTCAGCCTTTCAATGTCTACAGTTCTTTTCCTGGCTGCTAATTTAGCTTGTCTGTCGATGTCAGTACTTTGTTTTATGTCTGTATGTCCCGGTAGCCACATCATAATTATGTTATACTCGTGTAGACTGTGTAGGTATGTGTAGATTTGTGTAATAAGTGGGTGTGAATTGTAAAGATTTCCTATGGAGAGTAAGGAACTAAGAGAGTCGGTACACAGCAGTATTTTGGTGGTGGGGGATTGCTCTAGTTTTGATAGAGCAAGAATTATAGCCTCAAGTTCGGCTGAATATACAGAGGCTTTATTATGTAACTTTTAGTATTATGACTAAAGTGCAACTATCAAAATACATATTCAACAGTTTCTCTAAAAATATCTAAATCGATACTTAGTTTTTAAACTTAAATCATTTTACCAACTATAAAAAGTCTGACTCTTAGAGTCTGCGTAAACTAAGCAGATTTCTTAAGTGCTGATATGTCACAATACTAATCTCAACTCACTATATCAAGTTTGTTTCTATAACAGCAATATTTGGAATTTTCGAATTTCTCCCTCCGCTAAACTCCCCTAATTCTTATTTGATTTTAGCCATTATCAATTATTATTTAGTGTTAAATGAAACAGTTAATTATCGAGTTTCTTGAAAATAAAATAAAATTTTCGATGCGAGAATTACAATTTTAATTAATGTCTTGAACATCTGTCCAGTTCCGTTGAAAACAATATTTGGAATTTAAGACAAACAAAAAAAAAAAAATGTTCTATTCGCGTATTCAAAGTGCTTTGACTAGAAGTGGGAATTTACTGAATTCTGAAAATTAAAAATGCAAAAGTCTCGATTAATATTCCTCATACACACAAAGTGTGTTGAACTACATTTATAGAAAATGTATAAAAAAATTGGTTATTTATAATTTTTCAATGGAACACATAGACAGGATATATGTGTTGAATCTTCGATAAACTCCCTCTCTCCCTCGTTCCGATTTTAGCCGTTAACGAATTTGATCTTTAGTTTTACTTGAGACGCTTATATACCGAGTTTGGTAATCATAAAAAAAAATTACGACCTTTAGAGCTGTAACAGGCAAATATATACAGTTTTTCCTTTCCTATCTATGATCGATGGACGATTGCAGACATTTTCCGTAAATCACGTTATGAGTTCAAGCACAATAGTTGATTTTCCTTAAGAGAAATCTGATTAAATATGTACAGGACATTTTTGATTGTCATACAAATATATAAACTTATGTTCCATCACATTTTTCGATCCCATGCATTCGTGTATCTTTCAAGTAGGAGGAAGTGGGTGTCCACTTAACATATATTATTTATTGACAGCTAGTGAAGATACCCGGAATCATTGTTGATTGAATAATGATGGAATGTCCATAGAAAGGCTTCCTGAATAACATTCGTATTAAACGTATATTCTATTTCGTCAAAATGAAATTACCAATTTATGTTTAATAGTTATAGATAGTACATAGTTAATTACTGCGACATATCGGAGGAAATAAGAAAATATATTCCAAAAATAAAGAGTTTCATTAACACAAATTCAATTCAAATTCAGACCGACTTTGTTCAAATAATGCATTACACGGAATTAAATATCAAAGTTATATTCTTGTGAAAATAAAACAAAAATGCGAGGGGGGAGGGATTTATAACCCCACTAATCCGAATCATACCTAGAATTATCATTTAAGTCTAAAAGCATAGAATCATTAGTCAACATTGGCCAAAATAATAAACATTACTCTAACTTTATGGTAAAAAACTTCGTACTAAAAAAAATGTTCTCCTTCAATAGTATGAATCACGTTTATAGTGCGTTATACGACAAAAGTTACTTTAAATATCAAAATAAACAACTTCTGTAATGTAAACTTTTGACCATAAACTAATACAGAACGAGTTATAGCAATTTTTCATTTCATGCCTTAGGATCCCCCACGCCTGCTCGCCCATACAAATGTTAAAATAGCTTATTTTCATGAAGGAGTTGATGTTAATTTACATACATACAGAGTTCTGTTTAGTTTGGTTCAGTCGTTTGTCCACAATAAAATTGTTGACTCCCGCTATAGTTTTAAGCGTATATTTGATTTATACTTCTTTATACGGCACACTACATATAGTATAAGTTACTTTTAATACAAAATTAAAACCTTATGTCGTGTAAATGTTTCCAAAAAACCAACAGGAAACGAAATATCGCGATATTATTTTAGGCATTAGAAGTGGTCGTTAGGTTTGTTTATGGGTGGTTATTTTTTCAAGCATAAGAGCCTTCTCCTGACAATAACAAACACAACAAAAAAAGAATGTGCGATTCGTTCACGTCTGATGATGTGACCAAGGAAATAGGGATTTATATATATATATATATATATATATATATATATATATATATATATATAAAACAAACAAAACAAGCTGCCCTCTGGAGGGTTCCCCTCAGACACGGCCTCCTAATCTGCCCAACTGGGCAATGTTAAAAAAAAAAATATCACTTTTTAGCAGAGCTATTGAGGTCGTACTCATGACGCGAGTTTTGACAAATTTCTCAAATGTCCATCAATCCTACCCAGGAGATGACGAAAATTCGGTCCGTTCAAAATAATATATATATATATATATATATATATATATATATATATATATATATTTGTCTGTAAACGCTCAAGCGGTCGCAATTTTTGTTTGATCGTTACCAAACTTCATTTTTAAGCGTTTTACGTAAAAAGAGAGATCAAGATCGTTAATGGCTGAAATCGGACCAGTGGGAGGGGTGTTTAGAGAGTGGGGATTTTCGAAAATTCGAAATATCTCCGTTACCATACGTCGGATCGAAAAATTTTATAGAATCAATCATATTGCAAATTAAATGTACTCTAAATTTTGTTCTTGAATATCAAACGAGATATTTGCATTTGTATGCATGTGTATGGTCGGCAGGAGTCGGCTATGTTCGGGACCCTCCGCCGAGAGCTAGTGCGGGCCGTTTCGGTAACTATTCGTCCCTCGTGAATAGTTTTACATATTCCCTACTACTACTGTCGTTATTAGGCGTATTTCTCTATTGTAAAACTTCACGTGGGAAATCTGCTTAGTTTAGTTAGTGACGGACTTTTTTTTTAATATCTTTTTTTAAAACAAGAAATTTGTAGTTAAATTTTGGTGGGCCATGTGGAAAGGAGTGCAACTTTGCATCGTGCCTTTATTTGTATAAATGATAATTTATAATTCTCGCCGAATGCTTAATAATAGTTGTAGACAAATTCTGGAGGTCGTTCGTGGATAATCCCAGTTCTTAAAGAGTTTCGGCTGTCCGTTGGGATATTGCACCTCTTGCACCGATCAGTCAGCCTTTAACACTCCATTTTTCAACTGAGTATTTTTCCTCGAAGTACCCACAGCAAGGTTCATAAATCTTCCTCTTTTCCTCATCTACTCTTTATATATATATATATATATATATATATATATATATATATATATATATATATATATATATATATAAAACCAACAAATTAAGCTGTGCCCTTTTCGGGGGGTTACCTATCAAGGTCAGCCTCCTTATCTGCCTTATTTAAGGTAATTACACCATTTTGAGTTTTATATAAATATCCTTTCTGTTGCTAAGGGAGCAGCTTAAGTTAAACTTTATTACTGTATAAATGGTAATTCACTATTCTGATGGACGCTTTAAGAATATTAGTTGACATTTGTCTCATTTCTCCAGTCTTTATATTCACATCTTGAAGATATTTTGCAGGTGACTTGGCTATAACTCCTCTTGATCCATACAGTAACCCTTTTACTGTCCAATTTTGTATAATGAATTTTTTCTTTGAAATATGGACAACAATGGGTGTAGATGCCAATTTTTTCTAAATTTACTAAGTGTTGTTGCTGTTTACTTGTTTCGAATCTTACTGTTGCATCAATAATTATAGCCTTATCTTCTTTATATATATATATATATATATAGAGAGAGAGAGAGAGAGAGAGAGAGAGAGAGAGAGAGAGAGAGAGAGAGAGAGAGTGAGAGAGAGAGAGAGAGAGAGAGAGAGAGAGGGAGAGGGAGAGAGGGAGAGAGAGAGAGAGAGAGAGAGAGAGAGAGAGAGAGAGAGAGAGAGAGAGAGAGAGAGAGAGAGAGAGAGGGAGAGAGAGAGAGAGAGAGAGAGAGAGAGAGAGAGAGAGAGAGAGAGAGAGAGAGAGAGAGAGAGAGAGAGAGAGAGAGAGAGAGAGAGAGAGAGCGATTGCTAATGAAACAACGATAAACCGTTTTCTGTTCATTGAAATATTTGACATTGTTAAAATAACAATTATTAACTTTATCATCGGCTTTTTGAAGATTGATGGAATAATATAATTAAATATGATAATCATAAGCAAAATATCTTTCATTCCGATCACTATTGAGGTCTGAGGCCAAGTTTAATAGTTCAATTATATTACTTCCTCGGATTCCTTCCGATATCCTCTTCGTCGAGTTGTGGAAATCCCTACTGAATTTTCAGCTTACAGTTTTAATAGATTTCCCGTAAGCGAAATCAGCTATTGGGGTTGTGCTCATTACGCGATTATCAAAAAATAATTGAAATGCCCATCGACCATACCCAAAATGGGTCCGTTGAAAATTTGAAATACATATTTGTCTGTTACCGCTCTAGTGGTCACAACTGATGTTGTATCGTTACCAAACACGATATATAAGCATTTTATGTTAAAACTAGCTAAGGTACCCGGCTTCGCCCGGGAATTCATTTGAGCCGGAATGATGATGGTATTTTTTCGGCAAGACTTTACTTTGCACAATATTTTCACATTTTCCCGATTCAGTGTTTTGGGTTAGTACCCGTGGTTGGTTTGGAATAGAAAATGAAATATTGCGAATTTTTATTTCAGGCCTCCCTTATAAGCCCCACTCCCGTTATAACATAAACATTTTAATATAGGTTATTACCATTTAAGAATTAATGCTAATTTATATATTCTGAGTTTTGTTGGAATCGGTTCAACCGTTGGTGTCCAATAAAATAGTTGACTTCTGCCCGTTCCTAGAAATGTTGGTATGGCTTATTATAATGAAAGCGTTAGTGCAAATACACATACAGAGTTCTATTTAGTTCGGTTGAGTCTTTTGTGCCAAATAAAATTGTTCACTTCCGCTACCATTTTTAGCGTATGACGCATTTATACATCGGTGAACGGCAAAAGTGTATATGACGAAAATTGATCTAAATAAGAAAATAAACAGCTTTTCGTATGTGCATTTTTGCCGAAAAACCAATAGGAAACAAAATATCACCATTTTTAATTTCAGGCCTCCCTCATAACCCCCACTTCTGCCCGTCCCTAGAAATGTTGATATGGCTTATTATAATGAAGGCGTTATTGCTAATACTCATACCAAGTTTTATTTAGTTCGGTTGAGTCTTTTGTGACAAATAAAATTGTTCACTTCCGCTATAGGTTTTAGTCTATATCTCGTTTATAATTCACTATACGAAAAAAATGTATATAACAAAAGTTACTCTAAATAACAAAATAAACAACATTTGTCATGTGCATATTTGCCGAAAAACCAATAGGAAACAAAATATCGCTATTTTTAATTTCAGGCCTCCCTTACAACCCCCACTCCTGTTCATCTCAGAGAATTTTAATATAGCCTAAAGTCTAAGTTGGGTTAGTTGTAATATACATACCAAGTTTCATAAAATTCGGTTCAGCCGTTTATGCGTGAAAAGGTAACAAACAAACAAACATACACGAAAGAAACAAAATGCAGTTATGGTGTCTATGACATGTGAAACGAAAAGTTATCGTGAAATTTCGCGAAAAAAATCAATGTACAGACAGAGGTTACAATTTTATATATATATATATATATATATATATATATATATATATATATATATATATATATATAGATAAAGATCAAACTCGTTAACTGCTGAAATCAGACGCTAGTAAAATATCGAAATTTCTCCCATATTATACGTCGGATATAAAAAGTGTAAATTGCTAATGTTATTGTAAATTTTATTTTTCTATAAATGATGTTATATACATATTTTCTCTAACATTAATATTAACCGAGATATTTTGAATTTTTAGTTTTCAGCCGTCAGTAAACCCCCCCCCCACTCCTACTCATGTCTTAATTACAGTAAGATGTTATAACATGAACCTCTTTATTCTAAGTTTAAATTTCAAATATGGTTTCCATGGAACCTATAAAGGTTAATAATATGAGAGATACCTGAAAAGTCCCTTAAGTCTATTTGTTTCGGGGGTATAAAATCTGTGACGGAGACAAACAGACTCAAAGCCATAAGTATCTATGATAATAATATTTGATAGAATTCTTATAATTCATAGATGACACACTCTGACTGAAACGTATCTTGATGAACGTAAATATTTTCAAGATTGGACCTTAATTTAAATAGCTTGAATTGAACTTTGGAACACTTCAGTTGCAACACAATTCTTGACAATGAACGCAGCTGAAACCATTTGTTTATTTATTTTTGTTTTTAATTATTTCGTCTGAATCATGACTAGACAATTGTTATCAGTGAGTCAATGAGCTGGAGTCAATTTTACAACTGATAAGGAATCATAGTTGTTGACGATGGCAGAAAGAGGAAATAAAAACCCCGTCACGCAGGGGCTGCGTGAACTAAGCAGATTTTTGTTAGTGAAGTCACGAACAATAGACTGGTAACACAATAGCACCATCAGTATTAAGTGAATAAATAGAAACGATAAAAAAGAATACGCCCGAAGGGAAGCGTCTGGACTGTAAACAAACAAGTCTATCAAGCTTTTACCAAAAACCAAAACAATTCTCAAATATATCAGAATATAACACATTAATTCTATTGAAAACTATTTACTATATCTAGCATTGTAATTTATAATGAATCAGAATAATTTTTATCTGAGTCATTAAAATTTTAGTAGCCCAAGAACTTAAGACGGTTAGGGGGCTCTCTAGAACATATTTGCATGTATCTCGTATAATAAAGGTTTCTTGAAAACAATATCTGGTATATAAACTTCGAAAAATGTGGTTTATTACAAACAGAGTACTGTTTATGTAACAAGAGTAGAAGTGGCGGTTTGCTGAAAGCTGAAAACTGTAAAATGCAAATATCTCGATTAATATACAAGATAGAGAATAAATGTATATGACAATAATTATAGTAAATTTAAATTGCGATAAGATTGATTCTATACAATATTTCCATCGGACGTATAGTAACGGAGATATTACGAATTTTCAAAAATTCTCTCCTCTAAACCTCCCCTCCCATTGGTCCGATTTCAGTTATTAACCATGATCAACATGATCTTCATTTTTACATGTAACGTTTAAATATCGAGTTTGGTAACAATCAAGCAAAAATTGATTTACAGAATCTAGCAAAAGAATTATTAAGGGATATGTTAAATTAATGTTTATTAATAATTTTTATATATTTTTTTTTAAAAAGGGATAGCCCCTGATGAGGGGTGGTAAGGGGGAAAATAACCCACGAAACATGTAGGGGCAGTTTCAATAAAGTTTGCACTGAAAAAATGTTCTTTATTGGAAAACGCCATAAAATATGAAGAATATATATATTATTATATAAAATAGTTACAAGTTGCAAAATGCATGGGATGTGCAGACAAAATCCCTCCACATAGGGTTACTGTGTAGAGGAAATAAGTAATAAAAATAATATATACACCACCGTGTTTGAACTTGGCACCTTTGGTACTGCGCATTCTCTTTGAAACATAGTTTGGTAAATTGATGCTACGGTTCACTATGATACTTGGTGTTACTAAGATACTTATTTAGAGACAGGATGCATTAAATATAATCCTTAGCCCCACCCTGGCTTGAAAAGGGTGGTAACCTGTAGATAACCCCTCCCCATTAGCCATAATAGTGAAAAGTGGACGTCAATAAACAATTTAATTTTTATTTTTTTTACTAAGATATAACCTTAATAATACTATTACAACAGATTGTCTTGCTAAGGTATTTGTATAAGTTGTTATGTATTCAAACATATGGTCTTATAACCTTAGTACTGGCAAAGAGTTTCTTGTAGTAATTTCATTCCGTCATTCATTAATTATATCTATTGTATAAATATTGAAATTGTTAAGGTGGATAATCTGGGCCTTCTAACAACTAATCTACGACACAGGCCGTAGTTTGAATCACCTCAAGATCTTTTATGGTGGATGAAATACAATAATTTCATATTCAGTTGAGTTCATCGGGTAATCAGGAGCCGTTATACTTCTCAATTGCTCAAGGGCAGACACAGTGAATAGAATTTGACAAACCAAGAAAGAATTCTGTATTTAACTAAGCAGTCAAAATAATACAAAACCCAAGCGACCGAAAGTGGGAAAATATTACAAACCGTGCCACTGCCACTTGCGAAAGTGCAACGTGGAAAAGCAGACTGTAGAAATAATTTTTTTTTTGGGTGAAAAGAAGATAAAATTTAAAAATTATGCAGACTTTATTTATTTATTACAGCATAATGCATCTACTATTGTCATTAGAGGTAGATGGATCTTTTTTTCTTGGAACAAATAAGTTTCTGTTAAAAATGCAAAAAACCTTTTAATGTCTTCTTCACCGTTTCCAAGACGACCTCTTAAGAATGGTTTAATGTTAAAAGCTGTTCTTGAAGATTGTAGTTTTTACAATTAAGAAGAAGATGTGAAGCAGTAAGATGGACATTACAACAATCGCTGGTTGGAAGAAGCCTTTTAATAAATATCTGTGTTAATGTCGTAAGCCCAATTCGTACACGGCCAAGAATAAGATCTAAGAATTTTTCTACTTGCAGAATTCCAACGTACTTTCTGTTATTTGTCGCAGTTTGTTTTCTTGTTTCTTCGGCCAGTGTGGCGTCTGCCTTGAATTATGAGTTTTTGAAACACTCGTTTCCAAATCGGAAATTAATTTCACTCCAAACCGAAATGTGAGGAAACCCAAACAAGTGATGTTTTTTCTTTTTTTCTGAGGTTTGTATTCGGCCTTTTACAAGGTCCATGAGGTGACTGGGTTGGCAAGACATTGGAGTGAGCTGTATGAGTCACAAATGAATCTTGTTGCACTTGTGCCCATATCATTTATATCTTGCCTTATAGCCATTAACTCAGAGGTAAATAAAACACTTTGTCATGCAGAACATAAATTCTTCACAGTTAAGAGAGCATTTTAATAAAGTAGTCAAGGAAACCAATCAAAAAACAATACCAAATAAGGCTAAACTAAATTAATTCTTAACAAAATTCCAAATCAAAATGAGTGACGAACTACAAAATTGGCTTTTGACAAAACTATTGGATGCCAGTAGATATGTAACCCAACCAGTTCTTAATGTGAGAGACAATACAAAGCGCTATGTGTCGGAGTTACTTGCTCCGAACGAACAGGGGGTTAAAAAACGCACCGAAGTTAAGTTACTGCTTTATGTTTCGGCCGCGATATCTGCTTTTTATATTATAACATATGGAATTGCTGACACGCCAAGGTAAGTTACTAGTCATTTCAATTTGAGAGGTTCAGGTTAGCCATGAGTGTTAAGGCGTTGGCCTTAAACTCAGATGGTAATCTTAGGTAGAGTCGCGAGTTAGATCTCGCATGGACAATTGGAATTTATTTAGTCACGAACTCATTAAATAAAATCCTTAGTCCAACACTAGCTTGAAAAGGGTGGTAACCTGTAGATAACCCGTGCCTAATTAGCTGTAGCAGCACAGCTGTTCTAACATACATATAATGTACTTTATTTGGTTTAATAAAATGATTATTATTATTTATTAACGTCCACGTTTTGCAACTAAAGCTAATCAAGACGGGTTATCTACAGGTTGCCGCCCTTTTCTAGCCAGGGTGGGATCTTAGGACGTTATTTAATGAATTTCGTTACTAAATAATTTCCTTTGCCCAGGAGAGAATCGAACTCGCCAAAATGATTAGTATTTCGATTAACGATACTACCATTTTACGAGCTTTAACACTTTTATAATTAGTTCTGTACTTGGATCCCGCTTCATCCAGATGGAATTCGCTGTTATCTGAAAACTTAGCACTTTAATTTTAAACTGCACTACTTAAGCAATATTTGAGCTAAAGACATATATATATATATATATATATATATATATATATATATATATATATATATTAACTTCTTTTGATAACTATGTTTAATAAGAATTATTTATCCACTTTATGCTACTAATGTTAATTGAGACGAGCTAACCACAAGATTGCCACCCTTATAGGAGATTTTCCTTAAGGGAGATCAGCTATTGATGTTGAGCTCATAACGCGATTTTCACACCAAACCACTCAAATGATTTTCGAAACATTTCTTCAAATGTCCACCGATCCTACCTAGGAGATGACGAAAATGAGGTCCATTCAAAATTATATATATATAGATATATATATATATATATATATATATATATATATATATATATATATATATGTCTGTTAACGCTCTAGCGGTCGCAAATTTTGTTTGATCGTAACCAAACTCGATATTTAGTCGTTTTATGTAAAAAGAAAGATCAAGTTCGTTAACGGCTGAAATCGGACCAGTGGGAGGGGGGGGGTTTAGAGGGAAGGATTTTTGAAAATTCGAAATATCTCCGTTACTATACGTCGGATCGAAAGATTGTACAGAATTAATCTTATTGCAAATAAAATTTACTATAAATAGTTTTATATACATTTATTCTCTATCTTGAATATTAACCGAGATATTTGCATTTTTATTAAATCTGGGCGGCTAACGGACGGGAGTGACTTTCCCCCCAAATGTTAGTTCGGCCGTTTCCTGACTGCCCGGCTCTCGTGAAATTTCTCTATTGTAAAACATCACATGGGAAATCTGCTTAGTTTACGCAGCCCCTGCGTGACGGACTTTTAATAACCTCCAAAGCGGGAAGATCTGAATTGTATACAAACAGTGCATCCATCCTCTCAAAGCAGGAACATTGTATTATTCTTGAAAGGACAGAAAAACAATTACTGGAGTATATCTGAATGTAAGATATTAATTTGATTGAATTAATATATAACATTCTGTCATTTATTATGAACCAGATTAATTTTCATTTCAATCACTCTAATTTTAGTAATCCAAGAACACAAGAGGGGTATCAGAACGGATTTGCATATATTTCACCTAAAAACGATTTGTTGAACTCAATATTGGAAAATAAGGTGGCTCACGATAGCGTGCAGTGACAAAGAAGGGGTTTATTGAAAGCTGAAAATTAAAAAAATGCAAATATGTCTGTTTTTTTGAGATACACAAAGAATGTATATAACATCATTTATAGATAATTCATGTGGTAGGAAGATTGCTTATTTACAATTTTTCCATCCGACCTATTGTAACGGAGATTTTTCTAATTTTCGAAACCCCCCTCTCCCTGGTCCGATTTTAGCAGATTTCCCTTAAGGGAAATCAGCTTTTGAGGTTGTACTCATGATGCGATTTTCGAAAAATTTCTTCAAATGTCCATCGAGTCTACCTAGGAGAGAACGAAAATGACGTCTATGTATATATCTATATACATATATATATATATATATATATATATATATATATATATATATATATTTTTGTGTTAACACTAGCGGTCACAATTTTTATTTAATCGTTTTAAATACATGTAAGTAAAGGAAGATCAAGTTCGTTAACGGCTGAAATCGGACCAGTGGGAGGGGGGGGGGTTAGAGGGACGGATTTTTGAAAATTCGAAATATCTCCGTTACTATACGTCGGATTGAAAAATTGTACAGAATCAATCTTATTGCAAATTAAATTTACTATAAATATTGTTATATACATGTATTCTCTATCTTGAATATTAACCGAAATATTTGCATTTTTCAGTTTTCAGCCATCAGCAAACCGCCACTTCTACACATGTTACATAAACAATACTCTGCTACATAATAAATTACATTATTCGAAGTTTAAATACCAAAACTTGTATTCAAGAGACCTTTATTATACGTGATACATGCAAATATGTCCCGGTGACCCCCGCCCGTCTTAAGGTTTTGGACTACTAAAATTTGATTGAATGAGATAAAAATTATTCTGACTCATTATTAATTACAGTACTAGATATAGTAAATAGTTCTCAATAAAATTAATATGTTATATTCTGATATATTTCAGTAATTGTTTTTCATTCCGGTGTGAAGCGGGCAGACCCGTTTGTTTACATTTCTAACCTAACGCTTCCTGTCGGCAGGATTAAAATTGGATGAAACATTTCTTATTTCCATTTATATTTATTCACGGTGGTGTTGTGCTACCAGTACGTAGATTTATCTATTAGTAAACAACACGAGGGAAATCTGCTTAGTTTACGCAGCCCCTGCGTGACGGACGTTTTTGCTTTTCGTGAACTTGATCTTTTTTTTTATGTAAAACGATTAAATGTTGAGTTTGGTAACGATCAAACAAAGAATGCGACAACTAGAGCGTTGACAGACAAAACGTTTTGAACGGACCTAATTTTCGTCATCTCCCTGGTAGGATCGATGGACATTTGAGGAAATGTTTCTTCAAAAAGTCGCGTCAGGAGTACAACCTCAATGGCTGATTTGCCTTTGAGAAAAATTAGCTCAAAAGAATGGAGGAATTTCGAATATCTCCGGTACATATTTCTTGCTCTTTAAATCCTCACAATCAGAAATAACTTTAAACATGTACATAATGTTATAAACATCCTTTTAGCAGATTTCCCTTTTTTGATTCTAGGTTGGCTGATAAGTTTAGAGTGTACGTTAGAACTACAAAGGCGGTCTGCTCCTTCGTGATCCTTTGGAACTTTTTGAATATTTCCTCGTCCAGACGGAAGGTCAGAGAATTGACATTCTTGACAATATCTGCAAGCGTTCTAGCTGCTAGCATCGAGCCAACACTTTTATGGAGACCCATGGAAGGAATGATTCTGTCAACATTCTTGATCGCCATGTTCGCAATCAGTTTCAATCAGAACAACATAGGCTTCGTCATAACATTAATGTCAATAGGTAAGCGAATTCATGCATTTTTTTTCTTGATTTTGAAAATCAATAAAGTCCATCAGGCTGCGTAAACGAAGTAGATTTCCCATTTAATGTTATAACACACTTGTTATATCATCTCACCATATATTCTCTATTTATTTATTTTTTTTTTAAATAAATAAATAAATATTATTATTTATTAACGTCCTCTTTTTGCAACTGAGGCTAATTGGGACGGGTTATCTACAGGTTACCACCCTTTCTAGCCAGGGTGGGATTTTAGGACGTTATTTAATGAATTTCGCCACTAAATAATTTCCTTTGCCCAGCCAAGAATCGAACTCGCCACTCTAGGTTTACCATGTGAAACCATATGTGGATGTCAATCCAGATATTATGTTCTTTTTTGAAAATGTTTATTCCAACCAGACCGTACCTGACGTTTAACCGTTTCCGTCGCACTAAAGATCATATTTGTTATTGGCACAAATAGGACTTGCATTAGTGTGGGGGATTCCAAAATTCAAAATATTTCCGCCATTATGAGCCGGTTCATAAAATGTTATTGAGCCAATCTTTAAACTATTAATTTTCTACAATTTTAGCAGATTTCCCTTGAGGGAGGATTTTTGAAAATTCGAAATATCTCCTTTACTATACGTCGGATCGAAAAATTGTACAGAATCAATCTTATTGCAAATGAAATTTACTATAAATATTGTTATATACATTTATTCCCTATCTTGAATATTAACCGAGATATTTGCATTTTTATTAAATTTGGGCCGATAACGGATTTTTGAATTTCCCGCCAAAAGCTAGTTCGGCCCTTTGCCGTAACTGTTCGGCTCTCGTATGGAGATCTCTCTATTGTATAACTTCACGTGGGAAATCTGCTTAGTTTATGCAGCCTCTGCGTGACGGACTTTTTCAGCTTAAAGTAAACCGCCACCTCTACGCGTCAGATTTTTACTTAAAAATGTAAAATATATATGATGATATGGTCCTTTCAAAATTGTATGTATGTATGTATATATATATATATATATATATATATATCCGTTACTATACGTCGGATTGAAAATGTGGATAGAATCATTATTGTAAATTAAATGTACCATAAATATTGTTATATATATTTATTCTCTATCTTGAATATTAACTGAGATATTTACATTTTACAGTGCTCAGTATTCAGCAAACCCCCACTTCTGCTCGTGTTACATAAACAATACTCTGTTGTATAATAAACCACTTTATTCGAAGCTAAAATACCAAATATTGTTTCCAAGAGACTTTTAATATACGATACACGTGCAAATATGCTCTGGTGACCCCCCCCCCATAAAATTTGATTGATTGAAATAAAAATTATTCTGATTTAGTATACATTACAGTAATAGATATAGTAAACAGTTTTCAATAAACTTAATGTTATATTCTGATATATTTCAGTAATTGTTTTTCTTTCTGGTAAAACGTTAGCAGACCTGTATGTTTACATTTCAGACGCTTCCAGTCGGGAGGGGGAAGTTTTCTTATTACCCTTTGTATTTATTCACATTGTCGGCGGCGTTGTATTGCCAGTATGTAGATTTATCTATTATTAAACTTCACGATGGAAATCTGCTTAGTTTACGCAGCCCCTGCTTGACTGACTTTCAGCAGATTTCGGTTAAGGGAAATCAGCTATTGAGGTCGTAATCATGACCCGATTTTCGAAATATTTCTTCAAATGTCCACTGATCCTACCTAGGAGATCACGGAAATGAGGTCCTTTCAAAACTGTATATATATATATATGTGTGTGTGTATATATAATATATATATATATATATATATATATATATATATATATGTATGTATATATATCGATCTATCTATCTATACATTTGATTTTACTGCTCTAACGGTCGCAATTATTGTTTAATCGTTACCAGACTTGACATTTAGTCGTATTATGTAAAAAAAATCAATTTTGTTTATGGCTGAAATCGGACCAGGGGGAGGGGGAGTTTAGAGGGGAGTCATTTTGAAAAATCGAAATATCTCTTACTATACGTCGGATCAAAACACTGTATAGAAGCAATCTTATTGAAAATTAAATTTACTATAAATAGTGTTTATACATTTATTCTTTATATCTAGTGTTGTGTTAGCAGTGTGCAGGTTTATCTATTATTAAACTTTACGAGGGAAACCTGCTTAGTTTACGCAGCCCCTGCGTGACGGACTTTTTTTTCTTCATAGATTTGAATTACTTCTCTTTTTCAGATGGCCTAATTCTCAGTTTCATAATATACATTCTGCCATTGAGATCTGCCAGCATATCCAGTTTCTCACACAGGCTTTGGTCCAAATCTGAACTATTACTAATGGGAGGTATGCTGATGGATGAAATACAAAATATATTTCTGACCATCGAGAGACACGGCATGAACGAAGAGCAAATATTTTTTAGTTCTTTCTTTACCTTTGTGCATAGTATGTTACTATTTTCTGCCTGTAATAAATATGCACACATTGTTGGATACGGCATATAATTATTCAGAACAATAAATGTGTTTTGTAATATCATTATTTTATTTTTAAAGTGGAGAATTCATTTTTGAATTTGTAATTTTTAATTTATCTCGAATACATTATAACATATGAGATTTACGTTCAATAAAAATTACTAAGTTCTAGTTCACTCTAGAAAGAGTACTTTTTTTTTTTTTTTTTAATTTGGTGTGCTCCCATTCATTCAAGATAACCATAAATGATTTTCAAAAAACGCTTAAAAAGTTCTTAACAAATCCACTTAGTATCAGAAAACGCCTTGAAATGGAAGGAATATTGGATATCAAAGGAGCATATCTCAACGGAACGTTTCTAAAAGGCATATTTGGTCTCAACAAGATTTTGCCGTAATTCCTCTAAGACTGTAGAACTTCTTGAGATTTTATGGTAACGTATTATTGAAGTATATTGTATATCTCAACGGAACATATCCAAAAGGCATATTGAATCTCAACGGTAGATATCAAAAGGCATATTGGATCGCAACGGTGTATATCCAAAACGCATATTGGAACTCAAGGTGCATATCCAAAAGGCACATTGGATCTCAACGGTGCATATCCTAAAGACATATTGGATCTCAACGGTGCATATCAATAAGGCATATTGGATCTCAACGGTGCATATCAATAAGGCATATTGGATCTCAACGGTGCATATCCAAAAGGCATATTGGATCTCAACGGTGCATATCAATAAGGCATATTGGATCTCAACGGTGCATATCCTAAATGCATATTGGATCTCAACGTTGGATATCCAAAAGGCATATTGGATATGAATGGTGCATATTCAAAAGGCATATTGGATCTCAACGGTGTATATCCAAAAGGCATATTTAATCTAAGCGGTGCATATCCAAAAGGCATTTTGAATCTCAACGTTGGATATCCAAAAGGCATATTGGATCTCAACGGTTTATATCCAAAAGGCATATTGGATCTCATCGGTGCATATCAAAAAGGCATATTGGATATGAATGGTGCATATCCAAAAGGCATATTGGATCTCAACGGTGTATATCCAAAAGGCATATTTAATATAAGCGGTGCGTATCCAAAAGGCATATTGGATCTCAACGGTGCATATCCAAAAGGCATATTGGATTTCAACGGTGTATATCCAAAAGGCATATTGGATCTCAACGGTGCATATCCAAAAGGCACATTGGATCTCTACGGTGCATATTTCAAGGGAGTATATCCAAAAGGCACATTGGATCTCAACGGAGCATATCCAAAAGGCACATTAGAGATTACTGTCTTGGAGGATTTACGGCAATATTCTGTCGTAATTTCCCCAATACTGTAGAACTTTTTTTGATTTTAAAGTAACTTATTATTGCAGTATATTGTCAACCTCGCGCAATCATAACCTATACAATTATTATAATAATGGTATATAATAATCTATAATAATGTTACTATTTATGTTAATAATATTTTTGATATGTCTGATTGTCTGAAGACAGAGATGATGTCACCGAGGAAATGTTTGTTGACGGTTAGTAATATATTTTAAATACGCAATTGTCCTTGTTGATTGGCGATCTAACGCGATAACGCGACTAGTTTGATAGTAAAATGGGTCCCACAAACATAGCTACAACTAATATATGTTATCATTAAAAGGCTATTTCATACATTGCAATACACTTCCTATTTCAAGATTCAAAAAAAAAAAAAAAAAATGTATATAGTAAAATGATTTACTTCCTCCTTGTTTACATTCTCGCTGCTACATTGTGAGAGGTTGCATGACTGGAAATAATCAAACTTGGTATCCTCATAATGCAGAATGGCTACCATTAGTCAGGTTAGACAGTCTACCGAGGGATGGCTCTATACACTTTTTTTCACAGTTCCCTTAAGAGAAATCAATTATTGCGGTTGAGAAATTTTCTCAAATGTCCTTCGATCTTATCAAGGTAACGACGTAAATTTTATCAAAATTTTATTTATATTTATCCCTGTAGTTGCGGGCCACAATTGAAATATCTTTTACACCGTAGAGATATCACGAATATGTAATGGACCAAATTTGTAGCTGTTTCTTTCAGATGCGGTATTTATTAATTCCAGAAAATATAGTTTTTACTTTAAACACGCGCTCCAAAGTCGGCGTATCCACTTAACCCCAATTTTTTAAAACGTTTATGAAAACTACTCAAAGGGGCTCAGGTTAGCCATGTGAGTTAAAGCGTTGCCTTTAATCTCACATGGTAATACTAGAGTGGCGAGTTCGATTCTCGCCTGGGCAAAGGAAATTATTTAGTGACGAAATTCATTAAATAACATCCTAAAATCCCACCCTGGCTAGAAAAGGGTGGTAACCTGTAGATAACCCGTCCCAATTAGCCTGAGTTGCAAAAAAATGGACGTTAATAAATAATAATAATAATAAAAACTACTCAAAAAAAAAAAGAAAGTCGGATCGTAAAATTGTATAAAATCAATATTATTGCAAATGTAATGTTCTATAAATGATAGTTTAATTTCCTTCTCTATATTAAACATTAACTGAGATATTTCTATATTTTAGTTTCCGACCATCAGTATATCCCCCACTCCTACTCATGTCATATTAACACTAAGCTGGTATGTCTTGAACCACTTAATTCCAACTTTAAATAACAAATATTGTTTTCTGGATACCTTTATTATACATACTAAGATACATGCAAATACGTTCTCTTGATCTCCCGACCTGTCATTTATTATTGTTCTTGGATTACTAAGATTTGAGTGATTGGGTTAAAAATTATAGCGATTCATCATAAATTACTGAAATGGACATAAAAAATAGTTGTTATATAATCGTTGAATAATGGTAACATTACTAAACTGAAATGAGTGAAGAAAGTGAAACATTTTGCAATAGAGTGAAGAAAGTGACTTGCCTTCTTAATTAGTAATAAGTATAAATTAAAAAATAATTTGTTGGAAATTAAATGCTTTTAAATGTTTCTTAACATTGTAAGAATTTATTTTAACAAAATAAATTGAAATGTGAATGAATTATTGGTGGAAATAATCAATATATTTTAAAATTTAAATATAATAATAATTACCTTCCTTGTTTATAACCTGCACTTGTTTATAACTGCACTACTTCACAATCATCACTAGTTGTTTTATAACTATGCTTATAACCTTTCACAACCATGCTTATAACCTACCAACAACATACCATAATCTTCACAACATCCTAATTTTGTTCATATTCTGGTTAGATCTGATCATGTATTACACGATTACAGAAAAAATTTAATATTACACTCGTGGCGAAAGTAGAATTTACAACTCTCGTGAAATTACCAGACTCGCTTCGCTCGTGTGGGTAAACGTTTCACTCGAGTTGTAAAATGATCTACTTTCGTCACTTGTATAATAAATAAATATTTTCAAAAAATTAACATACTATATTCAGATATATTTCAGTATTTGTTTTTCTTTCCGGTCAAGAACGGAACTTTTTTTCTATATTCTTTTCTTTGTTAAGATACTAAACGTTGTTTTAAATGTGTGCCAGCCGATTTTAGCAGATTTTCCTTAAGATAAATCAGCTATTGAGGTCATACGCATGAGGCAATTTTCGAAAAAATTCCACAAATGTCCATCGATCCTACCCAGGAGATGACGAAAGTTAGGTCCGTTCAAAACTATATATATTTATCTGTTAACGCTCTACCGGTCGAAATTTTGTTCAATCACTACCAAACTTGATATTTAAACGTTCTATGAATATGTAAACTAAATACCAAATTTGTCTATGGCTCAAATCTGACCTGTTTGAGAGGGGCTTTAGATGGGGAAATTTTGACTATTCTTAATATCTTCGTTATTATGCGTGGGATTGAAAAATTGTATAGAACGAATCTTATTGAAAAGTGATGTTCTATAAATGTTAGTATCTACGTTTTAGCAGATTTCCCTTAAGGGAAATCAGCTATTGAGGTTGTACTCATGAAGGAATTTTCGAAATTTTTCTTCAAATGTCCATCGATGCTACCTAGTAGATGACGAAAATGAGGTCCGTTCAAAACTATATACATATATATTTGTCTGTTACCACTCTAACGGTTGCAATTTTTGTTTGATCTATGCCAAACTCGATATTTGGTCGTTTTATGTAAAAAGAAAGATCAAGTTCGTTAACGGCTGAAATCGGACCAGTGGGAGGGGAGGGGGGGGGGTTTAGAGGAAAGGATTTTCGAAAATTCGAAATATCTCAGTTACTATACGTCGGATCGAAAATTTTGTACAGAATCTTATTGGAAATTAAATTTACTATAAATATTGTCATATACATTTATTCCCTATCTTGAATATTAACCGAGATATTTGCATTTGTATTTTCCGTGTGGTCGACAAGAGCTCTAGCGGCCGTTTCCGTAACTATTCGTCCCTCGTGAATAGCTTTATAGGTTCCTTACTACTTCAGTTGTTATTAGGCAGATTTCTCTATTGTAAAACTTCACCTGGAAAATCTGCTTAGTTTACGCAGCCCCTGCGAGTCGGACTTTTTTTTTATAATCTTGATTACTAACCGAGATATTTGCATTTTTTTTTAGTTTTTGGCCTTCAGTTAACCCCCACTCTAACTCATGTCATATTAACAAAAAAGTTCTTATATTATGGCATTATTTGAAGCCTAAATACCAAATATCATTCTCAGTGAACTTTTACTTTTTAAGGAAAAGGCAAATATGTGGCGCACTTAGAAAATCTGCTTAGTTAACGCAGACCTCGCTTGACGGACTTTTGAGTTATTAATAGCGGGAGAAAGTGTCACAACGACTCCGTCGTTTGTCAGCAACTTAGCAGTAACTTTGATTGAGTCAGTTTGTGGGGGGGGGGTGGAGCAGACAAATTATTCTTGACAAATTAAAGTTTGACTTCAGCCGTTGGCATGGGGCAGGTTGTCGGGATTATCTGGGCCTAGCAGCCGCTGCTTCTCACGGAACGCACGCCAGGAATCTGACTCACTGGAGTCACCTTTTTCAATCCCATCTTTTTTGAACTCAATTTCGGATCAAGAGCATCAAAAAAAATCCGTCACGCAAGGGCTGCGTCAACTAACCGAATTTCCCACGCGCTTGTGTAACACACTAGTGATATCACCACATGTTCTCTATTTCTAAGTAAAATAACGGAGATATTTTGATTGTCCAAATCCTCCCACTCAAAGCCTCTACTATTCCGGGTAAGAGAATTTACATCAAACGTCTTATTCCAAGAATAAATATCAATTATTGGTTTCAATGAACCTTTATTATGTGAAATACACGCTAATAGTCGATGGTGACATTAATTAAGATATTATTGACCACTCAGCTCTACTCACCGATTTTATTTTATTTTTTTTTGGAATAGAGAATAACATTTACTCTCTCGGAATAAGAAAATGTGTCAATCCAAAATGATAAAAAAGGGGCTAATGACTGATCGAATGTGTACTATAACTGATCGAAAATGTGTTAATGACTGATCGAATACGTACTAATGAGGGATCGAATAATTGCCAATGACTGATCGAAAATATGCTTTTGACTAATCGAATATGTGATAATGCCTGTTCGATAACTTTCAAATGACTGATCGAATATGTGATAATGACTGATTGAATATGTGCTAATGACTGATCGAATATGTGCTAATGACTGATCGAAAACACTCAAATGACTGATCGAAAACATGCTTATGAGTGATCGAATAATTGCTAATGACTGACCGAATCCGTGCTAATTGACTGATTGAAAACTTTCAAATGCCTGAATGAAAACGTGCTAATGTGTGATCAAAAATGTGATAATGACTGATCGAAAACTTTTAAATGACTGATCAAAATTTTTTAAAAGGCTGATCTGAGGGGCTGAGAGGGAGGGAGGCTGAGAGGGCGGGAGGGGAGGGAGGCTGAGAGGGAGGGAATGAGGGAGGGAGGGGAATGAGGAGGGAGGGAGGGAGGGAGGGAGGAGTAAGGGAGGGAGGGAGGGAGGGAGGGGAGGGAGGGAGGGAGGGAGGGAGAGGAGAGGGGGAGAGAGAGAGAGAGGGAGGGATGAGAGGGAGAGGGAGAGGGAGAGAGGGGGAGAGAGGGAGGGAGAGAGAGAGAGAGAGAGAGAGAGAGAGAGAGAGAGAGAGAGAGAGAGAGAGAGAGAGAGAGAGAGAGAGAGAGAGATAGTCGCGTATTTGGAAAGTGTGACGTAGATCAAAGAAACCGACAGAAAGTTCTAGCCCCTTATAGACCCTTCCAGCCAGACGTCGAAGAGTCCAGACAATTCCCCTTTGATGTATGCCGCCGCCCTATATAAAGAAGGGCTAGCCGCGAGCGAGTCAGTTTTATGCTCAGCGATCTTGATGGTCACATCAGTGCTACAGTGCGACTTAGAGTCGTGCGGTAATGTGTTTTTAGAAGAAGAACAGTGTTGTGCCGTGACTGTAAGTAACAGTTTAGTGCCGTGTTTAAGACAGTGCAGTGCCGCGAAGTCAAGGACAGTGCAGTGCCGTCTTGTGAATTTCAGTGACCGTGAGTGAATTGTTGGACTGTGTAATCTGAAGAACAGTGACGCTATCAGTGTATACTGTAAGTAGTAATTAAGAATAATTACCAAGTGTATTGTGCATTGTGAAATAAATTGTGCAGTGATAAAAACTGTGAAACTTGCGAGTATTTAATTTTGCTTAGTCTTTTAAAAGAACTCTTATTAAAAACGTTTATTACTGGTTTTGGTAACAAAAACGTAACAGTATTAAGGGCATACGGCGACTGTACAGAGGACCAGTCTGTTGGTCAGTATGTCACAACATTCCTGTTGCGTTTATTAATATACATCAGTTTCGGTTACAGATTATTAAACAGGACCCGAATCCGGCCTTACGTCTGACTCCTTCAATGAAAGCAGATAATAAAAATCGTATGCGGTCAAATGCTTGTCATTCATTGGCTTAATCTGCTCCGAATCTTTATTCGCACTATTTACAAATATATTTTAATGGGTTTCATAAAGTAATACACGCTTTTTAGTTGGCAATTTAAGGTGACTTAACGACTACAACTTTCGACTCGGGGTCGCTGGACTTTCTTTGCGAAATCGAGACAGTTCGTATGACATTATTTAGGGCGCAGTATTAACCCCACGTCAATATTTTATGCTAAATATATAATTTGTCTAGCAGATTGCTTAATATTATATAGCTGTCAAAATAACCTTACTGAGTCTGATTTTTGCAGATTTCAGAAAATCAGATAGTGGGATTATAGTCACTACCCGATTTTCTTCAAATAAGTATGTGTTCTATATAATAAGTGACAATTGCTAAATATCAAAACGTCTATCACGCGGTGCACACTGGAGCGATCCTTCAGTAATGTTTGACATTGGGGGAATAAATAAAAGTTTTAATTTGGGATTTTGATTGTATTTTTAGTACCACATAAACCCTTTTCAATTGATCAGATTGATTTTTAGCCATATTATTGCAATGGTTTTTACATAATGCCTGGTTATAATTCCTATAGTAAAATAAGCCTTGGCTTATTAAATTCGTCGTGAACTCTTATTTTATTTTATAAATTATTGTTGCTTCCAGTACACATTAAGGATATTATAACAAATCCAAAACTGGCACAATAGGTTTTTAAAATTCCTCTAATTTTTATTTTTTTACATCGAGCTGAAAATAATTTTATTTAATTGAATTCGCAAATCGCTTGTATTTGTTTGAAAAAAATACCACTTGGCATGCTTTTAGGAGTATATTGTCTTATTTACAACGTCGTCAGATCTTGCCTAAACTTGCCTATTCATTAAATATTTTACTTTTAGTGTTAACACTTTCGGTGCGGAAGACGTATTATACCTCCCGCGGACCTTTCCCAACTATGTACGGTGTAAATCGCCTCCTCCATTACGCAATTGACGCCGCCATTCACGTTCGATGAAATAGTTGAATACGTGTTTTTATAGCATATGTTGATATTATGTGTCTATAAATCACAATTATCTACTTAGTAAGCGATACATAACCTGTATGTACACATTTAAAATTCATCCTACAGTTATATCGCATCTGGCAAAATTGCTGATGAGGTAGTTCAATAGAGTATTGGATGTGCTTTAAAATGACACCAGAATCAATATTCCAGGAGCAAGTAGAAACGGAGATATTAATGAATGTCCGGCTTACCTTATCACTCGCTCCATCACGCAGGGGCTAATTAACTTGAGCAGATTTCCTACATGTTAGAATGACAAACTACTGATCTCTATCTCAGTATGTATTCTCCATTTCCAAAAAAAAAAAAAAAAAAAATCCCATGAGTAACCCCCCCCCATTTGTTCTCGATTAATAGAAGATGTAATTACACAGAGATTCCTGCCCTTACAAGGAACTGACCATTTCCATTTCACCAATTTTGGTATTTCCCATTTTCCACAGCTCTCAATTCTTCCCTATATATCGCTTCTACTCAGCCTGCCATATTTTGGCTTACATCACTTAGCCGTTATTTAAGTTATTGCGTCGCGCAGAAAAAAAAAAAAATAATAAGATTCAAGGATGGTTAGAATGGATAATTCAGTTGAACTCTGAAAAAAAAAGTTGAGAGAGAGTTCGCGTATTTGGAAAGTGTGACGTAGATCAAAGAAACCGACAGAAAGTCTAGCCCCTTATAGACCCTTCCAGCCAGACGTCGAAGAGTCCAGACAATTCCCCTTTGATGTATGCCGCCGCCCTATATAAAGAAGGGCTAGAAAGAAGCTTGAAAACAATACTTTATTTCATACAAGAAGAAACTAAAAGAAGTGTTGAATATTCAATTCAATATACAAGACGCCTTGTAGTGATAGCATTGGTTACTCCCAAAAGCTACACATTTAATTTTACTATTCCGTCCAAAATCCATGTTAAGTTTGATGTATTCCAAAATTTAATAGGTCCCCTACACATCTGTGTAGTGTGTGAGTATATATACTGACAGTAGTGTAGAGGGAGCTCTTGTGGGTTGTGCTTTTAGCAGATTCCCCTTAAGGGAAATCAGCTATTGAGGTCGTACTCATGACGCGAGTTTCGAAACATTTCTTCAAATGTCCATCAATCATACCCAGGAGATGACTTAAATGAGGTCCGTTCAAAACTGTAGATATATATATATATATATATATATATATATATATATATATATATATATATATGTCGGTTACCGCTCTAGCGGTCGCAATTTTTGTTTGATCGTTACCAACTCGATATTTAGTAGTTTTATGTAAAAGGAAAGATCAAGTTCGTTAACGGCTGAAATCGGACCAGTGGGGAGGGGGGTTTTTAGAGTGGAGGATTTTCGAAAATTCGAATATCTCCGTTATTATTTTGAAAAAGTGTACAGAATAATCTTATGCAAATTAAATTTACTATATACATATTGTTCTATTACACTTATTCTGTATCTTGAATATTAACCGAGATATTTGCATTTTTCTGTCTTTAGCTTCTCAGATGAGATCGGCTAACTTCGGGTCTACTCGTGAGTTTCCGTCAAGAGCTAGTTCGGGCCGTTCCCATAACTGTTTGACTCTCTATTCTGAAAGTTCCCTATTTTAAAACTTCACGTGGGGAATTAGTTTATACGCAGCCCCTGCGGGACGGACTTTTTTAATTTTGGAAACAAAGGAAATGGCTGACGTACGAAAATTCAATACTAGAAAGGCAATGAACTCAGGATCAAGCAGAAAAAATGGCATTACTTCAGAGCTTAAAGTGCTAGTACAATTAACATATACACTGACAGTAAAACTGCATTACAAGCACTAATAAACTACACAATTCACGAACCGTTAACAGAACAGATTAGACATACACTTTAATGATTAGAAAATAAAAAGTCCGTCACGCAGGGGCTGCGTAAACTAAGCAGATTTCCAACGTGAAGGTTTACAATAGATAAATCTACAGGTAACAAAGCCGTGAATGCTCAGTAAATGTACAATACAAGGCTGAATTGTAAACAATAGCGCCTCGTAACGCTGCATAGATAGACCGGAAAGACATATAATTAATGAAATATATTTGAATATAACTATTAATCTTATTGAAAACAATTTACTAAAGCTAGTGGTGTAATTTTTATTGAATCAGAATCAGTTTTATCTCAATCAATCAAATTTTAGTAATCCAAAAACAAAAGGGGGGTGGTCAACAGAACGTATTTGCATATATCTCACAAAGTAAAAGTTCAATGAAAACAATATTTGGTATTTAGGCTTCAATTAATATCTTTTATTATATAACAGAGCATTATTTATGTAAGACTAGTAGAAGTGGGGGTTTACTGAAGGCTGAAAACTGAAAATACAAATATCTCGGTTAATATTCAAGATAGAGAATAAATGTATATTACATCATTTATAGTGTATTTAATTTTCAATAAGATTGATTCTATACACTTTTTCAATCCGACTTATAGTAACGGAGATATTTCTAATTTTCAAAATTCTCCCCCTCTAAACCCCTCCTCCCCCTGGTCCGATTTCAGCCGTTAACGAACTTGATCTTTCTTTTTACATAAAACGACTAAAGATCGAGTTTGGTAACGATTACACAAAAATTGCGATAGCTAGAGTGGTAACAGACAAATATATATATATACATACACGAGTACAACCTCAATAGCGGATTTCCCTAAAGGGAAATCCGCTAAAAACTTAAAAATAAATTTGGATTGGATACGTGGACATTCCGGAGTTTTAGGTAATGAAATATGTTATAGAGCCACTAAATCAGCTTCTCACCTGGCAAACTCGAATACTTACTATGGATAATTTTTGCAGATGTATATATTTTAATCTCTTATTTTATATTCCTTATTTTATATATATCATTTATTTATTTTTTATTACCTTAAACCTTAAGTATACGTTCTATATTTAAAATTGTTAATATTATGAATTTTATGTATTTATATTCTTTTTATTTAACAGGAGCCCACATATCGACAATACAAAAAATCGCCTAACAAAATTAAAGTTGTTTTACAAAATTTAACTTCTCTACTTTTTAATTTGGACTTTGTGAGAATTTTAATACAATTTTGAACAATTTTAGATAATATAAAAGTACTAGTATATAGGAATAACATATATATATATATATATATATATATATATATATATATATATTTAAATAAAAACATTTTAAATTGTCTTTTATACTAGTTTAATGTTTATTTGTTGCTTTTATTGCTTGTACTTTTTGTTTATTTATCGTGTTTAATTTTTTTTGGTTGTAGAGATTTTTGTTATTTTTCTTTAATTTTGTTTTTATTTTAAATTGTTAATTTTTTAGCCAACTCGTCTAGTTGCGGCTGCTCCTGTATGAATTAGGGAAAAATACCAGATACCCCGTCAATATGGATTGAAAAAAATGTCCCATCAAATTAAAAATATAGGATATTTTTTTCATAGTATCTTGACAAGGGTCACCAATAAAAAACATCATTAAATTAATGAATAAATATAAATTAATATCCCTTTTATTATTTGATATTATTTCATTTATTTATATTATTTAATTTAGAAAAAAATGCAGCACAATTTTGTATAATTTAATCAAAATTTAATACAAATACATGGGAGGTACTAGTATTGCAAGGGCCAAGTAGAAAATAAATTCCTTCCAAGTTACTTCGGTGAGGAAAAAATAAAACCTAATGATCTTTCTTTAAAATACATTTTGTATTATCAGGACAAAAAAAAATGATCTTTAAGTCTCAAACTGGCTATGGGCATTTAAATACCTATTATTTGGAAGTGTTAGATAAATTAAAATAAATCTGGCAAATAAAGGTAAAGATGGAATATATTTTTTTAATATTCTGAAGGGATTTTATTTTGGCTGTGTTAATTTTAAATAACTATTAACCTTTTAATTCTTAATTTTATTGATTTATAATTGCTGAGATTTTATTATTCTTATATATTTATGATTACAGTTAATTTTGGCATACCACTAATGAGGGTTATAGAACCAACCTGTTAAGATATTAGATATTATTCGACAAATTACCTCTTGGTAAGGCTGACTGAATTAAGAAGTTCTTTTTAGCAGATTTCCCTTAAGGGAAATCAGCTATTGAGGTCGTACTCATGACGCGAGTTTTGAAAAATTTCCTCAAATGTCCATCGATCCTACCCAGGAGATGACGAAAATGAGGTCCGTTCAAAATTATATATATATATATATATATATATATATATATATATATATATATATATATATATATATATATATTTGTCTGTTAACGCTCTAGCGGTCGCAATTTTTGTTTAATCGTTACCAAACTTCATATTTAAGCGTTTTACGTAAAAAGAGAGATCAAGTTCGTTAATGGCTGAAATCGGACCAGTGGGAGGGGGGGTTTAGAGGGGGGGTTTTTGAAAATTCAAAATATCTCCGTCACTATACGTCGGATCGAAAAATATTATAGAATCAATCTTATTGCAAATTAAATTTACTATAAATATTGTTATATACATTTATTCTCTATCTTGAATATTAACTGAGATATTTGCATTTGTATTCTGCATGTGCTCGGCAGCAGTGGCTATGTTCGGACTTTCCGCCGTGAGCTCTGGCGGCCGTTTTTGTAATTATTCGTCCCTCTCGTGAATAGGTTTAGAGGTTACTTACTACTACAGCTGTTATTAGGCAGATTTCTCTATTGTAAAACTTCACGTGGGAAATCTGCTTAGTTTACGCAGCCCCTGCGTGACGGACTTTTATTCTGTGGAGAAGTATTATTATATTAACTGGGAGGAATAGTTTTAAAGGTTTGTTAGAACTCCATGTATCTAAGAAAATTTAGACTTGCCTTTATGGATGTGTGATAAAAAATGTACCCTGTATGTTTTCAAGCAATGCCCAGGAGGGCGGAACGTCTGTTATATGGAATAAGAGAATAAAGATAGCTCAGTTGAGACCTAAATATTTTGTTATTTGCCTTTGTTCTGAAGCACAAAAAAAAAAAAAAGGGTTAGAATGTTTAATCAGAATGTGTCTCTTTATTCTTCAACTCATGGCTGCCAACATAAAAGCCTATCTTGTAAATCTAAAAAACATTTGTTTTACACCTAACCTATCTTAAAATAACAAAAAAAAAAAAGAAAAAAAAAGCAGTCAGGGGACTGCCGGTAGAAGTGAAAACTCCTTTAGCTTTGATCGCTCAATTTTGGCATTGCTGAGAAATTTTTTTTACGAAGTCTTATTTTAAAAATATTTTTAGTTATTTATCAATAAGTAACAGTTATGTTCTATTTTACATGAAAAAATGAAATGACAAAAATAATAGTGATAAAAAAAAATAATGTACCACGAATTGTTTTATTTATCAATATAAAATACTATACATAATTATTTCAGTTATTTTACATAAAAGAAAAAAAAATTACATTTCAGAATTATTACAAATGCTTTACAAAGATAAGTTAAGTACACTCAGAAAAATCAATTTCTATCCATAATTTCAACAACTCTTGCACCATCATCACCAATTTCTAAAACTGATACAATCGGTATATAGTAGCTAAAGTAGGATACAAACAGTTTTGATTAGAATTTATTTAAATATCGGAATTTATTTAAATATTCGAATTTATTTATTTAAATATTCGAATTTATTTAAACTTCGGATTAAAATATCTATGAAAGTAAAAATGGTAGATATATAGTATCTGTGAACGAAATGATGCTGGTTTTGTCCTCTTTAAAATGGTATGCGAACGAAAACTCTAGCTAATTTGGTTCAGGAGTTATGAAGAAAAGAAGCTCCTTTAGCTTTGAGTTGAGTACTAGCGGTGGCGTTGTCGCGATTTCATACTTTTTTCCTCTCCCGCAAATGCTTCCTTACGGGGTGCACAACGTGCCTAAACAAGTTTTCACTTCAAAAAAAAAACCGGAGATTCTTATTTTACATTTACAGACGCATACAAGACAGACTATGGGACTGGAATAGCTGCAGTGGCAGGAGACAATTCTGTGTACAAAAAACTACATGACTGCAATACAATATACACGGCAGAATTACAGGCTATACTCTTAGGACTAACGAACATCACAACTACTAGAAGAGACATAGTCATTTGTACAGACTCATTAAGTTCAATAAAGTCACTTGAAGGCATATACTCCACCAATCCCCTTATTATTGAAATTTTTAACAATATTCATAGACTAAAAAAACACATTACTATTTATTGGTTACCCGGCCATGTGGGCATATCTCAAAGTGATATAGTAGACAAAGCAGCCAAACAATCAACTCAACTTGAACAAATAGATTTTTTGGACATAACTCACCAAGACGCTTTCACTCAAATAAGAAAACTCGTAATTAATGACTGGAATAATTTATGGTATAAAACTGACAGTAAACTTAGAGAAATCAAATCAAACACGCTCAACTGGACTTCAAGTAATAGACACTCTAGAAGAGAAGAAATTGTACTTACACGCCTACGCACAGGACACACTAGACTAACACATTCATATCTAATGAGCAGACAAGATGAACCTATATGTTCAACAGAACGCTGACTGTAAAACACATACTGACTGCACACAAGTGAAAACGTAGCCATGGCCCACAAATGTATGCGAACTACTGGCCGACAGTAGCCAATTTATAGATGATGTTTTTAAGTATTTAAGAAATAATGGATTATTTGATGAAATATAAAAGCTATTATCTACAATTATGAAAGTTATATATTACTGTGGAATATAAGTTTTGCCTTCTTCCAGTTTAACTATTTATAGTTTTTCTTTTAGTTTTTTTTTGTTTGTTTTATTTTTATTTTGTTTTTTCCTTATGTTGTAAATATAGTAACAATTTATATTTAGTTTTGTCCACTCTATTTATTTTATACATTTGTAAATGTTAGCTGTGTAAAAATTTAAATATTTATTTAATTTTGTGGAATTATATTTTAGCATGTTAAGAATCGCCATTGTAGCGGCAAGGTTCTATTTATTTTGTACTTTTGTAACTTTTAGCATTGTAAAATTTTTAATATTTATCTAATTTTGTAAAATTATATTCAAACATGTCAAAATATGAATCGCCATTGTAGCGGCAAGTAAATAATAAAATAATTACAATTACAAAGAGATATAAATGTAACAATCTTTCATTATAATATTCACTCCCTAACAGTCCTGAAATTGTTGGATTGGTCTCAGCAAGGATTAGATGGAATTTTGTTTTATTTTGGATTAGATGGAATTTTGTTTTATTTTATTTATTTTTTATTGTATTTTCTACAGTGCTAAATTGGTCTATTGTTACATTGCTATTGTGCTACAGGTGTGGTTTATTGTAGCTACTCACCCTGGGCATTGCTGGGAGCGACTCGGCCAAACTAGCAGCCAGGAGTGGCGGTATAGGCAACCTGCACCTCCCTCGTCCCCACTCCTCCTGAGAACCAATACACAAGGCAGACTGCTATATTTTTCTTATTTTATTGCTGTCTGCACGCACAGGCGCACTACAGCCACTACACCTATACACAGATTCCTTCACAACCCTATTGCTTTGGATCTTATGGAGACTTGTAATTCGACCTTACTCTCAAATGATTGCTGCAAAAATAGGTGATATTTTCAAAATTAAAGAAAACCGTTAAAATTGTGAAAAGGTAGGTACTGAGGCGATGTATTTGAAATGTTTTGGATAATATGCATATGGCGTTTAACTAAACTGCAGAAAAAAGTTACTCATAAAGTGGATGTTAACTAATAAATTTTGAAATTCTAGGAAGTCCTGAAAAACTTTGCAAATTTTTTTAGGTGCCTAGTTATTGAAGAGTACATATTATTTTCTAGTTATAGCCCTTACATACATTGAATATTTTTGTATATTCAGACAACATGCCAGGCAGAAACTGCGTAAAATAAACAGATTTCCCAGCATCAATAGTTTATCAAGAATGGTTGTATAACATTTTTGGATCCAACTCATAATAACAGGGGTATTTGGAATTTTTTCTGTAATCGTTGAATAATGGTAACATTACTAAACTGAAATGAGTGAAGAAAGTTAAACATTTTGCAATAGAATGAAGAAAGTGAATTGCCTTCTTAATTAGTAATAAGTATAAATAAAAAAATAATTTGAAATGTTAATGAATTATTGGTGGAAATAATCAATATATTTTAAAATTTAAATATAATAATAATTACCTTCCTTGTTTATAACCTGCACTTGTTTATAACTGCACAATCATCACTAGTTGTTTTATAACTATGCTTATAACCTTTCACAACCATGCTTATAACATACCAACAAAATACCATAATCTTCGCAACATCCTAATTTTGTTCATATTCTGGTTAGATCTGATCATGTATAACACGATTACAGAAAAAATTTAATATTACACTCGTGACGAAAGTAGAATTTACAAATCTCGTGAAATTACCAGACTCGCTTCGCTCGGGAGGGTAAACGTTTCACTCGAGTTGTAAAATGATCTACTTTCGTCACTTGTATAATAATTAACTATTTGAATCTCCCCCCCCCCCCCGCCCCTCCTTACTTGTTCTTCGTCGGATTTCAGCCATTAATGACTATGAACTTCTGTGTTGAACAGTTAAATCTCTATTATGATATAGATCAAATAAACGTGTAAAGGAGTTAAATCATAATTGATGACGTCATCACACAGCATGTATGCATTTATCACACAAAATAAAAGTTTAATGAGAACTGTATTTGATATTTGAGCTTCAAATAGAGTGATTCAGTGTATAATAGGCTATTGCCTGAGTGTTTCGGCTATAATGTTTGACCAGTGGGAGGGGAAGGGGGGGGGGGGTATAGAACCAATCTTGTTGCAAATGTAATGTTCTAAAAATGTTGTTATGTATGTTTTTTGATCATCTTAATTATTAACCAAGATATTTGTATTTTTAGCAGATTTCCCTTCAGGGATCTTTTTGCATAAAACGTTTAAATATCGAGTTTGGTAAAGATCAAACGAAAATTGCGACCGCTAGAGCGTTAACAGACAAATATATATATATATATATATATATATATATATATATATATATAGATTTGAAAGGACCTCATTTTAGTCATATATATATATATATATATATATATATATATATATATATATATATATATATATATATATATATATTTGTCTGTAAACGTCCTAGCGGTCGCAATTTTTGTTGATCATTACCAAACTCGATATTTAAACGTTTTATGCAAAAAGAAAGATCAAGTTCGTTAACGGCTGAAATCGGACAAGTGGAAGGGGGGGGGGGTTTAGAGGGGGATTTTCAAAAGTTCGAAATATCTCCGTTATTATGCATCGGATCGAAAAATTGTATAGAACCAATCTTATTGCAAATTAAATTTACTATAAATATTGTTATATACATTTATTCTCTATCTTGAATATTAAGATATTTGCATTTTTCTGGTTTCAGCTTCTGAGATGAGTTCGGCTAACTTCGGGTCTAGTCGTGAGTTTCCGTCAAGAGCTAGTTCGGACCGTTCTCGTAACTGTTCGACTCTCTATTCTGAAATTTCTTTATTGTAAAACGTCACGTGGGAAATCTGCTAAGTTTACGTAACCCTGCGTGACGGACTTTTATTAGTTTCTGTGCCTCCTACTCCTACTCGTGTCACATAATAACAATAAGCTGTTATATCACGAAACAAATTATTTGAAGCTTAAATACCAAATATTTTTCTCATTGAACTTTCACGTCTTGAGGTAAATGCATATACGTGACCCACGTGGGAAGTCTGTTTAGTTTACGCAGCCTTGCGCGACGGACGTTTTAGCAGATTTTCCAGAAGGGAAATCAGCTATTGAGAACGTAATAATGACGCGAATTTCAAAATGATCTCTCAAATGTCCAACGACCCTACCCTGGAGATGACGAAAATGTGGTCCATTCCAAATTATATACATATATATATATATATATATATATATATATATATATATATATATATATATATGTATGTCGTTACCGTCGTCGCAATTTTTGTTTGATCGTTACCAAACTCGGAATTTAATCGTTTTATGTAAAAAAGAAGATCATGTTCGTTAATGGCTGAAATCGAACCAGTGGGAGGGGGGGTTTAGAGGGGAGATTTTCGGAAAATTCGAAATATCTCCGTTATTATGCGTCGGATCGAATAATTGTATAGACTCAATCTTATTGCAAATTGAATTTACTATAAATATTTTTCTGTACATTTATTCTGTATCTTGAATATTAACCGAGATATTTGCATTTGTATTCTGCATTGGTCGGCAGGAGTGAGCTGTTTGGTACTTTACTACCCTTACTACTTACTATTGATCCCTTACTTATTGGGCAGATTTCTCTATTGTAAAACTTCACGTCGGAAATCTGCGTAGATTATGCAGCCCTGCGTGACGGACGTTTTATTTTATTTTTTGTTTTACCTTTCGCTATACGATGGGTGTATTGAATATTAAAGTGTAATATAATAAAAGCGTGTGCTGGGTTTCAAACATATGTCAGAAGAATATTAGCTCTTAAAATAATGTTGAAATAAGACTTGTTATTTTTTAGCAGTTGATCTGATCATGAATTTCGACAATTTTTAAACATTCATTGTTAAAATTTCCACTGATTTTGGAGTCTCTTCAGTCAGATTTTAGCAGATTTCCCTTAAGGCACATTCCACGATTAGTATCAGTTTTGATATTGATTGCATGTAAATCAGTACCCACCAACCAATCCTAGAGTTGTCAATTAATATAAGACATAATTATTTATTTCTTACTAATAGTATGATAACAGAAAGAAACCTTGTTTCTTAAACGGAGAAAAAAAATGCTGATAAAGAAAACATGAGCCGAAATTATCTCTCATTCATTTGTCCCATTCTTATGGCCGTTGATAAAAATTAATTTTTAATTTGACCTCCATAGCTTTCGTACTGAACATATATTATTTTAATGATTTAAAATATTAATTATGTATAGTGTAACAAGGGCTCGTGATATAGATGGGAGGGTTTTTTTTCATGCTTGCAGTTTCAAGCACTATATTTCTTCAGAGTAATTCAACTAACAATGAAAAAAGTCCGTCACGCAGGAGCTGCGTAAACTAAGCAGATTTCCCTCGTGAAGTTTAGTAATAGATAAATCTACATACTGCTAACACAACACCACTGTGAATAAATACAAACGGAAATCAGAAATGTTTCATCCAATTTCAATAACCTGCCAACAGGAAGCGTTAAGTTAGAAACGGGTCTGAACGCCTCACACACCGGAAAGAAAAACAATTACTGAAATATATCAGAATATAAAATATTAATTTTATTGAGAACTATTTACTATATCTAGTAATGTAATTAATAATAAGTCAGAATAATCGTTACCTCCAACAATCAAATTTTGGTAGTCCAAAACCTTAAGACGGGGGGGGGGGGTCACCAGGACATATTTGCATGTATCTCGTATAATAAAGGTCTCTTGAATACAATTTTTGGTATTTAAACTTCGAATAATGTGTTTTATTATGTAGCAGAGTATTGTTTGTGTAACATGAGTAGAGCTGGCGGTTTGCTGATGGCTAAAAAATGAAAAATTCAAATATTTCGGTTAATATTCAAGATAGTGAAGAAACAATATTTATAGTACATTTCATTTGCAATAGGATTGACTCTATACAATTTTTCGATTTAACCTATGGTAACGGAGATATTTCGAATTTTCGAAAATCCTCCCCTCTAAACACCCCCTCCCCCTTGCCCGATTTCAGCCGTTAACGAACTTGATCTTTTTTTTTACATAAAGCGACTAAATATCGATTTTAGTCACGATTAAACAATAATTGCGACCGCTAGAGCGGTAACAGACAAATATATATATATATATATATATATATATATATATATATATATATATATATATATATATATACAGTTTTGAACAGACCTCATTTTCGTCATCTCCTGGGTCTCCTGGGGGGATGGACATTTGAAGAAAAATTTCGAAAATCGGGGCATGCGTATAACCTCAATAGCTGATTTCCCTGAAGGGAAATCTGCTAATTGGTTACAATATTGATTATTCCGTTGATTGAACCACGGTGAAATCAGGTTGTTGAGAAAGCAAAAGCTTCTAGAGGAAAAACGAGGAAATATTTCACAGATATTAGGAAGAATTGTTTTTTTTTTTTCTTTTTTATATATTTACATTGCTGGTTCTAGCTAAGACACAAAAAATACTATAAATATTTTAGTATCTTCAGTATACAGCATCTTTACAAATCTTCATTGTCTTTCAAAGGAACGGAAAAATCTGCATTTTTTTATTTCCGTTCCTCCTTAACAAATAAGTGGTTTTTTTTTATAGTCAATTTCCAGCAAAACGGGAGGTTTACAACTAGTTATTAAAGCAGTCCAAAATATGAAGTTATGTACGAGATACGAAGGTATATACACATCACCCAGGAAATAATGAAAATGTCTTCTGGGACAATCGGTTATGCCGTAGAAAACTGATAACACAAAATTTTTGAGATTACAACATATCCTTACGTCTCACAAGGAAGTTCAAAAAAGACAAGGAGTCACGTAAATTAGATAAAGCATATTAGCAGATTTCCCTTAAGGGAAATCAGCTATTGAGGTCTTACTCATGATGCGAGTTTCGAAAAATTTCTTCAAATGTCCATCGATCCTACCCAGGAGATGACGAAAATGAGGTCCGTTCAAAATTATATATATATATATATATATATATATATATATATATATATATATATATATATATTTGTCTGTAACGCTCTTGCGGTCGCAATTTTTGTTTGATCTTTACCAAATTCGGAATTTAATCGTTTTATGTAAAAAGGAAGATCAAGTTCGTTAATGGCTGAAATCGGACCAGTGGGAGGGGTGGTTTAGAGGGGAGGATTTTCGAAAATTCGAAATATCTCCATTATTATGCCTCGGATCGAAAAATTGTATAGAATAAATCTTACTGCAAATTAAATTTACTATAAATATTGTCCTATACATTTATTCTGTATCTTGAATATTAACCGAGATATTTGCATTTGTATTCTGCGTGTGGTCACCAGTAGGCTATGTTCGGACTTTCCGCCGAGAGCTCTGGCGGCCGTTTCCATAACTATCGTCCCTCGTGAATAGGTTTAGAGGTTAGGTCAACTGTTTTTTGGGGCTAGAAACTACTGGGTTATTACGCCCTAAATAATGTTTTAGGTTTAGAGGTTTCTTACTACTACAGTTGTTATTAGGCAGATTTCTCTATTGTAAAACTTCACGTGGGAGATCTGCTTAGTTTACGCACTGGATCACACTACTGATCCCATTCACCATACATACATTCTATATTTCTAAGTAAATATTTGGACTTGTGATGTATTGTAACTGAGGTATTTAAAGTGAAAATCCTATGAGTAGAAGTGGGGGATTTCAAAAATCTGAAATAAAAAAAAGTCCGTCACGCAGGGGCTGCGTAAACTAAGCAGATTTCCCACGTGAAGTTTTACAATAGAGAAATCTGGCTAGTAACAACTGTAGTAGTAAGAAACCTCTAAACCTAAAAGTCCGTCACGCAGGGGCTGCGTAAACTAAGCAGATTTCCCTCGTGAAGTTTAGTAATGGATAAATATACATACTGCTAACACAACACCGTGAATAAATACAAACGGAAATAAGAAATGTTTCATCCAATTTCAATAGCCTGCCGACAGGAAGCGTTAGGTTAGAAATGTAAACAAACGGGTCGGTCCACCTCACACCGGAAAGAAAAACATTACTGAAATATATCAGAATATAACACATTAATTTTATTGAGAACTATTTACAATATCTAGTACTGTACTTAATAATGAGTCAGAATAATTGTTATCTCAATCAATAAAATTTTAGTAGTCCAAAACTTTAAGATGGGGGGGGGGGAGTCACCAGTGCATATTTGCATGTATCTCGTATAATAAAGGTCTCTTGAATACAATTTTTGGTATTTAAACTTCCAATAATGTGATTTATTATGTATCAGAGTATTGTTTACGTAAATTGATTAGATGGGGTGGTATGGTGAAAACTGAAAAATGCAAATATCTCGGTTAATATTCAAGATAGAGAATAAATGTATATAACAATATTTATAGTAAATTTATGTTGTAATAAGATTGATTCTGTATAATTTTTCGATCCGACGTATAGTAACGGAGATATTTCGAATTTTCGAAAATCCTCCCCTCTAAACCCCCCTCCCACTGGTCCGATTTCAGCCGTTAACGAACTTGATCTTTCTTTTTACATAAAACGCTTAAATATGAAGTTTGGTAAGGATTAAACAAAAATTGCGACCGCTAGAGCGGTAACAGACAAATATATATATATATATATATATATATATATATATATATATATATATATATATATATATATATATATATAGATATATATATATATATATATATATATATACAGTTTTGAACGGACCTCATTTTCGTCATCTACTAGGTAGGATCGATGGACATTTGAAGAAAAATGTCAAAAATTCCGTCATGAGTACAACCTCAATAGCTGATTTCCCTTAAGGGAAATCTGCTAAAACATTATTTAGGGCGTAATAACCCAGTAGTTTCTAAGCTAACCTCTAAACCTATTCACGAGGGACGAATAGTTATGGAAATGGCCACCAGAGCTCTCGGCGGAAAGTCCGAACATGGCCTACTGGCGACCAAACGCAGAATACAAATGCAAATATCTCGGTTAATATTCAAGATACAGAATAAATGTATATAACATTATTTATAGTAAATTTAATTTGCAATAAGATTGGTTCTATACAATTTTACGATCCGATGCATAATAACGGAGATATTTTGAATTTTTGAAAATCCCCCCTCTAAACCCCCCCTCCCACTGGTCCGATTTCAGCCGTTAACGAACTTGATCTTCCTTTTTACATAAAACGATTAAATACCGAGTTTGGTGACGATTAAACAAAAATTGCGACCGCTAGAGTGTTAACAGACAAATATATCTATATATATATAAAATTGTAACCTCTGTCTGTACATTGATTTTTTTCGCGAAATTTCACGATAACTTTTCGTTTCACATGTCATAGACACCATAACTACATTTTGTTTCTTTCGTGTCTGTTTGTTTGTTTGTTTATTTGTTTGTTTGTTTGTTACCTTTTCACGCATAAACGGCTGAACCGAATTTTATGAAACTTGGTATGTATATTACTACTAGCCCAACTTAGACTTTAGGCTATATTAATATTCTCTAAGACGAATAGGAGTGGGGGTTATAAGGGAGGCCTGAAATTAAAAATAGCGATATTTCGTTTCCGATTGCTTTTTCAGCAAATATGCCCATAACAAAAGTTGTTTATTTTATAATTTAGAGTAACTTTTGTTATATACACTTTTGTCGTATACCTAAGTTTAAATGCGCCATACGCTAAAAAGTATAGCAGGAGTCCACAATTTTATTTGGCACAAAAGACTCAACCGAACTAAACCAAACTCGGTATGTGTATTAGTAGTGAGGCCTTCATTATAATAAGCCATACCAACATTTCTATGGATGGGCAGGAGTGGGGGTTATAAGGGAAGCCTGATATTAAAAATAGCGATATTTCGTTTCCTATTGGTTTTTCCGCAATTATAAACATAACAAAAGTTGTTTATTTAGTTATTTGGAGTAACTTTTGTTATATACACTTTTGTCGTATACCTAAGTATAAATGAGTTATAAGCTAAAAACTATAGCGGGAGTCATTAATTTTATTGGGCTCAAAAGACTCAACCGAACTAAATAAAACTCGGTATGTATATTAGTGTTGACGCCCTAATTATCATAGGCCATACCAATATTTCTAGGGACGAGCAGAAGTGGGGTTTGTAAGGGAGGCCTGAAATTAACATTAGTGATATTTCGTTTCCTATTGGTTTTTCGACAAACATGCACATAGCAAAAGTTGTTTACTTTGTTATTTAGAGTAACTTTTGTGCGCATTCACTTTTAAAATGAAGTAAACACGGGATATACGCAAAACGGGAGTCAATAATATTAGTACTTATTTAAGGGGTTTTAATAAAGGAATATAATGACAAATGATGTTATGTTTTATATGATAGTTCAAAGTATGATTCGGATTAGTGAGGTAATAAATCTTCGTCACCCCCTCCTAATAACTTTGTTATTTATTTCCAATAGAAATATAAACTATAAGAGCATTTCCATTATTTAATTTGTATAATCTACCTTGATGTTATTGAAACAAATATTTAATATAATAACAATTAAACGTTAATGGTAATGTCATTATGACAAAAAACAATATGCGTTTAAACTCGATATGATATTTTCAGGGTGCCACTATTATTTAATTCCATCCGGTAGTTAAATTATAAAATAATGTTTTGCATCAATAATATAAGTAGAAGAATGTTGAGAAGTCCCATGCGGGAACGGAAGATGACAGGAGCCTTACACATTAATTAAGTTTCCTTATTTTCCGTCTGGCATTACTGGAAGCGATTTCCAGTGAGATTCACTAATACAAATATAATCTTTCGTGCAAAACTTTGCCTAAACTATGTGACCTCGGATTGGCTTTTGAAAGGAAATATGTTTATTATAGATGATATTTAATTGTAATAAATGCTACCCATGATTATGGTTTGAATGATTGAAAAACGGTGAGTCAAAAAGTGTAGAGGGATAGATTAGGAACACATTTTCATTTATCCTTCAAAAATAAAATTTCTATTCTATTAATCCCCAAAAGTTACCCTTCAGGGTTGGCTATTTCGGAAAATCATTACGTCGTGGAGGGAAGTGTAATTGTACACATTGAAGTCTTACTATCAAAAAAGTCCGTCACGCAGGGGCTGCGTAAACTAAGCAGATTTCCCACGTGAAGTTTTACAATAGAGAAATCTGCCTCGTAATAGCCTATTCTCACGAGGACGAATTGTTAGTGAACCGGCCACACTAGCGCTAGTGCGCTCGGCGGAAACTCCCGACCACACTCACAATATAAATCCAACTATCTCGGTTAATAATAAAGATACAGAATAAATGTATATAACAATATTTATAGTAAATTTAATTTGCAATAAGATTGGTTCTATACAATTTTTTGATCCGACGTATGGTAACGGAGATATTTCGAATTTTCGAAAATCCCCCCCTCTAAACACCCACTCCTACTGGTCCGATTTTAGCCATTAACGAACTTGATCCTTCTTTTTACATTAAACGATTAAATTCCGAGTTTGGTAACGATCAAACAAAAATTGCGACCGCTAGAGCGTTAACAGACAAATATATGTATATATATATATATATATATATATATATATATATATATATATATATATATATATATAGATATATAGATATATATATATAATTTTGAACGGACCTTATTTTCGTCATCTCCTGGGTAGGATCGATGGACATTTGAAGAACTTTTTCGAAACTCGCGTCATGAGTACGACCTCAATAGCTGATTTCCCTTAAGGGAAATCTGCTAATACCATCATTAGTCAGTGAACAATGATTTGAGGGGCATTGCCGGGTACCTTAGCTAGTCTATATGTATATAAAATTGTAACCTCTGTCTGTACATTGATTTTTTTCGCGAAATTTCACGATAACTTTTCGTTTCACATGTCATAGACACCATAACTACATTTTGTTTCTTTCGTGTCTGTTGTTTGTTTGTATGTTTGTTTGTTTGTTACCTTTTCACGCATAAACGGCTGAACCGAATTTTATGAAACTTGGTATGTATATTACTACTAACCCAACTTAGACTTTAGGCTATATTAAAATTCTCTGAGACGAACAGGAGTGGGGGTTATAAGGGAGGCCTGAAATTAAAAATAGCGATATTTCGTTTTCTATTGGTTTTTCGGCAAATATGCACATAACAAACGTTGTTTATGTTGTTATTTAGAGTAACTTTTGTTATATACACTTTTGTTGTATACCTAAGTATAAATGAGTTATACGCTAAAAACTTTAGCGGGCACTAACGCTGAACCGAACTTAACAAAACTCGGTATGTCAATTAGCATTAATTCTTCCAAGATTATAAGTTATATTAAAATTTTTAGGTTAGAACGGGAGTGGGGGTTATAAGGGAGGCCTGAAATAAAAATTCACCATATTTACATGTATAAGAGACGGGAAATATAAAAATATCGAAGACTGTGAAGCCTTATCGAACAAATAATTCTATTATTAGCAAATCCACGGGAAAGACGGTTATCAATCCTAAACACTGGGACGGGTGAATGTCAAAATATTGTGCAATGTAAAGCCTGCTAAAAAATACCATCACCATTCAGCCTCAAATGAATTCCCGTGCGAAGCCGGGTATCTGAGCTAGTATATATATATATATATATATATATATATATATATATATATATATATATATATCTATATATATAGTTTTGAACGGACCTCATTTTCGTCATCTCCTGGGTAGGATCGATGGACATTTGAAGAAATGAAATTTTTCGAAAATCGCGTCATGAGTACGACCTCAATAGCAGATTTCCCTTAAGGGAAATCTGCTAAAAATGCAAATAGCTCCATAACCATTCGAGTCAGAGAAAGCATGTTTAAAACAATGTTGTAGAAAATTAAAATTTCAACAATATTGGCTTTATTATATATATATATATATATATATATATATATACCCTTATCTGTTACCCCTCATGCTGTTGAAATGTTTGTTTGATACTTACCAAACTCTATATATAAGGGTTCCATGCAAAACTAAAGGCCAACTTCCTTAATGGCTAAAATCAAACCACTAAAAGGGGGAGTTTAGAAGGTAGGAATTTCCACTCTAGCGGTCGTAATTTTTGTCTTATCGTTACCAAACTTCATATATAATCGTTTTATGTAAATGGAAAGATCAAGGTCATTAATAGGTGAAAGCGGACAAGGGAGAAGGTGGGTTTAGAGGGGGAGAATTTTGAAAATTCGAAATATTTCTTTTATTTTGAGTCAGATTGTATTGTATTGTACGGAATATATCGTATTCCAAATGTAATGTTCTATAAATGTTGATATATACATTTCTTGTCTAACTTCAATGTTAACTGAGATAATTGCATTTTTTAGTTTTCAGCCTACAGCAAACTCCTGCCACATAAACAATACTCTCCCCTTTATTTGAAACTTAAATACCAAATATTCGTCTTTTAACTTTTAATTTTTAAGATAAATGAAATACGCAAATACGTGAAGTACGTGGGAAATCTGCTTAGTTAACGCAGCGCCTGCGTGACAGACATTTTAGTTGTAATCTATCAGTAAACCTCCTCTCCATGTCACATAACCTATACTCTGGTATATAATGGACAACTTCATTCGAAGCTTAAATACCCAATATTGTTTTCAGCAGATATTTACTAGATGAGGAAATCTTACAGATTGAGATACATTCAAATACGTTGGTGATGACGTCATTGTTTAAGATTTCACGTTCTTAAATCGAAAATGTTTATATGCTCTACGCCATACTCGATATTTAACTGTTTCATTCAAAAATAACCATAATATTTAATGGCATAAATCGGACACGGAATAGTGGGGGGGGGGGAGGTTAGGTGTGGCAAAATTGAAAATTCGTTATTTTATATGGAAATAGAGAATATATGGTGAGATGATATCGCAAATGTGTTATACCGACACTTGAGAAATCTGCTCAGTTTAAGCAGCCCGGCGTGCTGGATTTCTTACTTAGAAATGGAAAATATATTGAAAAAAGGGATCAATAGTATATCTTACCAGCAGGTGGGAAATCTGATTAGTTTACGCAGCCCCTGCGTGCTGGATTTCTGACTTAGAAATGGAAAATATATTGGAAAAAGGGATCAATAGTATATCTTACCAGCAGGTGGGAAATCTGATTAGTTTACGCAGCCCCTGCGTGCTGGATTTCGTACTTAGAAATGGAAAATATATTGAAAAAAGGGATCAATAGTATATCTTACCAGCAGGTGGGAAATCTGATTAGTTTACGCAGCCCCTGCGTGCTGGATTTCTTACTTAGAAATGGAAAATATATTGAAAAAAGGGATCAATAGTGTATCTTACCAGCAGGTGGGAAATCTGATTAGTTTACGCAGCCCCTGCGTGCTGAATTTCTTACTTAGAAATGGAAAATATATTGAAAAAAAGGATCAATAGTATATCTTACCAGCAGCTGGGAAATCTGATTAGTTTACTCAGCCCCTGCGTGCTGGATTTCTTACTTAGAAATGGAAAATATATTGAAAAAAGGGATCAATAGTATATCTTACCAGCAGGTGGGAAATCTGATTAGTTTACGCAGCCCCTGCGTGCTGGATTTCTTACTTAGAAATGGAAAATATATTGAAAAAAGGGATCAATAGTGTATCTTACCAGCAGGTGGGAAATCTGATTAGTTTACGCAGCCCTTGCGTTATAACTTCACTGGCATTTTTAGTTCTATATAATTAGAACTTCTTTGGAACAAAAAAAAACTATGAAATATATGAGAAGTCTTTTTAAATTGCATGCACAGTAAATAAACACTTTGTTGACAATGGACAATAACCATATAATTGAGCCTTCTCGAGACAAGGAGCTCCACCTGTTGTACAGCTGTGGAACTTGCACCATTATAAGTAGACATGTTGTCTAGTTGTTGCTCCAATCTTTCTATTCTCATGTCTTAAACAACTAGTTATCTCAACTTGACACTGGAAGGTGTTCTTCATGACCAACTTAACTTTCTTTCAAAATCAAAGAAGCGCCTTTACGAAATCCAACACATTTATCTGCAATAATTATAGTAATGTGTGAACTTAAACTAATTTAATGCCTCTCTGCAATTGCATTTAGGTTGCACTCATGGCACAATTTCTGTGGAAGTTCTTCAAATGCCCACCGATCCTAACGAGAAATAAGGAGAATCAAATCCATAAGTATTCACTTTATATGTAGGTTCAAGGTATCCTGTATATTACTCCCCGGGCGACAATTGAAATATCATTTAAAATGTTAGAGATATCACAAAATTGCAAAGGACCAAAGATGTAGCATTCATAAATAAATTTCAGATGATTAATTTATTATTCCCAAAAAAATTAGTTATAACTACTAAGTGTAAGTGCAAGCGTTTCCTCTTTCCCCACATTTTTAATTCACTTGTGCAAACTACTCAAAAGTACACAAACACAAGGCATGAAAACAATTATAGAACATTAAATTTACAAGAACATTGGTTTTAAAATATTTTCGAACCGTCGTCCAATAAAGTAGATATCCTGTATTTTCGACGATTGCACACTCTCACTGGTCTGATTTCAGTAATTAACGAAATCAATGCTTAGTTTTACATTAAAAATTTAAAAATCGAGTTTTGAAAAATCTAAATCAGTCAAACAAAAATTTCGACCAGTTGACGATAACAGACAAGTCAGTGTGTGTGTTTGTAAATATATATAAATATACATATTTATATATGTACCCACTTGTAAAAAAAAGTTTTATTTGTATATAATACATGGTTTTTGTAGATAATACTAAGTATTTATGAAATTTTATAATCTTTTTTTACCTTTAATAGCATTTTATCAATTATTTAATGTGTGTTTACAAATTAAAATCAAAATGTGATTGGCTAAGAAAATATTGAAAAACGAACCATTGTTCTTCCAGAAAAAAATTAATGAGATCATCGATTAGTAGTGCGTGTTTCCTCCTCTTGCCCTTATTACTTCTTGAAGACGCCTCGGCATACTTTCCACCAGGCGGGAAATGTCCCTTTGCTGGAGGATAGCCCGTTCCTCCCGAAGAACCATTTCAAGGTCCTGCAGTGAATCAGGAAGTGTTGCACGCGTTCTTATTCGTCTTCCCAGGTTATCCCATAAATGTTCAATGGGGTTCAAATCTAGAGAACGTGCTGGCCAGGCTAAAACCTCAATGTTGTTCTGATAAAGGAACGTCTGCACTATGTGGGCGTGCGTTGTCGTGCATTAGAATAGAACGATCGCCGATTTCATCGAGGATAAGCAACACATGAGGTTC